>JAJGOT010000052.1:550000-1122500 GCA_022457155.1 Cladopsammia gracilis | reverse complement strand
CCAGAGTGCCATTGTGGGCGCCCACTATGTAAACAATTACCCCCGATGGAAAGAGGCCCTCGCCGGATTATTCGAGCGCACCGTGGCCTATCTACAATCACTGCATTAACACTTTGATTATTATTTTTGACGCCCACCCCATGAGACAATGAGACAATGAGACTTTGAACCAGAACTTTGTTTATTGTTTTGATTATCAAAAAAATTAACATTTTTCTTGTAAAATAAAATGTTACTTGAAAATAAATGTTCCTTTTTTAATAAATGTTTCTTTGATTGTCTTTGTTTCTTCTAAAATAATTGTTCCTTTTCAATAAATGTTTCTTTTTTTTCAAAGTTCTCCGTCCCGGAACGCCTGCATTTCCTCGAAATCGCACCCCAGGGCACGGCAGTGGGGGGCACTTGAACAAAAGCATCAGACGCCCGTTCTCTTGTACCCATTTCAACATGCACGCATTGTGGACCTAGCCACTACAGCAAAAGAACTTGTGGGTTCTCGCGCGGACAAACTGTCTGGCCATTGTACCATCTCTCTTGGTCCACTCTCTCACAGTCAATTTTCTTTCCTCTAAACAGATGACACAAGTCCTATCCTCCTTCTCTTTCCTTCTCTCCCCAGGTCTTTCGCTCTCTCGACACAAGCATCCACAGACATCATCTCGACGTTTGGTTTTCTGGTGTGAGTTTGAAGCCATGCCTGCGGCCCTTATATAGTCCTCCTCGCACCTCCCGGCCGGGATCTGCGGCGAGTTAAAAAGACCCATACCCCCCACCCCCCCATAGGCACCCCGTTCCTTCCCAACCTACAACGTCATTCTCCCAAAGAGTATAAAATAACTGCCGGCGTCCCACCTTTTCACGCCTCACTCAGTTCTTACGAGTCACACCCTACAAAGATGGCGTCCCACCAAGCAGTTACGCCAAACCCTTCAATGACCGACCTCAAGGAGGATCCCGAGGAATTGAACGATGATGTCTTGTTGGCGGCCATGGAAACGATGGAAGAAAACAACAGGAACATCTTTTCGAGTTCCAACTCACCCCAGGATCGGATCGATGTGCCCATCACGACCTTTCTCCAAAAGAAACAGTCTGTCCTTACACCACAGAATCTATCTACGATGGAAAGCTCTTTGGCAAATGATAGTGATATCTTTGCGAAACACAAAGGGTCTTTGAGTTATAATCCTTGTGAATACTGTGGTAAAAACTTCGCACAGGAACACTCGCTTGTTGAACATCAAAAATACGCTTGCAAAAAGCTGAGTACACAACCCCGCCCAAAGATGACTTGTCCTAATTGCAAGAAAAAAGTGTCAAAGGGAACATTTTACAGTCACTTAAACAATGGCTGCCCGATCGCCTCTCCCAAAACCGCGCACCGTCAACGCCTACAGAACAACGTGCTAATCACAACCTTTCTCCAAAAGAAACAATGCGTCGTCAAAATCCACAATCGGGACGAGCTGTGCTGCGCTCGGGCCCTCGTCACCATGCAAGCGTGGGCCGACGAACTTCCCCCGCGTGGACGAACGCCGGAGCTTGGCTACGAATCCTTGAAAAGAGGTGGCCCAGTTCAAACCCGATTGGCCACGGCCTTGCACGCGTTGGCTCGCGTTCCCGAAGGGCCTTGCGGGTTGGGGACCCACCATCAATTCCAAATCGTACTGCCTGACTATCACATCAAAGTCATCAGCGCCTATGAGGGTTACCAAGTAATCTTTGGACAGGGCGAGAAACGCGCCGACCAACGTTACCTGTTTCTCTTGAAACACGAGGATCGCTATTACGGGTTGACCTCCATTTCCGCCATTCTCGGACGCAGTTACTATTGCCACTTGTGCGACAAGGGGTTCAACAACAAGGATTTGCCTCATCATCCCTGCGGTTACAGTTGGCTTCGACCCGACGATGATCTCACCGATTAATTAAAAGGGGCGTTCTCCCAGTCGGGGGTGGAACCCATGTCCCCGCTTGTCAACTAGCTTTTTGTTTTGTTTTTCGTTGTGTGACTACTAAAAAAGGGGCGTTCTCCCATTCGGAGATGGAACCCATGTCCTCGCTTGTAAAAATAGCTTTTTTGTTGTTTCGTTGCGTGACTATTAAAAACCCTTTCCGAGGCCTTTCCGAACGCTCCCCGATTTCTCACTTCCGGTCTCCTGAACCCATGATGTCATTGCACGTGTACAGATTTCAAAATGACGTCATTTGCTCGTCTCTGCTTGACCGTGTCCTACATCCTGGCTTCTGATTGGTCGACTACCACTCGAGTCCCCATACTAACAATTGCAGTACAGTTTTACACAGGTTGAGCGACTAATGCTGCTCAAGGGTTCGCAGATGCGAGTAAGAAGGTCTACTGTGGAGTGGTGTACCTTGTTTATAGAACCCAGGTAGGAAGATATGCACGAATGTTGACTTCAAAGTCTAGAGTGGCACCGTTGAAAGAGCTGTCAATTCCAAGACTGGAGCTTATGGGGGCACTTATACTAGTGAAACTTATGGTCAATGTTGAAGGTGCTCTTGCCTCGCAGCGGAGTGTTAAGCGTTCGAATCTATGGCTGGACAGTCAGACGGCCTTGTTCTGGATCATGAACAGAGGCGAATGGAAACAATTTGTCAAGCACCGCCTGAACGAAATTTTGAAGCTGAGTGATAAAGGAGATTGGAGGTACTGTCCAAGTCAAGAGAACCCTGCGGACATTGGGACAAGAGGAATGTCTACATCCGAGTTAAAGCAGAATGCATTGTGGCGGCAAGGTCCTGCTTGGTTAACAGAGTCAGAGGAGAGTTGGCCTTCAGAGGGATCAGTGTCGCCTACCACTGAAAGTCGAGAAGAAGAGAGGACAACCAGTATTCTTGTGGCCCAAACTGACCTGGTTGTGGGGATAAACAAAGTCATTGAAATTAACAAGTACAGTTGCCTAAGGATGGTTTTGAGAGTGACAGCATGGCTTAAACGGTTTTCCTTCAATTTGGCCAGGAAGACAAAGTCAGAAGGGAAACATGGACCACAATCCTTGCAAGAGCTGACTGAAGCAGAGGTAGACTGGATTAAAGCAGCACAAAGAGAGTTAAAGTGTCAAGAGAACTACAAGCAGCTGTCTAAGAAGTTTGGTCTGATTGAAGACAGTAAGGGTGTGATGAGATGTAAGGGACGACTGAAGTATGCTGATTTGCCCACAGAGGCTAAGGAGCCAATTATTTTACCCAAGGACCATCACCTGACATTCCTACAAATTCAAAAATGTCACAGGGAAGTCCTCCACTGTGGAGTGAAGAGTACTCTTGCAGAACTGCGAACTAAATTCTGGGTCCCCAAGAGGAGACAAGTTGTGAAGAAGATACTATCCCGGTGCGTGACATGCAAGAAGTGGGAGGGAACAGCATTTACTCAACCAGCGACCGCGAGTTTACCAGAATTTAGGGTCAATCCGGCCCCTCCCTTCTCGAAGATTGGGGTAGATTTTGCTGGGCCAATGTATGTCAAGGGGCGAGGTAAGCAGTTAAAGAAGGTTTATGTCTGCTTATTCTCATGCGGTGTTACTCGGGCACTGCACTTGGACTTAGTGGAAGATCTCTCGACTGCTACATTCCTCAGGTGTCTGAGGAAGTTCACTGCACGAAGAGGAACTCCCACCTTGATCGTGTCTGATAATGCAAAGACGTTCAAAGGAGCAGAGAAAGATATACGCGCGCTTTTTCGACATCCTGAGGTAAGAACAGAACTAGGAAACAAGGGTATTGATTGGCGTTTTAACGTAGCGAGGGCCCCCATGGTGAGGCGGGTTTTTTGAAAGGATGGGGAAAATTGTTAAACGATGCTTGAAAAAGGTCATTGGAAATGCAAGACTTTCCTTTGACGAGATGTTGACAGTCCTTGTGGAGGTTGAAGGTACCCTCAATTCAAGGCCCCTGACTTACGACGACAACAACCCATCAGAGGAGGTTCTTACCCCATCCCATCTGATTTACGGAAGAAGGATTCAGTCATTGCCAGAGGTACTAGAGTCAGAAGAAGAGTTTGGAGAAACCAGTGCAACATATACCAGGAGGCACAAGTACCTGACCAAGGGGCTTCAACATTTTTGGAAGAGGTGGCAACGGGAATATTTAACTGCCTTACGGGAGAGTCACGAAAACAAAAATGCCGGGAAAGGAAGATAGCCTAAGGAAGGGGATGTCGTGGTAATACATGAAGATGGAGTGAAGCTAGAGAGGTCTCTGGAAAATGGGAGTGGTAGAGTGGTTGATTTGTGGAAGAGAAAAAGAGGTAAGGGACCGTTCATAATTTATAGGTTGGGGGGGGGGGCTATGGGGATCTTAATTTTTTCCCTAAATATTTTTTCTAGCCCCCCTGATGATGTAAGATTTTTTGTTCTGCCCCCCCTCCCCCCACCTCCTCATGAGAGCTTGCGGACAAAGGTAAAATACCATGACCCCCCACCCCCACCCCTTCCCACGACTACCACCAACAATCTACCATGTTTGCTTTGAAACACCTTTGAATTGCTCATACAAACAACATTTAGGCCTCAACAATGAAGTCTTTTTTTAAAACTTTACCTTAATATTGCATAAAATAACCTTGCACAATAGATTATTTATTATGACTTTATTATATATGCCCAGAGCACAGATAAAAAAGCAATTCAGTGAAGGAAAACTACAAAACGAGGATCAAATATCGGATTTCTCAAAAAAGTACATTGTTTCAGTGGAACTGGTAACAAAATACATTGAGCATCTGAAACACTTACAATTCACAAAACAATTGAGAAGCAAATCGACCAAGAGCGAACGCGAATGCAGGACGGCCAAAACGTTTGAGGACTACAACTGGGCACAGCGAATGTTCTAACAGGTGGTTTGAATACATTATATGTCTTCGAATTTGACAAATACCTACAAAAATATAACCTTCCATGGAAAAAAAAGTCGAAGTCAGAGAAAATTGCCACGATCACGACCCGTGTAAGGGAAATAAAAGGAGACGCCCTTTGTGATGTAGTAGACAAACCTCATGAATCAGAAGAGTTTGATGAAAGTGAAGAAGAAATATACCAAGAAACGTTGAGTGATTCTGACTCATCAGGTTCTGAATCTGACTCGGAATCTGATGACAGCGGGTACAATGGGCCGCTCATTACAACAAATACTAGAAGTGGTCGAAGAGCCACGAGCTTCCTCCTATGACCACAAGTGTCAGAGTCTTCCGGGTTTAAAAGGTGTTTTCACGTATTAACGTAAATGTATTTGCCAGACTTTGTGATGTTATGTAACAAATAAAATTCTTTATTCAAGATGTGAACGTTATCACAAACAAATTCGGACCAAACACGACAAGCCTTTGCATGGGTATCCATGGTAACATGTTATTTTCACATGTGAAGATCTCACTTTTTCGCGCTGGAGATCACCTGATATTTCATTGGAGTTTATACAATAAACATCGATCTCCTATTTCAGTCTTGTGATTTTGTTCTGTTAAATGTTGAAAAGCGCTCGGATTTCACTTGGAATTTTAAGTGGACCTAAAGTTTATTCGTTAAAATACTTCTCTAAACCGGACAGATTATTAAAGTAAATTTTAAGTGCCCCGCGTATACAGAATACCAATTGAATTTTGATGCCCCCCCTAAATGTTTTGGATGAAAATTAATGGCCCCCCTCCAAATCCCCATAGCCCCCCAACCCATAAATTATGAACGGTCCCTAAGAGGGGCACATGTGAGGGTAATCACCAAGGGGAGGGATGTTCACATAACTAGGCCAGTTCAGAAATTGTATCCGATCGAAGTTGATGCGGGGCTGAACGCAGGTAAGAGGCAAGACAGAAATCAAGTGCAACCAGCAGATTCGCAGGGAGGCAGTCGGTCTCGCAGGGTGGCGGCTTTGGATGCTGCTAGGAGGATAAGCCGCTTGGCTAACCAGGAAAACTACTGACCTTGTGGCAGTATTCTTGACTTATATGAGTCAAGCTAAGAGGGGGGAGAGTGTCCGAAATCCGTAGTTTGCGTAACACACACGTAGAGTTACGTGTCTGGTCACGTGCGTAGCTTCAAGTTGATTGACAAGTGAATCATGTGCTTGAGGAGAGAATGTTCAGATGTTGTAAATGGAACGTGAGAGAAAGCACGAGTGTTTCGTAAAGATTGTTTACCTCGAATGTTGAAGATTGTAGCGAGATTGTGTTGCTATACAGTCCTCTGATAGACGAAAATAAAGATTGTAAAGTCCTTTGATGTGTGGATTTCTATCACCGATGCGCCCGCGAAACATTCCGGTAGCCATGACCATGAAAAATGATGGGCATCGGTTCTATGAGTATGGGGCTCCGCAGCGGGCCTTCGCCCGCAAGAGCTCCGCTAATAACAGAAAAAGAGTTAAGTAAGAAGTCGAAGAGCCGCGAACATGAGTAGAGACAAGAATTCGAAAGAATACCAGAATATGGAATCATATGCATGGTCAGAATCCGGAATCCAGATGGACCAGATGGTTAGAATCCGGAATCCTGATGAGTGGTTGGAATCCGGAATCCAGAAGGGTGGAATCCGGAATCCAATACCTGTGTGGATTTTGTTACATGGGGCGAACTGTTGCTGTAAGACCATCCACGTGTGCTTTTTCATTCATCTACTTCTCGCAGGTTCTCGTCGCCGGCGTCTGCGAGAAGTTCGTCCTATTACAGTGTAACTCGGCTGTAGACCTCCGCGTTTAGCTTCCTCGTGGTTGCTTGAAACTTCAGACAAGCTCTCCATTTCTGAATCGCTAAAAATCCTCCGTAGCGGCAAGAACTGACTGAGAGTCACTGGGCGTATTAAACAAACTTTCGCAACTAACATTACGTCACAAGACGTCACAACTCGACCCAGTCCCTTAAACTACGTAAAAAGAATTTTCAGTTCATATGCACTTTAAGGTTTATAGGCACTTACGTCTGAGATGTGACGTTAATTGCGTGTAGACGGCTTTAACGTCTCTAGCATAAAAACGGCCAATGACGAAGTATAATTATAGTACATAAATCGATGTTGGACTTTGCACATTAAGAAACTTTATTAATTCATAGGGTGCTGTTAAACCAAATAAAGAAAGCCGAATTCTAAAGAGTATTTTGGTCAGTATCGTTTAGGTCTCGTAGACAGCTATATATTGCCCTCGAGGGGATTTTTGGTATTCTTGCATTAATTAACTATCTTTGCCTCAAAGAGCGCTGTTAAACCATATGACGTCCGTCTACAAAGAATTTTAAAAATCCGAGAAGTTAGACTGAGAGTGTCGGTGTCATCAACAGCGACACTGCAATGATTTTGGATGAGAAATTTGCCTAATTGGAAAGTTCTATTGCGATTTGATTCTTGACTTTGATGTACTAAAAATTAATTACTTATCGAGTCATTCGCTTACCAAGTCAAAACGGGGCTAAATGTCCAGCTGGGGTGAACAGACTGACACAAAAAAAATCATGAAAATGATTCGAAGCGTTGCTTGACAACTGACCCAAATAATTCTAGTGGGTTCGGTTAGTTTGGCACAACTCAACTTATTTGCTTGATTGCGTTCGAAAAGTGAAAGTTAATTAATTACGCTTTACCTCGCAAGGCTCTATAGTTGGTTCATAATATTACAGGTTCCGCAAAATCTTTAACTGTATTTAGGTTGAAATGTCGTCTCCAACAGATGAACAAGTCCAACAGTACATAACAGAAATAGTAAGAGGGAATTCGAAAACGGTGAAGACTCTGCAAGAAGATGTTATTGGTGTGTGTAAACTTCTATTGATGCTTGTAGAAGAATGCAAGGAAAGAAATGAAAAGAAAGGTTTACCAGAGAGACTGAGAAAACATTTCACAGACATCTACTGGAGCTTAAAATTGCATCTGGCGTTTCACCTTGGAACTGACGCTATCGACTTAGAGAATCTCCAGGAATTGGGCCGAAAGCTAGGATTGGGGACAGACGAGCTTGAGATGTTTCCAGATAAAAAACACGCCATCGATCCTGGGAGCAAGCTCTTGGAAATTGTAAGTATGAATTTAAATAATTAATGAATTCCTTTTAGTGTCCGTCTCTAAGAGATTACCTGGACCGGTACTGATCGGCGAAGTGAGTCGCACTAACTTCTGATCGTAATTGAACTCATTAGTAATAGTTGAATTTAAAGTGCCTATGAAGTAAATTGCTGTTAAAACATTTCTTCGTATAGAGTTTTAGATTACTTAATTGGGACTTCCTCATTCAGATCCGAGTTTTGCGTTTTCTGAGTGAGCAAAAGCCTCTGCGTCTGCGTTTTTCGGGCCGAAAAGTTACAATTTGGTGGCCGAAAGGTGCCTTAAGCATCGTTTAGACGAGTGTAATGGCGACCAAAAGAGTTTTAAAGGAGCTGGCACCAAGCGATTTCGACTCATGTTAACGCCGCGCGTCAAACTGCTTCTCAGAGAAGTCCAGCAGCCTCAAGTTTCTCCAAACTGATGAATTGCCCAGCTTGCAGTTAAAACAGCCACCAAATATAGAGCTAACGAAGAAATTGCGAAGCGGCTAAGTTGTTCCGGCATGTACTTAGCCATGCGTAAATTAATTGTGGTCATGAAAAGGATCTTATTTTGGTTTCACTGTACTGTTCGGGTTGAGGGGGCTGATCTTTTACTTTGTAAAACAAAAACAATGCAAACAGGACAAGTTGGTGACTGGATGTAGTAACGATCGCAGGAGGAGCTCTTCGGGTAAATTACTCCTCTTAGATGTAGTAAACTATTTTTGATAATATATGTAATATGTTACAATCGAGAATTTTTCCTTTCTGGTTTACGAAAAAACTAAAATATATTTTTTTTTTGTGGGAGAAAAACTGACGACTTACTTACTGCTGCTGGAAAATCTAACAAATTCGCTGTTGATTGCAGTTTTGCTGCTCTATCTATTTTTGTCTCGTTTTCTGAAATGCTTCATCGTTTGTATGTATAAGTAAAATTTCCAATTTTGTAAACAATAAGCTGTATAGGACGTTTTTACCTGACGTCACGCTGGTGTACGAAACAAAAGATTTATCATCAGCTTCTATTACTTTCTTTTGTTCCGTTCACTAGCATGGCGCTGCGCTTTCGTCTTTTGAAATCTCAGGGCCGGAATCGTTGCAAACCATCCATATATATGAGGAGGTATATCCAGAATAAAGTTCTGTTATCGAGCTGGTCGGCCTTTAACCGGGTGGGCTAGCTATAACCAGGATCCATTGAACACAAGAGATATTTGTGTGCGGACAAATTTGCATTTTTAAGAAATTCTTTAAATATAGCTAAATTTTCTTTACAATTGTTTCTGTTCAGAAGAACCTCTGATTTGCATCCTAGCTGAGTGGGCAATACTTGTTTTTGTTTCGCATATAGAGACGCTCGACTGCACCGCCAAAAATTTTGGGTTTACCTCGGTGTAAGAACCTGTGACTTCTTCCTTTGTTCTTTACCTTAGTTTGTAGCATTGCATTTCCAGTTGACTCTATTGTTTTATGCCTTTCGTTTTCTTTGTTTTACGTCACTCGTGAATTTGACCGAGGGTGATGGAAAATTTTAAAATGCTATATCTTGAAGCAATGCAGTGTATTGTCATAATACTTGGCACGACGTTTACTAATATTGATATAAAAAGAAGAATGGTGAAGAATAAGTTGTTGGAACTTGCTCGCACCAAATTCTCTACACGTGACTCGTCCAATCATAGCCTGCGTTTTATCGTTGACTCAGTTGACTTATGTCACTTATTTGTTAACTTATTTGTTAACTTGCCGACGGGCTTCGGAAATTAATCTACCAAGCTCTCCCGCTCGTGTTTGACCATGATTCCAAACAGACGGGTCACATCGTTGTCGTGGTCTCACTTTTGGTTCAAAGATCGAGAAAGGCGAATATTCTGTCGTGTATGGCTCAACAGAAGCGTGGTTGTTATAAAAGGTGACAGGCATGGCACAAATCCTGCTTGTCGCTAAAAGCATTTTAGCCCAGCTTTAGAATAAGTCTACCCCAAGTACGTGCCTGAGAGATTTTTCCTTTTAGTGATCAAAATAAAGTTATAACAGGCCTGTTGTTGTAAATGTTTCGAAAATGTTGTCGTTTCTTTGATCTTAGGAAAAAATCTCTAGCTGTGATACTGACAGGAGGAATTTACGCTTTCCAGAGCCGTTTAGATTATTTAGTTATGTCGTCGTTTATTTCCTAGTTCTTGGCATAACAATGGAGTTTTTTGGCTCACTTTGAAAAAGTTGCAAGATTAGTAGTAGCTGCTTAAGTAGGAATTATTTGATTGGTTCGCTGAATTTATCGCAAACACCGTTATGGGCAAGGAATGTGGTCCAGGTTTGAGCAGCCGTTAGTGGGGAGGAGCGTTGCGTGACGAGCCCTAATAACGGCTGCGTAGGAGACTAAAAAGATCGCTGCTCCAGTGATATTACCAAGTTAGACATAAGTGTATACAGTGCCTCACTTATTCTTGTTTTTTTTTTCGGATGACTTCAAGACCCGGGGCTTCAAGGTAGCCAGGGTTACTCCTTAGGTGACTCGTATTAACAAGTATGAAAAACACGATGACCCTAGCAATTCCAGACCCATTTTTGTATTGCCAGTAGTGGCGAGAGTGTTTGGGATGGCAAGATTCAAATGTCAACTTACAATATGTAGAAAACGAATGTACTAAAAATTGCAATGAAAAGATTCGAAGATAAATCTTAACTAGTAGGGAATATAATAGACGTATTTCAATTCCAAGGACGAAAGAATTTCTGGACCAAACCTTCTGAAGGTTCTCGTTTCTTGACAGCCGCCTCGAGCCTTTGGCGGCGTTGCTTAGAAAACGTACCAGTAACGATGGAAAAAAAAAGAAAACATACAAAAACTAGATGCAATGCCTTGAATATGAAGTAAATATTTGAAAGAACAAATCTTGAAGTTAATAGACGATACAGATTCTCCAATGTTAACATATGTTTTTTTGGAATCAAACTTCCCCCGCCACAAAACGGTTTTTCATAGACGACGAAATTTAAGAACGCCCGCAATGCATCACGGAAAGTGACAATGGGTCTTTAAAAAGTTTACTGTTGATTAAATTCTGTTGCACTCTCTATGCTGGACCTAGCGCTAAGGAACGTCAGAAGTGCCAGCTCGCAACCCTTAGTGCACTAGTTGTTGACTTTTTCAAGCAAAAAAATAAGCTTCTGGAGTCAACGCACGGAACGCACGTGGTCTCTCACTATCGACAAGAATTCACCGAATCTTACTGTGAAGACGAATGGAGAGTCGGTGAGTGCGCTCGTTTCTTGGACACGGTAAACTTTCTTTTATTCTTTTACGCCGCGCCTTGGAGACGAGAAGAGTCACTTGATAACATGGGCGATAGCGAAAACGAGTCAACGACGCCATCGACTGGGACATCGCCGCTGTCGACCACTGCCGAACAGCAGCCTAAAGTGGTACAAATATATTAATCCCCATAAATATTCCGATACCGATGAGGCTGGAGCTAAACGAAAACTGGAAGAAGTTTTACCGTGACTGGACAAATTACGAAATCGCTGCAAGGTTAACTAACAAACGTTGCTGACGTGTCAGTATTGGGCCAGATCCATTGGATGTATATGAGGGCTTAGACTTCGAAAACGAAGCACAGAAACGTGACAATGACATTGTTCTTCAGAAATGAGAGAAATTCTGCATTGGTGAGACAAATGAGATTTATGTACGATACTGTTTTTACAAACGGGATCAGAAGCCCAATGAGTCAGTGGATGCATACCTCACTACCCTTCGTACTCTGGTATAGACTTGCAACTTCGGAGCCTTGAAAAGCAGGCCTAATCCGTGACCGAATTGTTGTTGGAATACGGGACATCTAAACACGAAAGGAGCTCCTGCAAGTTTCCAAGCTAACCATAAAGGGCTGTATTGATATCTGCAGGTCGTACGAATCCACAAACGATCAGCTGAAACAAATAAGTCAAGTGGAGGTCCACCTCACCGAAGGCAGGAAAAGTATAAGCAGCAATCCAGGTGATAAACAGGTACGCTACAAGTTCTGCGCTAGAACTCATGCAACTGAGAAACAAGCTCGAGTGCCCAGCGTGGGGAAAGCTCTGCTCGTCATGCTGAACCACTTTACAGTCGCTTATCCGACAAAGTCACGAATGAAAGGCCGGCAAGACGACCTGTTCATCAAGTAGAAGAGGATTCCGAGTCGGATGAATACGTTGCTTGCGTAGATGTCAAGGAACAGAGCTGTGCCATAGATGACAACAGTACAGGCACTGGAAGACTGGTTTCAACAATGCTACTCAATGGCCATGAAGTGTGCAACCAACTTGATAGTCTGGTGCTACTGTCAACATTTTACCAGAGGAAACCTACAAGAAGGCCTATTGCAAGGAAAACGTTCCCTCGCTGGTTAACGCTAGTGTAACTCTGGTTATGAACAACAAGCCGGATGAAACACCCCTTAGTAAGACAAGAGTACGAGTAATCAACCTTAAGAATGACAAGAGATACAGTGTTGAGTTCATGGTGGTCAAGAGTAACTGCAAACCGTTACTTGGATCAAGAGCCAGCCAGCAGATGCACCTGCATTCAGTTCTGAAGGAGAACATACAAGCTGGAGGAGCCTGGGACCAAGAAGGAAGATGACACAGTCCTTACAAAAGCGAATGTGATGACTGAAGAGTTCTCAGTTGTATTTACTGGAGAAGGAAGTTTAGAAGGTCCTCTTCACCTTGAAATCGGCCCGTCAGTGCCCCCAGTCCACCTCCCCACTAGAAAGGTGCCGTTAGCAGTGAAAGAAAGGTTAAAAAAGGAGCTGCGCAGTCTAGAAACCCCTCGCGGAACATCATTGCCCCAGTAACTGTACATACAAAGGTTAAAAGAAAGGTTAAAAAAGGAGCTGCGCAGTCTAGAAACCCTCTGCGGAACATCATTGCCCCAGTAACTGTACATACATACATACATACATCGGCTACGGTCGTCACAACGAAGAAGAATGGTAAGGTCAGACTCTGAATAGACCCGAAACCACTGGACTGCTACCTACAATTGAAGATGTACTACCAGATTTGTCTATAAGTGTTAAATATTGATGCATTAGCATAAAATGTTTCCTTATGTGTAATCATACTATTGATTAAAATGGCTTCTGACTGGCTTCTTAACGTTCCTTTTGTTTTCTTTCTCAATTAATGTTTTTATAATTCCTGTAATAATTTGTGTAGATTGTGAATAACTTGTGTGCTGTAAATTACACTTGTGAAACTAGTACAGTTTTCACAAGTGTAATTTACAGCACACAAGTTATTCACAATCTACACAAATTATTCACAAGTTTTCACAATTATTACAATGCTCTCGTGAATATTTAGCGGTCGGGAATCCTTATGCGATATAAGGTCAGATTGATTGCGAACGGGACTTTGAGCGAGATGCTCAACGAGTTTGCCAGATATCAGGAAGGTCTCTGAAGAGTCGCTTGGCAGCGACGAAACAACAGTTGTCAGACTAGCCATTACAGTTTTCACAAGTGTAATTTACAGCACACAAGTTATTCACAATCTACACAAGTTATTCACAAGTTTTCACAATTATTACAATTCCTGTATTACATGTAGTTGTCATTAATATATTGCTTTATAGAGCTTTATAAATGAACTTGCAAATGGTTCTTCTCGCCGCAACTGAATAAGACCGCTGCATCGGTCGAAACATGTTTTCAGTAAAATCAAATGATGTGTCGCCTACTTGTACGTCAGTTTATTTTTAAACTAGCGGTAATCACAGATTGTGGAGACGCGTTCGAAGGAATTTCCGGCGGAAATGAGCCCCTGAAAAAAAAACAATAGGGGCGGCCATTTGGAAGACCGGCCACCAAAAAATCTCAAATTTTTCAATATAACGTACCGCGCTTCTGATTGGCTATTTAGTGGGTTTTCTCGCCTTTGCACGCAGAACTCACAGAAGCGTAACGACGGTAATACCAGCGTTCACGTTGTAGATTTTTAGACTGAAACTGGACAGGTTAAATCGGTCTTCTAAAAAGTTGCTTTTCTTTATATCCATAAAGAAATCGTAATGTATTTTAAAATTTATGGCGTTACTTTATTTTGTCCAAATATCACGATCACGATCTCCTCGGCTGTCTCCTTGCTATAATAGGACACAAAGCACACTAAAATCAAAACAAGAATTTCCAGGCTTGGTGACTTTTACTTTTTCGGTTTATTTCCCTTTTTTAAGCAGTAAGGATGATATTTCTTTTCGCCACGAATTAGGTTCGGCACATGTAAAGTTCGACCGTCTAAATCAACAGTCGAACTTAATAGTTTGGGTCGACCAAAATAGGTATTAGGTTCGGCACATGTAAAGTTCGACGTTTGAACCGGGCCTAAGAAAGAGTGAAGATTAAAAGACAAAATTAGAATTTGAACTTAATTGTTATTTAAACACGGTAGCTACATTCAGTGTATAAAAAGCATAATCGCGTTCGAAGAACGCAATCCTAATTTTCGTGTTGGCTGTCCTGTGGTTTATGTGCAGTAAAATACGTTATTAGGTTCGGCACATGTGAAGTTCGACGTATGAATCGAAGTCGATCTTTTGCCGTTCTATTCGGGCGTCGATAAAACCTGGAACATGGAACATTCCGGAACATTCCGGAACTTCCCGGAACATTCCAGAACATCCCGAAACATGAAAAAATTATCATTATTATAAAAAAAAAAATAACTACATAAAAAATAAATAACCAAAAGAAGAGAAATAAATAAATAAAAATTAACTGGTATCATCTCCGAATATGAAAAAAAAAATTATTTAGTTGGAAGTTGGGCAGGGGAGGGGGTGTTGGATACAGTTAATGCAACTGACCGCAACGAGTGAAGGCTTATCTCTTTAAAATCTTTTAAATGGAAACGTCGGGAAGAGGGTGTTCTAGCTATCCCCATGCAGCCATGAGTTTAATCATGTGATGGTCATCCATCTATGACACGGTGATCGTGAGAAAAGCTTTTAAACTTTTTTTTTTAATTTTAATTTTTTTTTCAAAACAATTTAACGGGAAAATTCCACCATCCTGATTAATAGTTTTGTACTCTGAGTTCAAAAAAAGAAGTTCAGTTATCTTATAGCTGACTTGTTTAGTGCTGCAATTCTTTCAAAATGGGATTCTCAAGTGTTTACAGATTCCAATTTTGACATGTTCAAAAAATAGGCAGTTGAGGAATGCATGTGGTTATTGCTGTAAAAAGGAAATTGTTAATCAATGTAAAGAATTGTATTCATGTGTAACCTGTGTAAAATGGGTTAGTCCAAAAAAAAAATCCCCCCTTCCCCCCCCCCCCCCCCCCCCCCCTGACGGATGCAAGATTATTTTTACCCCTCCCCGCCCGGATTTCCCGACCAGCCTGACCCACCCTCGCACCTTGATTTTAAGGTAACTCTCAAATAAAGCAAGGACCACTTGGACAAACAGCATGGCGAAGTGAACCCAGACCTTGGTGTAGATATTGAATAAAACAAAACTAAATGCAAGGCTGATCGGACAGCTATAAAGAGTATTTTATTGCCCAATAATTCGGGTAAGGCAAAACTAACCTTCATCAGGGGCTGCAAAGAGCTAAGCTAGGTGATCCGGAATTTTTTTTTTAATTTTCAAATCTTTGGTGATAATTACTATAAATTAGTCAAACATTTTTTAAATAAACGTTGCGTGACGCATTCACTAAAACATTAACCTCTCCGTGATTTCAAGACCAAATCGAAATGGAATGTTTCCATAAAGCTGGTTCTTTAAAAAAATGCTTTAATTTCGCCATCTATAATATTTTTTTCCAGGCTTCAAAGTTAATTGTCGCAAATACACACCTTATGGAAATTTCATGTGAAATGTAATTTGATAGCAAGCTGTTTTTTTTACGACCACTGAAAAGCTGAATCCAAAATATCTTTTCTAAAAAAGTTCGAAACTTTTGAATGAAACTCATATTTCCTTGAATGAAAATGTCTTTCCTTTGATTAAAAGAGTCAAACACGTATCAGAATTCAGTGATTTTCTGCTTCTGGAAGTCTTGGCGATTTATTTATCCCCTAATTTTGGCGCGGAACGCTAGCGTCTGCAAAAATATAATAAACATCACAAAATAATTCAATTCAGTAACCTATTTTTATTATGTTAATATTTCTAAAATTTCCGACTTTTCCAGTGTATATAGGATGCCATTCTTATCCAGAAAGATGATTCGCATAATGCTTTCGCTAATCAAAAAAAAGCAGTTCTGAATGCTCAAAGGTACGATGACAGAGTCATAGATGAATGACCGTCATATGATTAAACCCACGGCGAACAACAGGGGTGGCTGGGTGGGGATAGCCAGAACATCCCTCCCACCGTCTCCATTAAAAAGATCTTAATGAGGCGAGCCTTCACTCGTTGCGATCAGTTGCATGAACTATATCCAACACCTCCTCCCCCGCCCAACTTCCAACTAAATGGATATACTTTTTTTTTTTCATATTCGGAGATGATACCAGTTTATTGTATTTTTATTTATTTATTTCTCTTTATTGGTTAGTTACTTATTATTGTTATTATATTATTATTTTTTTTGTAATAATTGTTCTAACTTTTCATGTTCCGGGATGTTCCGGGATGTTCCGGGATGTTCCGGAATGTTCCGCCCCGTTCTATTCGACAAGCTCAGTTGAATAGAACGGCAAAGTCGACCCAAATACAAAAGTGCCGTTCCTAATTGATTCATACGTCGAACTTTACATGTGCCGAACCTAATTATTAGGTTCGGCACATGTAAAGTTCGAAGTTTGAACCGGGCCTCATGTTTCTCAAATTTCACAAATACCCCTTTTATTACCCTCAAACATCGACCCACAAACTCTCACAAAAAATCGCTAAAAAAACACATATCCCATAATAACTGCGTCGATGGACCAACAAATTGATGCGTTTTTGGATTGCTTTGAACTTAAAACTTAAGAACGATCTAAACTGAATATTTCAAAATGCGGACATTCAACTATAATCCTCCCTTAACCTTTTTTCCTTTATTTCAGCTAAGTGACATTACAGAATGTTCTGAAGGTCCAAAGGGCAGCGAAAGGCATGCTCAAGCTGTAATGGAAGAAGCAAAAGCATGGTTTATGAAGCTTAAAACTGGAAACAAATTCAGGCCTAAGGTTTTGGCACTCGTCACACATAATGGCAAATGGTTCGTTGGATCATCAGTGGCAGTTAGCTCTTACTTAAGGCCTCTTTGTTTGTACAACATAATTTGCGGCTTTAATCAGAGCCTCCAATATGCAGTTATCTATTGTCAGCCTCTAGTGACTGCGGCTGATGAGAACTGGCAATCTTCAGCATTTTGCAAAGCGGATTATGTAACCAGAAAACCTCCTTGCCAAAACTGCAAAATGATGTTCCAGAATTTATCAGGCTTCATACCTGGCAATACTCCGGAAGAGGAAGGTGCCAGCGCCAGCAGCAGCACCAGCAGCAGCACCAGCACCGACACCGGCAGCACCGGATCATTTTTGGCTGCATGTGCCGAGTACCCTCCTGTCAACCAACTACTCTCAGATGATGCAGAATCTACTTCTGACGATACTGCAATTAATGCTGCTCTGCAAAGATTTCGGAATCAATGTTCAATGCTTTTTGAAAACTTTGGGAAAATTTGTAAACAATGTGAGTCAGCTTACGAATCGAAAGATGTGAAACGTCTGAAAAATGTTTATAATAGGTATGTAAAACATAGAGTACACATTTTTGGTATAAAACCAGAATGTAATGACACATTGAAACTGCACAACAACAATAATAATAATAATAACTATTTCTGTGTGAAATAAAAACTAACGGACATTTACATAGCGCACTTTCTATGTGATACTCAAATTTAGTTAACTAAATTTAAAACTATCAATTGTTCATTTACATAGATGAAGATATGGCCCCGGTTGTTCAAAAGGTGAATAGCGCTATCCACCGGATAAATCACTATACAGCGGATAACACAAAGGATTTGTTAATACTTATCCACTGGATAGTGATTTATCCGGTGGATAGCGCTATCCACCTTTTGAACAACCGGGGTATGGAGTGCATTGTTTCGCTTAAATAAAATCTTAAATTCCTGAAAGGGGGGGGGGGGGGGGAGAGAAAATGTAGTGGATCACAAAAAATTATAAAAGCGACTTTTGCGTATTTTAATGTTAAATAATTACAAGCAAATAGACACAAGCAAACTTTAGGGCAACGAAACAGACTTTTCGAGACTGAAATAAACGCGTAGAAGACTTAAAACTACAGAAACAAATCGATTGCCTGCATACTACACGTGATGAAATCTAACACCGCAATATTACGTCGATTCATATTGCGCGTGATCTCTGAAACGAAAATCAGTTTTAATGGCCGTCGCTTACTAAAGAAAGCTCACTTTTTGATGAGCTCAATGGTGCCCGCCATTCAGAATAAACAGTTGCCTAAATGCACGAGCAGATGGCAAATTTATAACTCGATCAAGTAGAAAGATAATGACCATAACGCATATCCGTGAAATCACATACACTATAATAGTCGAAAATAAAACAGAAAGCTAAGAACACTTTAAGGGTCAGTGTGACGAGAATTTTAATAATTATTTACAAAATAATACTAAAACACCATGAGAATGTTATTCTTGAAAGAGGAACAAATCATGATCTGTTCTAGCCCATTTCGGAAACGAGAATGCGAGAAATTGAAAAAAAGTTAGGCTAACTTTTTTCAAATGAATAAAGGGTTAGTTTCTCACGAAACTGTGATGCTGTGT
Source organism: Cladopsammia gracilis (assembly GCA_022457155.1). Taxonomy (NCBI): domain Eukaryota; kingdom Metazoa; phylum Cnidaria; class Anthozoa; order Scleractinia; family Dendrophylliidae; genus Cladopsammia; species Cladopsammia gracilis. The sequence continues at coordinate 1,103,647 of JAJGOT010000052.1, read as the reverse complement.
CGAAAGGGAAGTTTAACATGAAAATATGATTGAAAAGCTAAATTGGCCACCGTTAAAAGGATTAAAAACGCTAGGGACACTCATTTACAGTTTTGGTTCAGTAGGGCGACGATTTATCACAAAAATAAACCATTATTTTTCGGTTTCTGTTTATCCAGAAAATGTTGGGTTTTTCAGTAAAATGAAACCAAATCCCCCTGCCACTACCCATTTAACTGGTTTGGCAATCTTTCACTACACTTTAATCCCAAACAAAAAAAAAATAAATAAAATGAAATAACACTGAAATGATGACTTGGGCAATTTAACAATCTTGAGCCAATAGCCCAATTTCGATATATTAAAATTCAACTTGAAACAAAAGATATCATTCATATGGTTTGTTCTTTAATCTTTAATCTTTAATCACAGTTCGTAGCCATACATAACTGATACAAATAAACTAATACTAACATATAATCGAACAAAAATACAAAAATGGTTAACAGGACGGTAGTAGGGGGAAACCAAATTCCCATACTAAGACATACCCTCCAAAAAAGAAGCCTCGTAGTGATGTCTTTTGTTTGAAATTGAATTTTACACAGCTATTTCAATTAACGTTGTCGAATGAAAGCTCAAAGCTACAAGCCAAGATAGTTGGAAGCGGCGCAAAAGAAACGTTTTTCCCGCTCGTCGCATCACTCATTGATTCGCGCCATTTGTTTTCGTTTGGCCACTTCCAACTATATCTGCATGCCTGGAATAGGCGCTCGGTTTACTCTTTCCTTCTTGATATTTAGGCTTTGAGCTTTCACCTGACAACGTTAATTGAAATAGCTGTATATCGAAATTGGGCTATTTTGCAATTTGTCAAACGAAATAAAGCAATAAACGAGAACTTGCCAAACTATAGTTTTGATGTTTTGAACCAAGTTTAGTAGTAAGAAAATAATGAAAAGGGCTGCTGGCTAATTTGCATATTGCAACGCTTGAAATCAGGGGCGTAGCTACCTGTACGCACGTACGCACGTGCGTACCTGAAAAAGTCGAAAAAAAAAGAAAGATTTGGGACTTGAGGGTGGAGGAAGGAGGTAGGGGAAGTATTTTAAAATTGATTGTGCGTACCTCTGAAAAAGTCTTGGCTACGCCCCTGGAAATGTATGGAAGATATCTGAAAGATTCAAAACTGGGGTCCCAGCTATTTTTCCCTAACACCTATCGCTACGTGGAGGCGCAGCGGTATAGTGGTTAGCGCGTCGGACTTTAGATCTGTGGGTCGGTAGTTTGAGCATTAGTCTCTGCCGTCGTGTTGTTTCCTTAGACAAGAAACATTGCTCCATGTCAATACTCCTAGTTGCCTCATGCTATTGAAACCGTTCGTTAGAGTGATTTTCGTAAGATCATGAAACAGTTACTAAGTTAGTAGGTACTAGTAGACACTATTAGACACTTATAATTCCATTGTTTTCTTTTGTTTAGTTTTGATTAATTTCTAGATACTGTTTCACGGTCTTACGGAAATCACTTTAACAAATGGGGAACAAATTGTAGACAAATAGTTAATTAAACAGTATGAAAACAAAAATATTTGAAATGCTGTATATAGATCAGATCAAAATGGCTCCCTAGCTTATTTTCAAAAGCAGCAATATTAATACCTCAGGTAGTAATTTTAAAGCATTGATTGTAATAAATTATCCTACTTAAAATTTGTGTAACTATAGCAAAATGTCTTAGACAGTGTTTTTTCCTGCTTGTTATTTTCTTAGTTTTCTTTTTGTAAGATGTGTTATTGCTTTTGCCTTGTCCCACTTAATTTAGCTTCGTGGCTATTTGCGGGACAATCAATATTGTTCTATTTTGGTTATTGTTAATAAATTGTTATTGTTGTTGAACGCCTAGTTTTCTAGTCTTGCAATTTTCGCTCAGAAAATTAACCGTCAATAAGTATATACCAACATATTTATTTTATTCATTTATATTTCGTTGATGTAATTACTAAGGTAGAGCTGATATCGTAATAAGGGTTGTTGTTGTTCATCGTGGTGAACACACTAGTAAAGAAGTATTTTTTCGTTTGTCTCACGATGTAGTCACTTCCGATGTGGATCGCGATGTTTCGACTGCATACTGCTAGTCTTGTTCAGGCGATGGGGTCGACTGGTTACGCGTCACCTTATGAAGCACGATGCTCTGCTGTGATTGGTTGGTTTTCAACAGCTGTGACTGGTGCATTTTGATCCTCGTTGTTTCGGCGAATTGTTCCCTCGGCGGTCCGTAGTCGTACGGCTCTCCTGTTGTTGTGTTTCTTGATCGTGGGCATCCATGCTTCTGGAATTTCTATTCCACTGTCCCTGTTGATGTTGTTAGGGTTAAGTCTTATGTGGATCGCCTCTTTGACCCTGCGTGTGTACCCATGAGGATCACGATCAATAAACTTTACTTCATTCCAAAGCGGGTGGTGTCCGGTGTTGTTGGCGTGCTCTGAAACGGCGGAGGTCTGGGTACGGGCGAATCGGATGTCTCGGTCATGTTCTTTTATTCTGTCTTGCATAGGTCTTCCGGTCTCGCCGATATAAACTTTATCGCATTCACAGGGAATTCTGTAAACCACGCCATCTTGTTTAGTCGGGTCAACAGCGTCTTTAGGCCGTACTAGGTGTGATCTATGTGTAGTCTCCGACTTGAAAACAGCGCGTACGCCTTGTTGTTGTAGGCAACGGCGAAGTTGTTCGGACAGACCTTTGACATAAGGTAAAACCGCAGTAGCTTTGAACTCGGTCGTGGGCTCAGCACTGGTGTTGGGTTTTCTGGTCTTGGTAAGTTTCTGCAAGAAAGAAAAAGGATAACCATTAGAAACAAGAACAGATGAGCATCAGCAGAGCATCGTGCTTCATAAGGTGACGCGTAACCAGTCGACCCCATCGCCTGAAGAAGACTAGCAGTATGCAGTCGAAACGTCGCGATCCACATCGGAAGTAAGGTAGAGCTGGTTGCCAAGAAAACGAAACATCTGACAAATCTTTTGCATTGTTTGGTCATAATTCTTAAATACAGTGGAACCTCGATATAACGATGCTCTCGGTATAACGATCAACATTTGACAGCCCGGCAAATGTTACAGTAGATGTTCTCGATATAACGAAAACAATCTGGCAGCCCAAAGGTAAAATTTACCCTGATATAACGATAAAATCAATCATTCCGCGATGAAAAAGGAGGCTAAACACTCGAAAATATGTAACAATACATTTAAAATCATTACATTAGGACTGTAATGTGTCTGTCAACAAATGAATGGGGTTAGTTTCTAGAGAAACTGTGGTGCTGCGTCGGTGGGGGTGAAGCACAAGAATTTGGTTTTATCGACTGAGTCGATAAGGTAAATTAGCCACCGTAAAAAGATTCGAGAAAGCTGACGTTTCGAGCGCTAGCCCCTCGTCGGAGCGAATCAAGGGATTGTGGGTAGTGTGTGGTTTTATATAGTAGGAGGAGCTCCGCCATTGGTGGAAATTTTGTGACGCGAAAAACAAATGTAAATTAGTTGAATGAAAAGCGTTCGTTAATTCCGTGGGGTTTGAGAGTGCCGATTCGAAAGATGATTTTTTGTTCTAAGTTTTTACGGCTTTCTGTGTTGCCCTGGTGTAGGGAAACACCACAGGTTGTCATGTGTTGCTTAGAATGGTTAGCAAGATTGAAATGACGCGCGACTGGTTTGGATGCGTCTTTGTCATTTTTTTCAACGTCTCGGAGATGTTCTCGAAAACGGTCGCCCAGTCTCCTCCCTGTTTCGCCAAAAGATATACATTGGCGAAACAGGGAGGAGACTGGGCGACCGTTTTCGAGAACATCTCCGAGACGTTGAAAAAAATGACAAAGACGCATCCAAACCAGTCGCGCGTCATTTCAATCTTGCTAACCATTCTAAGCAACACATGACAATCTGTGGTGTTTCCCTACACCAGGGCAACACAGAAAGCCGTAAAAACTTAGAACAAAAAATCATCTTTCGAATCGGCACTCTCAAACCCCACGGAATTAACGAACGCTTTTCATTCAACTAATTTACATTTGTCTTTCACGTCACAAAATTTCCACCAATGGCGGAGCTCCTCCTACTATATAAAACCACACACTACCCACAATCCCTTGATTCGCTCCGACGAAGGGCTAGCGCTCGAAACGTCAGCTTTCTCGAATCTTTTTACGGTGGCTAATTTACCTTATCGACTCAGTCGATAAAACCAAATTCTTGTCTGTCAACAACTTGTTACGATAGGGATTGCACAGTAATCGCAGTACATCGCCGGTAGCTAGCTATAAAGCCGCTTTATCTTCTTTGTCTTTAATCAATTCTATTAGTTTTTTTAAAGAATCTGACCCACCCAGTTTGCATTGCGCGCCTACGTTGGTTCATCCGCCATTTTCAGTGCACCCGAAAGTCCATACTGTATTGTAGATGAGAAATTCACTCGTGCAAGAGGTGATATGCTTGCCCAAATATGGAATAGAGCCGTATCATAACAATAAGGGAAGCGCGCAATACAAACTGGGTGGGTCAGACTCTTTAACTTTTGACGGCTTCTCGTTGTGCTGAAAAATATAGGTTGCTGCAATTTCCAAACCAATGCCTTGATTCCTTCGCTTTCCAGTCACTCTGACAGAGATCTGCCCGCCATGCTTCAAGAAGAAATGAAACACGCGTGACAACGTCAAAGGCGCATGGCTCACGGTCTCTGGAGTTTCTTCTTCGCCCTACACTCGAACGTTATACGGACAATGATCAAGTCGTTATTTCAATGTTAAAGTTTTATAGTTTTACACTAAGTGTATACACACAATACTGAAGTTTATCCTTGTTAAGATGGAAAGATGGAAAACAAGTGTTGTACTTTACAAAGCGTTTTAATAGTAACAACGTGCAATAATAAATTACACAAAGAAATCAATGAAAAATCGATTATTAACAATACCCCGATATAACGATAATTTTGGCTCTTTTCCCGAAAAATCGTTATATCGGGAATTCGTTATTACGATCTACCGATATAACGATCTAATTCGTCGGTCCCTTGGCACATCGTTATATCGAGGTTCCACTGTACTACGATTCCTTAACTTTGGTGAATTTTTTTTTAACTAATTTGTTTATTTAAAGACAATCCACTCAATGGTCAATTTTTCAAAGGAAGAAAAAATGTTTTTGCTGCGTGACACTCAAATGAAATGATGCATAATAAAGAAATTTGTATATCACGAGTGCTGAAAACTTGACTAGTACTTGTTTTTCAACCTCGAAACTGGGTGTATACCAGTTTAATTATAAATGGCAAGCAATACTCCAGTCGAAATCAAATGCTCTGATTGGCTAGTTCTCGGTCGAGATTCCACAGTACGGACAGTTCAACTCGTACCCAGGGTCTCTCAGGGGATGGGAAGATGAGAGACCCTGTGTACGAGGTTGCGGACAGTTACCATGGAAATGGCCTCTATTGGATATTTTTCCTCTCGCTTCCACAAAATTCAAACTGCGAAAACACAAAGAGATAAAAAGAAAAGGTTTGGAGCTGGTACAAAATAAATATATGAGGTGAACAGGCCTGTTTAGAATAACTCTCTTCAATGAAATTAAGCTTTCACTTGAACGACTTTTTGATATAAACTTATAATAAGCAAAACATTATAAGCAGTGCATAAAAAAAGCATGCAGACAATTTTATTCGGTGTGTTTTAATAGTTTTTGTAAAATTATAGACCGTGTAAGCTGTAAAAAGTCCAGCAATTCAGCATTCTAAAAACAATAAATTCAGCATTAACAAAAAAATACCTATTTTGTAAGAAAACCTCTCGGCGAAAAACAAAGCTGCAAAACAACTTGCAGGTGGCTTTTATCGGTAATTGTCTCATATATGTTTAAATCGAAAGGCATTGATCTGATCACGATTTTGTCTAGTTCGCTTCAGTCGATCGCTTTCACAAGAACAAACTAAAGCTGCACGTATTAAACTAAAAGTGCATCTTGATTCCTCGGCGAAATTTGTGTCCTTTCAGTAGAGGTTCATGAAAATATTTTTAGCGAAGTTGTAAGTCCGCCCTTGCGGTAGTTCACGCTGAAAACAACTTTGTCAGGTGCTTTTAGACTATTCTCGCCATCACTACAGCACCACAGGCATGGCTGGCAGTCCTCCGTGTTTTTATCAAAATGGAATCCACTGCTACAGCTCTCATTACACTTTGAATTAGATGCCAAAGTACAAGTTATTATCGTTATTATTACTGGTCCTTACTACATGTATGGTTTGATGCTCTGAACAAATATCACATGACTGACAAGAACCAGTGTCTTTGGTAGCAGATAATGATCTCCCAAATACATATGGTTTACACGCTAGGTTCATGTCAGTCCTTGCAGTGTCCACCATTCTAAGTGCCTACAATATGACTGATCCTCTTTGCAATTAGGATTGCAGTCAGGTTGAGTGTTAGCATCACACTGTTTATAAAAGGGCCTATCTTTGCATTCTTCTTTCGGCTATTCTTGCCATTACTACAGCATCACAAGCATGGCTGGCAGTCTTCTATGTTTTTATTACAATTGAAACCACTGCTACAGCTCTTATTGCACCTTGAATTAGCTGATGCATAGAAGTAGAAGTTATAGTAACTGTTTACATTCAAGAGCCACGCAAATACCAGGAGTGACGATCAAACTGTTTTCTTGATTTGAATGAACTACCGGAACAAACGGGAAGTGTTGTTTGCACGAAAAATGATGCTATATAATAAACTACTTACTAACTTCACTTGCTCAGGACCATACTGGGGAATATTGGCCTTGGTCGTTTTTGTACAGTACGGTCCTAGTGCTCAGTTAGTAAGCGGTTTTTATTTTTACATAAACATACAAGTTCTCTCAATTTATGATAATGTCGAGACTCCCGACTGTTGTCACTGAATCGAATCGGAAGCATTTCATGGCTAGCGTGAAATGCATAGCTAGCATGGAATGTATGGCTAGCATGGAATGTATGGCTAGCGTGCCAAGACAAGTCTGTTCACTTTAGCCACCAATTAAGATTATGCAGCATTTCATCAGTAGCAAACTAGCCCTTGGTTGTAGGTTTCTTCCCAAACATAGCATCAAAGGCCTTCATGGTTAACTCATATCCCTCTGTATCCTTGAATTCTTTCTCAGTGGGTGCGTCTTCCTCTTCTTCACTGTCCTCTGATTCCTTACGTAGAAAATAACATACACTGTATTGGACTTAAAAACGATATTCACTCGACAAAGCGCCGCCCCCGAATGAGCCCTGCCCCTGAATGAGCCCCACACCTGACTGAGCCCCGCCGCTGAATGAGCCCCACCCCTGAATGAGCCCGGCCCCTGAATGAGCCCGCCCCTGAATGAGCCCCACCCCTGAATTAGCCCTGCCCCTGAATGAGCCCTACCCTGCCCCTCAACAAGAACTTGAGTACAAGAGCGCGGCTGTTATTTGAAAAGTGTTTAAGTAAAAATGTAAAACAATGTTTCGCTTCAAACCACCTGTGGAAATATACAATGTACTCTCCTTTGGAAGTCAAAACATTTAATAAACGCTGGCGTTCTTTATGACCAAAAACATTATTCCAAACAGCTGTTATTTGGGCCACCACTGTGGCAACACTTGAAAAATGATAACCCCAAAACTGGCTGCAAAAACTCTGTATCATAAGGAATTTTCCAAGGTGCTAAAATACAAAGATATGGTGTTGATGGTGGGAGTTACTGCACTGAAATGAGATTTGCTGTTCCAGAAAAGATCTCAAAAGGTTAACAAAGCCCTGGCATGAAGTTTAGGATGTAACCAATGCCTTGATGGCCGTGCTTCACAATATCACAAGTGATGAAGAGGGCCTCCCAGGGGTTTTAGGGAACAAGGGAACATGGTCATTTATTTTTGGGGAACAAGGGATATCTTAAAATTACTTTTAGGGAACAAGGGAACTTTTGAGTATTTTTTGGGAACAAGGGAACATTGATTATTTAGATTTTCAAGAACTTTTTATACTTCTTTATGGCAAAAAAAGGTCAGAAGAAGGCCACTCGTTTCTCTTTTGTCTCCCGGTGCAAGAGGAAAGAGGCCTGTTCGCAATTTTGTTCTTCACAAAAGAACTGGTGACGAGCTTTTGAGCGCGCGGTAACCTGGGAAAATTCTACTTGACCGCCATTTTGACTGCCATCACGGATTATTACGATTTCATGCTCCAGAAACTCTGTCAATTGTGGGGAACATTTAAGAATATTTTTAGGGTACACGGGAACATGGAACATAATTTCAGGGAACAGGGGAACTCAGTAAAAATGAGTTTCGGGGAACATTAGAATTTATTTTTGGGGAACAAGGGATAAATTGCTTTTTTTATAGGGAACATGGAACATGTACCCCCCTGGGATGCCCTCAATGAACGATCTGAATGATCTATTCTAGATTCACAGTGTCGCACTCTCTCTCGTTCATGTCTTACATCGAGAGAAAAACTAGTATATAGAGCAAAGGACACTGGAAATGAAAGCTGCCACTGGAAATGCTAGTAACACAAGTGAAAGTTTTGGAAAACAAGAAATGCAGTGGACACACAACCAGCTGCAACTGTTAAACAGCCATCTCCCGGCTGATATATCATGTTTTTCTTCAAATAGGAAGAAAAAATTTCCAAAAGTGATGAAAGTAAACAAAATATATACTACAGAGACAAACGAACAGCTGAAAAACACAAAGTTTTACAAAAATGGTAATTTGGTTTTCTGGACCACCAGTCACAACATCAAATGTGATGAATTATTGTAATTCTGTTCCACCCCTGTAATCCTGGGCCGGGTTGTTCAAAGCATAGTTAAGCTAACCCAGGGTTAGCATCAATTTTGATTCCAGTTAAATAACTAATCAATGGAGATTTTTCCAAACTATTTTTGCCCTTTAGTTTCATCTCTGACTTGTCTTTCCATGTAACTTGTAATTAGCTTTTGAAAACACTTCTAACAAGAGAAATTCAATCCTGGGTTAAGTTTTAATCCAGGGTTAGCGTTAACTGGCTTTCAAACAACCGGATCCTGAACTTTAGTCTTAAAATAACTGTTCTGTTTTGCTCTATTGGGAATATTAATTTTCACATACAATTTTTTTTTTACACAACCCACCTCAAAGCCAAACTTCATTTTAAGATTTCTGTATCTTCTTTGTCCATAAATTTTCTTTAATTCATCCTGGGTAAGGAAAAGAGCAAATACATGTACAGGTGAAAAAAGTCACAGGCAGAGCAAGCATCCTCTATATGAAGATGAAATTGGAAATTGGGCATACAGTCGAACATAAGTGACCATGATTACAAAATCCCACTACTTTTCTAGCCAAATGGACCACCTCAAAATAAATTTCAAAAAAGTGGTCATAACTAAGCCCAGAGGCCCATTTCGTGAAAGCCCTGATAGATAGAATGGTCCAGCCTGACTTGTTTCATCAACTTAGAGTTTTATTGCTTAGCTTTCAACACCAAGAAAATTTGAATCTGTAATATGGGGGGGGGGGGGGGGGATGGGGGGCAGCTGATGTGGCTAATTACGTATTTCAAAGTTCTTGTATTTTCCCACTTGTGGAGGATTTTTTTTCCAGCAAATATTTGGGAAAGCCAAATACCCGGCACACTTCATTTGAGTTCTTTGAACAGTCAGGCTATTAACCCATTGACACCTCAAACGCCTGTGATGGACCCACATTCCTTACACCATTAATGTGATGTCATCGCTGTTTATGATAAAAGATGTCTTTTGCAACTAACTCACGCTGAAGGAAGAAATCTTTCAAAAAGTGCCCAAATGAGAGAGATCTTGTGCATTGGGCCAGAGTAACACGCAGAAAAGCTCTCAGATTTGAATGGCAAAATCAAAGGAAAATCTGGTCTTCCTACCATTTGCCACTTCTTGTTAAAAAAATTCACCTTCTTCAGCATTTTCTGGGAAACTTTTACCACATAAATAAAGTCTAGTGAAAGGCCAACAATGAGGAAACAAAAAAAATGGAATAAGAACGAAAAAGAATGGGGAGTAAAACAAAGAAAAAGAGAAGTCCAGCTTATTATGCTTTTCTTTGTACAAAAACTAACTCAAAATTGTGATTTATGTGCATCCCCAAAACCAAGAGTCGATTTATTTGACCCACAAAGGAAAGGAAACAAAGTTAGCCTCCACAGCAGTCAGAAAACGGCATTAGTGGCTTCAAATTGCCATTTTCTGCGACGTTTCTAGGAGTCAATGGGTTAAGGCTAAGGCTAACGTTAAGGTTAATGGGTTTTTCTCTATCTATCTATTTAAGGCTTGAAAAAATAAAACAATCTGGAGAAAAAATCAACTTTAATTTGTCTGTCCTGAATCCTCTGCAAGCTGTTCTTAATCTGTCCCATGATAACTGTATATTATCAACAAATGATACCAAAGAATGTACTATCACAACAGTTCATTTGTTGCTTCTAAACAAAATGTGCTTTACTTTAAGATTAGGCCTATAACTACATACATATTTGAGTTCTTGAATCAGTTGAAGGAATTGATCAAAGTTCACAAGGTTGATTTAGAATATCAAAATCAACTACATAACACATACATCACAAGTCAATGCAAAGTGCATATTGATAGCTACATGTAGTGCTCGAAATCTATTGTCCCAAGTGTAAAAATAGACAGTTAAACAGGTCACAAACAAAAGATGACCTGTTGACCTCTGACAATGTTTTAACAATATATATCAACAGGGAAATTCTACACACTCTTATGATTGCAAATATGTACATGAATTTGATGGATGGTTTATTTCATGTATAAAGAACAATGGATTTTAACATATACCTCCTCATTCTCCTCCACCATCTTTCAAACAACCGGTGAAAAAAAAATTGGCCCCAATCTCCTCTTGCTTTACTGGAAGCAAAGTCACCAAATTTTTCCTGCAAGTTGGGTCGTTATAAATTGAAGCCCCCACATTTCTGCTACCACAAGGGTTTGCAAAGTTCTCACAAAGCCCCCAATTCTCCCACATATGGCCTGGGGTCTCCTTCCACCCCCCCCCCCCCCCCCCCACCTTGGGGGAAGCTGATGACAAGTGCATAATAGTCAGGATTAATCAATGATTTTTAAATCATTTACTATTAAAATGGTCAAAGATTAGTCAATGATTATAAATTAATAAGTCAATGATTAGTCAGGATTAGCCAACCAATACCTAGTCTCCCACGCAGCCGTTATTTGTCTCGTCACGCAATGCTCCTCCCCATTAATGGCTGCTCAAACCTGGACCACATTCCTTGCCCATTGTGTTTGTGTTAAATTCAGCGAACCAATCATGTATCAGCAAAATGAAAATGATGTCGTTTTTGCGCGAAAACAGGCCGGTGGTTTCCGGTTTACTATGTGCCAGACATCGCAAATTACACTAACCACAGACTTAATTGCGCTCACACTGAATCACGGAATGAGTAATGAAATGATCCTAAGTAGCAAATAATTCCTACTTTAAAAGCAGCTACTACTAATCTAGCAACTTTTTCAAAGTGAGCCAAATAAACTCCATTATTTTGCCAAGAGCTAGTAAATAAACGACTGCATGACTACATGTAAATAATCTAAACGGTTCTGGAAAGCGTAAATTCCTCCTGTCAGTATCACAGCTAGAGATTTTTTCCTAAGATCAAAGAAACGACAACATTTTCGAAACATTTAAAACAACAGGCCTGTTATATCTTTGTTTTGATCTAAAAGGAAAAATCTCTCAGGCACGTACTTGGGGTAGACTTATTCTAAAGCTGGGCTGAAATACTTGTAGCGACAAGCAGGATTTGTGCTATGCCTGTCACCTTTTATACCCTTTATAACAACCATTCTTCTGTTGAGCCATGCACGACATAATATTCGCCTTTCTCGATCTTCGAACCAAAGGTAAGACCACGACAACGCTGTGACCCATCTCTTCGCAAACATGGTCAAACACGAGCGGGAGAGAAAAAGCCCGTCGGCAAGTTAACAAATAACAAATAATTGTCAAAAATTATTTTTACGAATGGCCTGCTTCTGACACTGCACGAAAACCTTCATTCAGCACCGCCATCCAACTGAGTCAACGATAAAACGCAGGCTATGATTGGACAAGTCACGCGTAGAGAATTTGGCGCGAGCGAGTTCCGAAAATGGCACTGCAACTGTGATTGGCTTAAATCTGCAAAGGAATGTTCAGGTTTGAGCAGCCGTTAGTGGGGAGGAGCATTGCGTGACGAGACAAATAACGGCTGCGTGGGAGACTAACCAATACCGTACTTATGGAATGAGTGCCCACCTCAAATAAGCACCCACCCTGAAAGCCCAAAAACATTAATAAGCGCCCACCCTCGAGGATCCTAGTTTTTGTGAGATTTCCCCCACAAAACGTTGGGTCGTTTGTAAACTAGAACCCTCGAAAACTAAAACCTAAGACTTAAAACTAGTCATCATTACCGTACAAGTTGAGAAGTTCATACCTGAGAATGCGGGGTAAATTCAAGCGATCGCGTCCGCCATTTTGAATTTGGAGCGTTTGCAGCTTCTCCTTCTTTTTCATCATATTTTGCTTCCGTCTGCGAGTTCTTCAATTTAAAATGAAACAGAATAAAATCTTTAAACATAAGGCCTTAGTCTTGATTACACAGCTTTCGAAAAGTAATCTTATTGAGCAGTTGATACACACCTGAGGAAGGGCAGCTGACGAAACCGCCGAAACATCCGAAGTTTTTTGTCTTTTTCTTAAGTTATACGGCATCCTTATTGCAGAGAATTTTCTAATCGACCTCAAGATCTCTTCCTAGAAGTCTAAATTTTGTCATTGATCTGTCGTAATTGGGGTAATAATACGTTAAAATGTTCTAAATAAGTGCTTGTGACCACTTGTATTGTAAAGAGCGCCGCCATTTTGAACGCGGGGGAAACTGGACGGTATCGGATTAGGACTGGGGAGAACCGGAAGTGTGAAGTCAAGAAGACGTTCTGGTTGTCACGGGTGACTCATGCAGTGCAATGAAAAAAGAAATGAACATGGCGAGGCTTGACACAGTTAGTCATTTCTTTGATAAATACAGACAAAATGAAAAGAGTGGAGAGCAGATTTTAAAGTCAGTCAGAGAGAACATATCCAGTTCTTTCAAGAGGTCATCTCTAGGTGAGGTTAAGCTGAATTGATTTGCCATTGTGAGCTTGTCTTGTGCCGGTATTGTCTAATATAAATTGCGTTGTATGTTTATACGTTGTGGAATTTATTGGTATAGGGAAGTATTCAAAGTATCAAGAAGTACCAGAAGATGAATTCAAGAGTTGGCTGAGCCTACTGCTTGAAGAAGATGGTTTAGGAGTGTTAACGGAAGAGCAAAGAGAGGAAATCAAGCGACAATTCTGTGTTTGCTTGGTCAGTAGAGCGGTTTCTTTAACTTAAGCTTATAAATGGTTTAATACACGAAGTGGTCTGTAAATTCATTACAAAGTTTTCTTTTATTTAAGCTTATTTAATAAATAAACTAAGCAAGTAAACTTCTCGTAAAAACTTCTGGAAGAAGGGATTTCGATTGCGTGAGTTTTTTAAGCTTATGTAGTCAGAAATTATTGCATTTCGATTATATTATCGCGCAGTCGTATAATTGACGGTTTTAAAAAACACTAGTGTAACTTTAATTAAACATAATACTTTTTTTATTTGCTGTAGAAAAGGATCGAAGAGAGTTCTTGTATAGCCTTGTGGGAATATTGGTTACGACCGGTGAGTATTAAATTAATGTTATTAATTTATACTTGATCCGATTTCAGATTGTAATCTGATGTCCCATCGAAGGGATTTGTGGTAAACCTGGCACTAACTGGATAGAAATTGATGGCTGTGACAAGTGTTCTTGTGGGGCGGGATTTCATCAGAGATAAAACAAGCTTACAAGTATATTAATTCAGTTTTGTTCAGATTTTTTCCCCACAAAATAAACAATTTGCATGTAGATAAATTTGACTTACTGTATCTGCACTTTGTGTCTTTAAAGCACTGCTTCAGGGGCTGTTGACATATTCACAAGTTCCCCGCTTAACGTCCACTGGAGATTAAGAAAGTGTTCTCAGTCTTCGGGCTCGACACTGATATGAAATACCCACATTGTTCATGCATCAATCAGTTACACTTACCGGTTAATGAATTCTAACTTTCTGTTATTTTTCTTAGTCTTGAGCCCTGTAAGAATTAGTATAAGGGGAATGGGGAAGTTCAAACCCCGTCCCCCCCCCCCTCCCCCCCCTCCCCCCCGAACTCCATCCCCACCCCTACCACCAAGTTCTCTTGGAAACAATTTAATAGGTTAAAGTTGTGTTCTTTCCTTTGAAGGTTCTCAACCCTGTATCAGCATTGATTGTTGTTGATGTACAAAATGATTTCATCACTGGATCACTTGCATTAAAAAACTGCCCTGCTGGAGAAGATGCAGAAGAAGTTGTATCAGTGATAAATAATTTGTTGTCAAAAAAACTGTTTAGCGTTGTTGCCTTCACTCTTGATTGGCATCCACCAGATCACTGCTCCTTTGTGGACAACGTCTCATTGTACCCACTACATTCCACAAGTCCAGTTACAGCTGAGAAATCAAAGTTGTTTGATGTTGTGGTTTATGACAAAATCCCCATCATTAATCAAGTTTTGTGGCCTAGACACTGTGAAATGAATAGCTGGGGTGCTGAGCTGCATAAAGGACTTGTGGTAAGTAGAAGCACTGTAGGGAGAGGCAGTTTTCATGAGCCAAGTGGCCCACAACTGCTGGAGCTTAACTCATAAGAGTGCCAAATATCAAAAATAAAATTCAAGAAAAATCCTAAATTTCATTTTGTAAAATGTTGAAAATCAAATGAAGGGCCGAGAGCATAACCAGCCTACAGACTGTATTTGACTTTTTTATTTTTTCTCACTCAGATTTGCCTCATTTTATCGTACAACGAATAATATCATAAACTCTTGTTGAATTTGCACTAACCCTAACGAATTTGACTAATTTCACCTGAAAAAAGCAGAGTTCTGGCCCTCCAGTGCTTTGACTGTACATTCAGAACGCAATAGGCCATTTCTGAGTTGCGTTTAGCCTCTCTATCAAAGCGAGGCTAGCTGCGAAACCTTTCATATGAAAATAAGTTTTCATTCACATGCAAATAAGTTTATTTGCATGTGAATGAAAACTCATTTTCATATGAAAGGTTTCGCACCTAGCCTTGCTTTGATAGAGAGGTTAAAGGTAACTCGGAAATGGCCTATTACGAAGCCATTTCAAAGCAGTTTGGCCGTGAGAATATGTGACTGCAATACTTCTGACCAGTGAAGTGAGTTCTTGCTGGCCGGCCAAAAGATGAAATCGATCTAAAAGGATTTTCAAATCGAGATATGCGTTTTGATGCGTTTGTACCTTTAAATAATAAAACTTAGTCTGCACTGAGCATGTGTTCCTCGGTGGTCTAGTGGTTTGGCTCCAGGATCTGCGCTCGGATGGCTCCGGGTTCGATTCACGCTCAGCATCCTTTTTTCTTTTTTTTTTTTGAACTAGACATTATGAAAGTGATTTACTTTCTTTTGCATTCGTCAAAAATCCTTACGTTTATCAAACCGCGTCAGTGTGAAAACAGGAGCTTACCGCAGTATTGCGTTACAATAGGAGCCTTTTTTTTTGCATATGGAATTTCTCGAAAATGACGGGGAAAAAAAAAACGACAGAAAAAAATTCTGAACAATGTTTTGCAACTAATTTGTAGTTCACATGCCAAAAATGGGCGAATCTGAGTGAGAAAAAAGAAAAAAATTAATAAAAAGTCACATAGGCTGGTTATGCTCTCGGCCCTTCAAATGATATCATGCAAAAGTCTTTAATCTTTAATCTTTAATCACAGTTCGTAACCATACATAACTGATACAAATAAACTAATACTAACATATAATCGAACAAAAATACAAAAATGGTTAACAGGACGGTAGTAGGGGGAAACCAAATTCCCATACTAAGACATACCCTCCAAAAAAGAAAAAATACTGTCAAAGAGGTTTCATTTGAATGGTCACACCATAGGATTTCGTCGATAGACTTAAAAGTTAAAGCTGCACTTCATGTCTCCATAATATTGACTCTGGGACTAACAGGGCTAACCCCGTTTTTTCCGTTACTAGCATGAAGTGATTAAGAGTATTACTACTTTCCCCTACATGTATCCTTGTGATAGCTGGCATCCCAACCAAGTCTCCCATGCAGCCGTAATTTGTCTTAGCACACAACGCTCCTCCCCACTAACGGGCTGGGAGGAGCGTTGCATGACGAGACAAAATAATAATGGCTGCATGCATGGGAGACTACCTAACCAATCCCCCATCATTATGTTAACAAGTAGCCATTTAATATACACTTGGGTTTTAAGAGACAATATGAAGCAAACATTGACTGCAGAAACCAATTGGAGATGCTAATCAATTTAATAACTAATTTTATCGAAAAATTATTTTATTCTCGATTTGCAAGTAGACTGTTTCAATGTATGGCATTTTGTCACTTCATTTTATCAGGCTTTCTGGCTGGATGTTTTATTGGGGGTAAATTTATAAAGATTGAAATCTTGCCAGGAATGCCAAAAGGTGGTTGTTGGTCACATTAAGGAGGCAATTAGTTAAGATTATTGTCTGGGTTTTCAGATAAGAAAATACTGAACTTTGCTTGCACCAAAAAACAGTAATCCAGACCTTCCAACATCTAAAACCCTGAAATCTCGAGGTGATAGTTGGAACGGGTCTGGTAATCACAATAAGGTGATCATGGGGTAGGGTTTAACAAATGATACTACTGTGTAGTTCCAGAAAAAATCCATACCCACCCCATGGAAGGTCATTGGAAATTCCTAGGGGAGGGGGGTCTTAAAAGCCAATATTTTAGAAGCAAAGTATGAAGCTAAACTGGAATTTCCTGGGGGGACGGGGGGTGCTAAACAAAAAACCTTCCGTGGGGGGAGTATGGATATTTTCTGGAAGTGCACAATCTAAAATGTTTCTGTTTTTAACAGCCCCCTTCTGATGATGACATCATAATAAAAAAGGGGACAAATCCTCGCGTGGACTGCTATTCTGCATTTTGGGATAATGGTGATTGCACACAGTCTTCATTATTTGTTGACCTTTTAAAGCGTGGCGTGACAGATGTTTACATATGTGGTTTGGCCTTTGATGTGTGCGTCAAAGATACAACTATGGATGCCAGCAGCCAAGGCTTTAAAACTCATGTCTTAGTGGATGCTTGTAGAGGAGTCACATCTGATGGGATTGCAAAAACAAAGGAAGACTTCACAAAAAGTGGAATCATTTTAATGAAATCAGATAAGGTAGGGAAAGTGGCAGTGGCAGTGGCAATGCCCTAAAGACAACTGATTTTAGTCAAAACTATTGTCCTCGGAGTAGACCCCCATTCCACAGAGAAGGTAGCAGTCTCTTTATGTAACCCTCCTCCCTCCTCCCCACTCTAAAAGGTGGTGTCTTGGTTTCTTGACTGTTGGTCCAGCAAATGGAACAAGCAAGGGGTGTGGAAACATAACTGCCTTGAAGTTCAAAAGTCATACTCATATTAATTTTAATCTTGCATTTATACATATACAGTACTCAAATCTTCAGGTCCCTTGTACAATCCAAAAAGGGACATGCTTGCAGGCATTAGGTGAAAAGAAATTTTGAGGTGATGCACTTAATTTTGAAATGAGTTTTTATTTATTTCTTTAATTTAACAGCAGCATTTAGAGCCAACATATTTCGGATTTAAATTAATATGAAATGTATCACGTTAAAATCATCGGAGCATCACGTCTCACCTATTGTAGTTAATTAAATCTAAATGAACTTCAAAACAAATGTTATTCAAGCACAACCGCATCCTATTCTTTACCACGGTTTTTCCAACCGCAAAGACAAGGTTTTGGCAAAGTAACTGCAGCCCAAACCTGCAAAAACTGCAAAATTTATACACTTACCTTCGATCTGTACTGTACTCAAATCTTCGGGTCCCTCGTACAGTCTTATAAAACCCAAGGGGACATGCTTGCAGGCAAGGTGAAAAGGCAATGCAGGGTTAAAAACTTAATTTTGACAGCACTCCCCATTTGAGCGAGTGACTTTCAGAACTGCATGTCCAAAAAATGTACAATTTATACCCACTAGGAAAATTTGATACTCGTCTGGGCAAGTCGGCAGGCGAGTGCTAATTTCCATTCCTGGTTTTCTTGCTTTTTTGTGAGTTACCCTCTGTAAAGCATTTGCTCCATTTTCTTGACTACTTACAACTGCTAACAGTAATTAATGTCATTGGTTTTTGTTTTTATTCTCACCACAGGTGGAAGATGTATTGAGAGACAAGAAAGAAAACTGACCTGGAAGGATACGAGTACTGCAATATTATTTGCTACAGAGTATGCATACAGTATATGGTAATTTTTTGTTATCTTATTTCTTGCTTGGTAAGGAAACAAATAAAACAATATATTTTGTTAATATGTTAATGGATACACAATGTACAGTGTACAATGTTTTTATTTTAATTTGCTAATATATTTAATTATATTACCACTATGATTTGATTTAGCACCCTCCTTCCAATAAGCACCACCCCCCCCCCCCCAGTGTTGTTTTTTGTGCCCCCTATAATTTTGATGTTAAAGATACCATGTCAGAAAGCTATTTTATCGAAGAAAGTCACATTAATGACATTGAGGTATACATGTAATTATAGCAAATTATATTGACTATACGAACTGTTGTTCTGACTATACAAATTGTACATTTTCTGTTATTGTTCATTAAAGTGCTTTTTCAGGCTTGCATATTTTTGTCAAAAAAGAAATAAGTGCCCCCATTTCAATAAGCACCCTCCCTTTCAGAGCTACCAAAACTAAATAAGTGCTTAGATCAAATCATTACGGTATTACTAGATGGGTACTTCTGAGTGGTTTGAATTGGTCCAGGAGTATTAAGTAGTTTTTCTAGTGTGATTATCTGCATGGGTTAAATAATCTCAGTCTGGTTAATGCTTACAAGACAACAGATTTATTGACTCATGTTCAGTTTAGTTCCTGCAACTGAACAAAATAAAATTATTTGTATACTATATATATGACATACATGTAGGTGTGAACAGGTCAACAAAAACATTGTTTGGTGCTGCAGTTACTGTTCAGTAACACTGGTAGAAAAAGGTGAACCTTGAGGCAAAAATGGTAGAAAGTTTTAAAAACAACTTGTATGAGTCATGAGAAAGGTTAATAATTACATAAACAAATGAAATGTTTTGATTCGCCATCCTGAAAACCTTAGTAACAAGTGATGTGATTGAAAAAATGCATTGCATGAATAATTTAAAAAATAAGTGCCTTTTTGTGTGATAATTTTTGCAACCAATTTTGATCTCATGTGCTCTGAAAATTAACTGCACCGATTTACAATGAAAAAGTTAATGTCTTAGTTTGGAAAAAATTTTCAGCTTGTCTGCCTGTGTTTGCACTGAAATGTGTGTCCTGAGTGCAGTGTACTAGCATTCTACATCAACCCTCCAAGTTGCGACCATTTTAGTCACCATGGCAACCAAAATTTTGGTACTGCCAACCTGTCAGCTAAATCTAAAGAGTTGGTCACCAAATGGCCACTTAATAAAAAAATTAACTTGGGGAGTTGTAGAGTAAGATGTAACCAAGGTATTCCAGATGGTTCATTCAGCAGTCAGTCTGATTTTTAAACAAAATACATTTTAAAAAGCCTAAGGCAATTTGCTTGCAAAATCACCTTACAGGCTTATAATATTTATCAACAATTTAATATAAAAATAATTTATACAGAGAAGTGATAGAACTTTATTTACAAAACATGGAACTTTACTCAAATGGGATGAAAGTGTAATGACGTAATAATTATGATAATTATTGTTATTGTAGCAACGCAACATTTGAGAAATTCTATGGATAAATGAAGTTGAATTTTGTATTTATAACTCATTGTAATTATTGGTGGTGGTGAATAAATTCTGATTTTATGCATTCCTGTCCTCTGGTTTTCTGTATTCAAGTTTCAGTGCAGTAAATATCTCTTGTTCTGACTTTGCCTCTATTTGTTGAGGAGGCTACAAAGAAATAAACAAAATCATGATAAATAAAGATGGTAAATTTTAAGATCGGTAATGTAATAGAAGATGTAATGTTCATCGTGTCATGAGCGTGCGACAAAGTGCACGGAAGGTCATACAGTTGACCACCTCTCCTTAGTGATTTGAATTTTTCTATTGTTTTTAATCTCTGGTAAGTGACCACTCACACATTTTGATGTCACTGCAGATGCAAATTGAATCGTGTTACAGTACATTATAAAGTCCAATAAAAATAAGATTTTGTCCTTTGCATCAAAACTTCAATGATACAATATTTTGTGCTGATAGTTTCTTTGTACATTGAAATTGCTATAGGTTCATGTGATTCAGAGACAGGTTCATGATTCAGAGACAGATTCATATGATTCAGAGACAGGTTCATATGATTCAGAGACAGGTTCATATGATTCAGAGACAGGTTCATATGATCCAGAGACAGGTTCATATGATTCAGAGACAGGTTCATATGATTCAGAGACTGGTTCATATGATTCAGAGACTGGTTCATGATTCAGAGACAGGTTCATATGATTCAGAGACAGGTTCATATGATTCAGAGACAGGTTCATATGATTCAGAGACAGGTTCATATGATTCAGAGACTGGTTCATTTGATTCAGAGACTGGTTCATATGATTCAGAGACAGGTTCATATGATTCAGAGACTGGTTCATGATTCAGAGACTGGTTCATATGATTCAGAGACTGGTTCATATGATTCAGAGACAGGTTCATATGATTCAGAGACAGGTTCATATGATTCAGAGACAGATTCATATGATTCAGAGACTGGTTCATGATTCAGAGACAGGTTCATATGATTCAGAGACTGGTTCATGATTCAGAGACTGGTTCATATGATTCAGAGACAGGTTCATATGATTCAGAGACAGGTTCATATGATTCAGAGACAGGTTCATATGATTCAGAGACAGATTCATATGATTCAGAGACAGATTCATATGATTCAGAGACAGGTTCATATGATTCAGAGACAGGTTCATATGATTCAGAGACAGGTTCATATGATTCAGAGACAGGTTCATATGATTCAGAGACAGGTTCATATGATTCAGAGACAGGTTCATATGATTCAGAGACAGGTTCATATGATTCAGAGACTGGTTCATATGATTCAGAGACTGGTTCATATGATTCAGAGACTGGTTCATATGATTCAGAGACTGGTTCATATGATTCAGAGACAGGTTCATATGATTCTGAGACTGGTTCATATGATTCAGAGACAGGTTCATGTGATTCAGAGACTGGTTCATATAATTCAGAGACAGGTTCATATGATTCAGAGACTGGTTCATATGATTCAGAGACTGGTTCATAATTCAGAGACAGGTTCATATGATTCAGAGACAGGTTCATATGATTCAGAGACAGGTTCATATGATTCAGAGACAGGTTCATATGATTCAGAGACAGGTTCATATGATTCAGAGACAGGTTCATATGATTCAGAGACTGGTTCATATGATTCAGAGACTGGTTCATATGATTGAGAGACTGGTTCATATGATTCAGAGACTGGTTCATATGATTCAGAGACAGGTTCATATGATTCAGAGACAGGTTCATATGATTCAGAGACTGGTTCATATGATTCTGAGACTGGTTCATATGATTCAGAGACTGGTTCATATGATTCAGAGACTGGTTCATATGATTCAGAGACAGGTTCATATGATTCAGAGACAGGTTCATATGATTCAGAGACTGGTTCATATGATTCTGAGACTGGTTCATATGATTCAGAGACTGGTTCATATGATTCTGAGACTGGTTCATATGATTCAGAGACTGGTTCATATGATTCAGAGACTGGTTCATATGATTCAGAGACAGGTTCATATGATTCAGAGACAGGTTCATATGATTCAGAGACTGGTTCATATGATTCTGAGACTGGTTCATATGATTCTGAGACTGGTTCATATGATTCAGAGACAGGTTCATATGATTCAGAGACAGGTTCAAATGATTCATAGACAGGTTCATATGATTCAGAGACAGGTTCATATGATTCAGAGACTGGTTCATATGATTCAGAGACTGGTTCATATGATTCAGAGACTGGTTCATATGATTCAGAGACTGGTTCATATGATTCAGAGACAGGTTCATATGATTCAGAGACAGGTTCATATGATTCAGAGACTGGTTCATATGATTCTGAGACTGGTTCATATGATTCAGAGACAGGTTCATATGATTCAGAGACAGGTTCAAATGATTCATAGACTGGTTCATATGATTCAGAGACGGATTCATATGATTCAGAGAAAGGTTCATGTGATTCAGAGACAGGTTCATATGATTCAGAGACAGGTTCATATGATTCAGAGACAGGTTCGTGTGATTCAGAGACAGGTTCATATGATTCAGAGACAGGTTCATATGATTCAGACAGGTTCAATATGATTCAGAGACAGGTTCATATGATTCAAAGTAAAGACCCCTGTGGTCTGACCTCATGTAAGCAACTACCTCCCATAAGCGACCATCTTGGCTTTGCATTTTGGGTGGTCACTTACCAGAGGTTCAACTGTAGGTTCAATTACTGGCGACTCAGTTTTTTTCTGTCCCATGCTCATGGCACGATGATTGCGTACATTACATCTTTCTCAAAATCATGATAATGACTGTCTTTATGATAAATGTCTCACATGGCTCTATACACTACTTCATATCTATGAAAGTACTGGGAATGAATCATGTATGGAGCAATTTCTCACGTCTGACTTACAGATTTAAGCTATCAGCCTTAAGGTGATTCCCTGGTTTTGCACTGCGCATCCCTACTGCGCATAAACATTGCGACATCAGATTGAAAAAAATGGCGGCTTTTGTGAGGAAAGCCGGCCTTTCCCACGATAGAAAAGGGCGGTTTCGCTCTATAAAAGAAGTCAGTCGAAGGGAAAAGCTGAAATTTTTTTCAAAAGAGAGCTTGCTTGAGGATAATCAAGAATCGGGTTTTCGAAATCAATATAAGATAAGTGGTAGGCGTGTTGTCGAGCTTGACTTGCTCGCTAAATCACTCGATAGCTCTGTGAGCGCTAGCGCAAAATCGAGCACGGTGACCCCCATTTTATACTGCATAAATTCAATCAGGACAGTGTTCCCAACGCAAATTTAAAAAGTGAGCAAAAATCTATGATCAGATTTTGCACAGTTTATAGAAATCCTACGAAGAAAGCCATTTGGCTAGAGGACCGCACACCAAGCAACCGTCTACTGTTTGAGTGTTCAGTAAATTTGAAGCTTTTTGGACACGTTTTCTATGATACAGACGATTATACATATGTACAAAGTCAACTTATACGCGAAATATCAATATGCAGTGGAAATATTGAGCATATTAGCTTCGCGCGGTTATTGCCTGTGAAAATGCCTTTAAACACTGTATTCGTCAGCAGTATACCACTAAAACGAGCACGGTGACCCCTCATTTTTGTTGCAATTTTGGAACCTTCATGACTTGTTCAATATTTGTGCCAAGTTTCATTTCAAATCTATGACAGATTCTTTTTCCAGGGAAATACCTTAACTGATCGCATGATCCAATTAAAAAATATAGTTACGTTCATGAAAATATGGCACTTTTTGTAGGTTTTTATCGTTCTGAACATTACAATTACAGCTGGATGTTATTAAACGGAGCTCTGAGGTCCAGGGAAACTTCCGAATTCTTCAGAACATCTTCGGACAACTTCGGAATAGATTGGGTTCTCTTCGGATTTGGTCAGGTTCCCTTCGGAAATCCTGGCACTCCCACGAAAAAATTCTCATGCCTGTCACTTGAAAAAAGTTGGCAGGTATGCCAGATTGAACTCCGGATTCAGGTGAGGCAAAGGTGGAATACCATGGACACTGATCATGAGAAGCCCTTTGTTGATATTGAATTACAGCATTATTTGCAACAGTCAGTCAATACTCTCTTCCAGCTGATCAGATGTTAGCTTGGTATGAAACAGAAACTTCAATCAACATTTTCATTTGAGGCCAGACATGATACAACATGTACAAGTATGTGCTGTTAGACTGTTCAAAGTCCCCTATTTAGCTGTGGGTTTGTTGAGTTTGATTGTTCAGTTCATTTAGTCGCCATCTTGAATGTCATGGCCTGATAAAAACTGGGGGGGGGAGAGTACAAAAACTACTCACAGGGTTTTTATCGGACCATGACATTCAAGATGGCGACTAAACGAACTGAACGATTGAACTCAACAAATGAATGGGAAAATAGGGGACTGTCAACAGTGTTATGTGCTGTATGCAATGATAAATGCAGTAAAATGCTTTGTATCTCACAGTCCTTTAGAATATTAGGGGTAAAACAGCTAATGCTCCTACTATAAACAACAAGCTGCTTCATAATTTAAGGTTGAATCCCCTACATTCATTGTTTGAAAATCAAATTCAATTTTAACCTAAGTTAATATGTTTAATATGTGCTCTTTTAAAGGATCCTAAAATATTTTATTTAATACTTCCAGGATATCAAATCGAACCAAATATCAATCAAACACTTTGATTATATTCGATTATTAAGTTCACCTATCGTACAAAATGGAACACAGAACTTTTTTGTGAGTTCAATTATTGAACTACCAGTAATCAATGTCGTAAATAGTAAAAGAAGGAATGACCTACAACCACCTACAACCATCTACAACCACCTATAAGGAATGACCTAAAACCATCTACAACCACCTAAAACCATCTACAACCACCTAAAACCACCTACAACCACATACACCCATCTTCAGAAATATAAAAAATCCACGCAGAATACTGTTTTTATCATTTCAATGTCAGGTAGCCTGCGACGCTCACCGGAAATGTTGCTTTCTCTTTCCACGGGTGTTTCGTTCATGGAAACAAACTTAATACTTGGCAAGAGCGTCTAGAAAAGGGATTCAGGCATTTTAGTGACAATACTTGACAACAAAATCACGCAAAGATTCGTCACCTTCTATTTCGGACTCTCATCTGTCATCAGGTTATTCAAAACGATGTCAGCTACAGCCATGCTCCGTCACGCGTGACCAGTAATTTTGAGAATGAAATGAACATTTGAATATTTCTTTTTAACGTCCGAGATTTGAATGAAACCTTGCAGATCTCTGTGGAAAACACTTTGAAAGTCACGAATTAACGGAAAATAACTTCGCTGCACGCATAAAAAACCAATATTGTTCGGATATGTAACATTTCAAACAAAATGATATTTTTGTTGCCCTTTGTTTCCAAAATGCGGTAAAGTTCTCACGGGAATTCCGAATCTCGGAATGAATTTTCAAAACCGACGCGTAATCTTGAAAACTCCATTCAATTTTTAAAAATACTGGTCACGCGTGACGGAGCATGGCTGTGATATGCAGGTGGTCCTGGTGGTCCTCATGCAGGACCGCCAAAGGGTGGCCGCGGTCGCTTAATAGGGGTTTTGTTTACAGTATTATACTGACAATAAATTCGGGACTTAGATAACTGGCCGCTTAACAGGGGGTGGCCGCTTAATAGGTGGCCGCCAAGAAATTAGTAACTGCATCTCAGCGAATATTGCAGTAAGAATTCCATTCATAGACCCGGCCTTGCGTGTGCATGATTATGAAAGTGCAAAAAAGAACCAAGTACGATAGACGCTCTTTCCATGAAATGGGACACCCGTGGAAAGAGTCACGCAACATTTCCGGTGAGCACGCAGGCTACCTGAAATCGATCAAATTGACACTGAAATGATAAAAACAGTATTCTGCATGGATTTTTTATATTTCTGAAGTTTTAGGTGGTTGCAGATGGTTTTAGGTGGTTATAGATGCTTTTAGGTCATTCCTTGTAGGTGGTTGTAGATGGTTGTAGGTGGTTTTAGGTGGTTTTAGGTGGTTGTAGGTGGTTGTAGATGGTTTTAGGTGGTGGTTGTAGGTGGTTGTAGATGGTTGTAGGTGGTTGTAGGTCATTCCTTCTTTTAGTATTTACCAATCGAACATAATCAAATTTAATTGTTCGATATTGTTGGATTTTGTTCAGAAAATGAACAAAACAGACCAGAACATGATTATGTTTAAGGATCATTGACTAATAAGTTTAGTGTTGCAAAATAATCTGTTTGATCTGTATCAACAGGGCATGAAATTATTTATTTAGGATGTCAACAGACACGGCAATTTTCTCCTGACTTCCTTTATTTACTAATAACCAACTGTATGTTCACACATACTACATTGACACTTCAATATTTCCACCAAGGATTCAATAATTCAATTTTGCAAAATTAAGTACTGACAAATATTATACATTTCGTATGCACTCAAAGCTGTTTCATAACAAAACTATATACCAAATGTAACTTAACTTTGCGTATTGAATTACTGCTTCCTGACCAGCTTGATTGAAGCCTGAAATCTGCAAAGTATCATATAATTTGCAATACTGTTATGCAACAGCCCTTTTCACGGTTAACCTTTCTCATATGCCTTACATAAATTCAACATGATCGTAAGGCAATTTCAGGCAGAAACTACAAAACTGCCTGAAATTGCCTCGTAACCACGCTAATTTTTATTGTAATGCAAATGAGAAAGGTTAACCGCAAAAAGGGCTTTAGTTACACAAAAATTGCCTATGGTCAGATGGTTAAAAAAATAGGTAATTGTAATTATTGACCAATTGACCAATAATGTTTGATTGGGCAAATTTTTTGGCGAGTTCGATTTTGTTTGACTGCGTTCGGCAACCGAACTTAATCAAACGATAATGTTAAATAGACCTCTTTAGCTTGTACATTTTGTTTTCCCAATGTAGGTCATGTGATGTTCTCAAGGGAATTTGTCCTTTGTCTTTTCATAAATTATGCATACATATTCACGCGTAGAAAACAAAATTTAAAAGAAATAGTTCTCTAGGGTAACATCACATGACCTACATTGGGAAAACAAAACGTACAAGCTAAAGAGGTCTATTTTATTAGTTTGATTGTGTTTGATTACCTAATGTTCCATTTGATACCCTGGGAATCTGACTGACCTGCAGCCATATGCCAACATGTCCTTCACAAAAAATAAAGATATGTGACAGGAGATGACAATATAGGACCGCAGAAGTCGATAAGTTTGAAGTTCAGATGACTCCATCTTTTAGATCCTGAACAAAGGAAGAGGAACAGAGGAAGCAGGATACACAAGCTCGCAATTTCCAGGAATTTCGGAGTTCTCTCCCGTGACGCTGGCGAACAGAAAAGAAAAGAAAACCATGAGATGAATCCTTAGCCCCATCAAAAACATGGTTCCAGCTGTCTAATGGAATTACCTATAGATATGAGACTGAGAGAGTGAAACCGCAAACCGAACCGCCCGGTATTAGAGAACTCTATTTGAGTGCAATTGATTTTAAAAGTTCTAAGCGGAGTGCTGGACTGTTTAGCTGCACATGCAGAAAATTAATTCGAAGGATATTTTTGCAGTGGTGTGATATCTGACTAAACAAATGGAGATGTGCCGATCCAATCAAAATATACCTTATAATAAACAATCTAAGACAACTTCGATCATCCGTGAAGTCAAACGTTACTGAGCTTTCCGTGCCATAGAAATCGTCCGCCATTTTGGAAAAAACCTTCGAGCACTTCAAGACGCGTTTTACGTCATATCTCTCAGCCAATCAGCGGTTTCTACTACCTCGTTCCCAGGGCCTTTCTCTCCCGATGATGACGTAGCTGAAGAGAGAGAGGCCCTGGGAACGAGGTTGCAAACCAATCAGAAAAAAGCCCGCCGAAATCTAAACTTTTAACGGAAGAACATTAACCCGACTACACCCATTTATAAGATGCCACGGGAAGCGGAGATTATTCGCTCTTTCTTTCAAGCGAATTCTTTTCGTCGAAATCAACCATAAAGCAACGAGTAGTCGCTATTTCTTCACAGGTTCTGCCATGGAAATCAACCGAGCTGCCGAGGGGCTTCGTCATTTGTTTGAGGTCTTCACAGGTTCTGCCATGGAAATCAACCGAGCTGCCGAGGGGCTTCATCAATTGTTTGAAGTCTTCACAGGTTCTGCCATGGAAATCAACCGAGCTGCCGAGGGGCTTCATCATTTGTTTAAAGTCTTCACAGGTTCTGCCATGGAAATCAACCGAGTTGCCGAGGGGCTTCATCATTTGTTTGAAGTCTTCACAGGTTCTGCCATGGAAATCAACCGAGCTGCCGAGGAGCTTCGTCATTTGTTTGAAGTCTTCACAGATTCTATCATGGTAATCAACCGAGCTATCGAGGGGCTGCAATTTTTCTTTGAAGTCTTCACAGGTTCTGCCATGGAAATCAACCGAGGTGCCGAGGGGCTTCATCATTTGTTTGAAGTCTTCACAGGTTCTGCCATGGAAATCAACCGAGCTGCCGAGGAGCTTCGTCATTTGTTTGAAGTCTTCACAGGTTCTATCATGGTAATCAACCGAGCTATCGAGGGGCTTCAATTTTTCTTTGAAGTCTTCACAGGTTCTGCCATGGAAATCAACCGAGGTGCTGAGGGGCTTCATCATTTGTTTGAAGTCTTCACAGGTTCTGCCATGGAAATCAACCGAGCTGCCGCGGGGCTTCGTCATTTCTTTCAAGCTTTCACAGGTTCTGCCATGGAAATCAACAGAGCTGCTGGGGGGCTTCAATTTTTCTTTGAAGCCTTCACAGGTTCTGCCATGGAAATCAACCGAGCTGCCGAGGGGCATCATCATTTCTTTGAAGCCTTCACAGGTTCTGCCACGAAAATCAATCGAGCTGCCGAGGGGCTTCATCATTTGTTTGAAGTCTTCACAGGTTCTGCCTTGGAAATCAACCGAGCTGCCGAGGGGCTTCATCATTTCTTTGAAGCTTTCACAGGTTCTGCCATGGAAATCAACCGAGCTGCCGAGGGGCTTCATCATTTGTTTGAAGTCTTCACAGGTT
The DNA here is from genome assembly GCA_022457155.1 of Cladopsammia gracilis. Lineage (NCBI taxonomy): Eukaryota > Metazoa > Cnidaria > Anthozoa > Scleractinia > Dendrophylliidae > Cladopsammia > Cladopsammia gracilis. The sequence goes on along the minus strand of JAJGOT010000052.1, from coordinate 1,074,500 downwards.
CTGCCATGGAAATCAACCGAGCTGCCGAGGGGCTTCATCATTTCTTTGAAGCTTTCACAGGTTCTGCCATGGAAATCAACCGAGCTGCTGAGGGGCTTCAATTTTTCTTTGAAGCCTTCACAGGTTCGGCCATGGAAATCAACCGAGCTGCTGAGGGGCTTCAATTTTTCTTTGACGCCTTCACAAGTTCTGCCATGGAAATCAACCGAGCTGCCGAGGGGCTTCGTCATTTCTTTGAAGCCTTCACAGTTTCTGCCATGAAAATCAATCGAGCTGCCCAGGGGCTTCATCATTTGTTTGAAGTCTTCACAGGTTCAGCCACGGAAATCAACCGAGCTGCCGAGGGGTTTTGTCATTTCTTTGAAGCCTTCACAGGTTCTGCCATGAAAATCAACCGAGCTGCCGAGGGGCTTCATCATTTGTTTGAAGTATTCACAGATTCTGCCATGAAGATCAACCAAGCTGCTGAGGGGCTTAGTCTTTTCTTTGAAGCCATCACAGGTTCTGCCATGAAAATCAACCGAGCTGCCGAGGGGCTTCATTATTTCTTTGAAGCCTTAACAGGTTCTGCCACGAAAATCAACCGAGCTGATGAGGGACTTCGTCTTTTCTTTGAAGTCTTCACAGGTTCTGCCATGGAAGTCAACCGAGCTGCAAAGGATCTTCGTCATTTCTTTGAAGTCTTCACAGGTTCTGCCATGGAAATCAACTGAGCTGCCCCGAGGGTCTTCGTCTTTTCTTTAAAGGCTTCACAAGTTCTGCCATGAAAATCAACCGAGCTGCCGAGGGGCTTCATCATTTCTTTGAAGCCTTCACAGGTTCTGCCATGAAAATCAACCGAGCTGCCGAGGGGCTTCATCATTTGTTTGAAGTATTCACAGATTCTGCCATGAAGATCAACCAAGCTGCTGAGGGGCTTAGTCTTTTCTTTGAAGCCATCACAGGTTCTGCCATGAAAATCAACCGAGCTGCCGAGGGGCTTCATTATTTCTTTGAAGCCTTAACAGGTTCTGCCACGAAAATCAACCGAGCTGATGAGGGACTTCGTCTTTTCTTTGAAGTCTTCACAGGTTCTGCCATGGAAGTCAACCGAGCTGCAAAGGATCTTCGTCATTTCTTTGAAGTCTTCACAGGTTCTGCCATGGAAATCAACTGAGCTGCCCCGAGGGTCTTCGTCTTTTCTTTAAAGGCTTCACAAGTTCTGCCATGAAAATCAACCGAGCTGCCGAGGGGCTTCATCATTTCTTTGAAGCCTTCACAGGTTCTGCCATGAAAATCAATCGAGCTGCCGAGGGGCTTCATCATTGTTTAAAGTCTTCACAGATTCTGCCATGAAGATCAACCAAGCTGCTGAGGGGCTTAGTCTTTTCTTTGAAGCCATCACAGGTTCTGCCATGAAAATCAACCGAGCTGCCGAGGGGCTTCATTATTTCTTTGAAGCCTTAACAGGTTCTGCCACGAAAATCAACCGAGCTGATGAGGGACTTCGTCTTTTCTTTGAAGTCTTCACGGGTTCTGCCATGGAAGTCAACCGAGCTGCAAAGGATCTTCGTCATTTCTTTGAAGTCTTCACAGGTTCTGCCATGGAAATCAACTGAGCTGCCCCGAGGGTCTTCGTCTTTTCTTTAAAGGCTTCACAAGTTCTGCCATGAAAATCAACCAAGCTGCCTTTGTTTGAAGTCTTCACAGGTTCTGCCATTGAAATCAATTGCGGCGAGCTGCTAAGGCCAGTCTTTGTCTTTTCTTTTAAGTCTTCACAAATTCTGCTGATCTGAAACAAGTAGAGGATATTTCATTGCAGTATTGACTGATGTAAATAGGGATCAATCAATTTAGTCTGATATTCACAATAAAATGACAGTGTATCGTAGAAAAAACTGTAAGGTTATACAACCGTGTCTTTAATGTTGTCATGAAGTTTGAGAACCTCAGTAGTGGGACTTAGATTATAAGAAAACTTTAGACTGCAGGGGGGAACTGCACCACCTCTGCAGTATTTAGTCAAATTTTGTTTATCTGGCAACAGCGTTTTTGGAAATAACTCAATTTCCACTAGATAGGTTCTTTTTATATTGTCAAAAAGAAAAGATATTAACAAATGGACGTTTCCAAAAGGAGAAAGTAATAGGTCGCCAAATTATACGTTTTAAAACTGCAGGGTGTCAAGAGAGTCCTATGTTCATATAAAATCGTATTTTTCAGTCCAGGCCTATTAATATCTGTTAACATTCCCTAGGATTTCTTTTATTTTAAGCTTTTAACTCTAACCAAAATTTACTAGTTTAACTACGTTTAAATTATCAATAAAATTGATAAATTTTGCAAAAAAAAAAAAACTGAAACCTCTATGTCAAAAAGACCAGTTCAAAGCCTATTAAATTGATTTCTCCTGAAACTTGCAGCCAATCTTTCTCAGTTTTAACATTACTGATCTGAATGTACCATGTGTTATTGTTGACTGCAAAGAAAGTTCATTAAAATTATTGCTTTTTTATTGACCTTGTATGCTGAAAGTTCAGTTGTTGTTGTCAAATTATAGCCCTTGTTGTTATTGACATATGCTGAGGTATTACATTGACTGAGGAAATTAAAAATTCTTGTGTAGCCTTTGGGAATACTGGTTATGATTGAATGGTAAGTATAAAAAAAAAATAGTTACAACTGGTGAGTATAAAAGCTGTTGTTTATATTGGATCCCTTCAGTCATCCAATGGAATCAACAAAATTTTTGATTGGTTCTTGTCATGCCTTTTTGTTAATACAGTTATGACTTTGTAATTTGTACTTTTCTTAGTCTTGAGCCTTGCATGCAAAGAAAGGGGGTACTCTGAAAATTTTTGGTCGGGGGTGTGCTGCTGGGACTCCGAGACCCTGAACCTATACTACACCATTTTAGCTGCATTTTGCAACCCTATTCTAAACTAAACACCAAAAAACCCTACCCTATCCTAGACCTATTTCAGACTCGCTATTTTCCAGAAACTCATTCACTATCACAGTTATTAGTTAACAGGAGTCAGTAAAAATGCTGTACTGCCTGCCGTACCAATTGTTTTAAATGTCATTTGCCAGTAAACCTTGTCTAGAATAAATTCTTCACACAACTGATCAGTTTCGCAGAAAATGATACCCTATTCTAGACCAAAAATCTCTGATTACTATACCCTATCCCAGACTAAACTGCCTGAAAACCATACCCTTCACAGCGGCACATACCTATATAGGGAGTACCCCCCCCCCCATCAACATTTTGAGTGATACTGATGTACAAAATGACTACATCACTGGGTTGCTTGCACTAAAAAACTTTCCTGCAGGTGAAGATGGACAGGTTGTATCAGTTATACAAGATAGATCTGTTGTTTAAAAAGTGTTCAGTGTTGGCATCCACCAGGTCACTGCTCCTTTAATTGTTAACAACATTTTATATCCACAGCTAAAAAAAGCACAATGTTTTGGTTTATGGGATAATCACCATCACTGATCAGGTTTTGTGAACTGCTGGGGTGATGAACTGCATAAAGGACTCATGGCAAGTAGTAACAATGTTTATTATATAAACTTCAATGAAATAACACATGGGAAGATATCACTGTGAAGAGTTGAGATATCAATGTCCTCACGTTAGCTACCATGTTTCCCTAATTAAAAGGTCAAACGAGCCAAAAGGTGTTAGTCCTTAGGGAAAAAAAATGATCGTACAACCCCAAGACAGTATTTGGAAAATGTTCGGAAATCTCTGGAAAATTGCTTAAACTTCATATTTTAGTGTATTTTCTAATAATGAACAAAAAATATAGTAATTAAAGATAAAATGAAAAACGTTCATTGGTTTAAAAAAATACATAGCTCTGAGCTTCTCGTGTTCAACTTTATATCTCACTTGTTTATCAAGTTGAAAACTAAAAGAGAGATTTCATATGTCCACACACCCATATGTATTAATAATTATTATCTTCCATGCAGTAAAGAAAGGTGGAGTGGTTGACATGTCAAATTTTGGACCTGGGGGTCAGTGGTTTGACCTCATGTTGCATTCCTAGTTTAAGGCATCGTCACTCAGTCCCCTTACACTCTAGATGCATATGTTGTTTTTGGTTTGAAAATTCCAAACTGCTGTAGTTTTAATTTTTATTTTCATTTGTCTTTGCTTTGTTACTATAATTCAAAACAAAGGAAAAGAAAAATTAAAATGCTTTGAAATTTTCAGGCCATACATGGGTGTCAGATAATGAAATGCTGGCCGGGTTGACCCTACAATGCATTCGCATTAGGCTTATAAATACAATAATCCCAAAAAATTGCCTATCTTGAGAATACCTCTAAAAATCGCTATATTATATTACCTGTAATTTTCAAAGGAAATGAACATAAACAAAAAAGATTAAGCAAAACCGAAAACTTCCAATGACATGTCTTTATTAAAACTCCCGTAATGCCAGAATTAGCATGCAATAGCCTAAACTCATTATTAAAAACAACAGAGATGTGTAATGAGGTAACCAGGGCACTATTTTCTTAAAGCTTGTCAAAAAGCTTGATTCACCATAATAACCATCCCTCAATATTTTTTAACTAATTATTTGGACTCCAATTCTACTGTTCGATCCTTAAAATTATTTTGAATTTTCTACATGCTAATGAGGCCAGTGAGGCTAATTAACATGCAGAAAAAAAAAATTGGCCACCATTTATGCCCAATGTACATTGACAGTATGTGAACATCTTAGGGATCTTAATTACAAGGCTAGCACTGTTGCTACGGAAAACTTCAGTTCTGCTTTATTTTGATGTCTTGATTTCAGCTGGCATCATCATATTGGTAAAGTTTGTTCCACTGGGTTTCCCTTTAAATTGTTTGAGTTTTTTCCATATTTGGTGTGTCACATGACCAGAACAAAAAATAGCTCAAAAGTTGGACCAATTTAATTGTTTTTGTCTCTAAACGTCCCTGTCAGCTATGGAATGTCGAGATTGGCATCCTTAGCAACAGCCCAATGTAATTAAGATTCTCCCCCTATAAGAAATGGGAAAAGTTTACTATTAAGGTACTCTGACTTTTTTGTCAGTATACTGTGTTTCAGACATTATAGAATTTGGACAGTGTTGTCAGCTATGGACAACGGACTCATGATCATGGAATGGATATAAAACACATACTTTTAAAAGTTTAATCATATAAAAATAAAACAAGAAATGGGTACAAAACACAGCCCAAGGATAGTTTACAAATGGCTGTAAAATCTCAATCAACATTGGCAAAATGGGAACTTAATAAGATTTTAAAAGAATCATAATAAGTTCTGTTCTCATTTTACACCTCAATCTGAGTTTTATACCCAGTCAATAGTCCAAAAACTGTAAAAGGGTAATCCAAATCCAGAGTCAAAAAGACTATTTACAAGTCATCAATTTGTTGTTTACTTTCCAGCATTATTCCAGCCCATGGGAACATACCCTTCTGATTGGTTAGATTTTTGTAGCCTTAAGAAGAGTATTATGTTCAGACAAAATTACTATTGTTTGATTGTTTCGTGTATGTAGTGCACAACATACCGCCAACTGCAGAAACATGATATTGTCAAATCACAAGTGGAAAGAACACCAGACAGGACAGAGAACCGCCAAACAGCTCCTAAAGGTGGCTGTGCAGACTTGTACAGTTCATGTGAAGTTTAAATCCTGTAGGTCTAACCGTGGTGTTAGACGTTGCACTCATACAGGGCCCAACGGCTCCTTTAGGAGCCACCAAATGAATAAAAGTCATGACAAACAACAGAATTACATGTGAAAATGTAAATGTGAACATGCTCATTCAAAATAATCTTCACTATATCGGGGGGGGGGGGGCAAATCCTTGTGTGGATGGGTGTTACTCCTCCAAGTGCAGAGTGACATATGTTTATATAATAATAATAATAATAATAATAATAATAATAATAATAATACAATTTCTTTATACAGGTGGCCAATGTCACAAAATGTGGTTTTCAATATGGCCCTGTCTAAAAAATAAAAATTATAAAAAACTAACCAAAGTTAAACTAAACTACACTAAAACTGACCAAAGATAAAAATTATAAGTTAAGAAGTAAAAATAAAACAATCTATACAAGAAAGTATAATAATATTTGTTAACCTTTACATGTGTTGTTTGGCATTTGATGTGTGCGTCAAAAATACACTGCCATGGATGCCAACAGTCAAGGCTTTACAATTCTTTTCATTAAGTGAACACTTGTAGATGAGTAACACGTGTTGGGATAGCAAAAGCAAAGGAAGGATTTTATGACGACTGGAAACAATTGAAGGGTTGCCTGGAAAAAAGCCCTAAGTGACTTCTGATAAACTGCTAGATTCTCCTTCCAAATTGCCTTTTATTCCCTTGTGAAACATAGGGAGAATTTGATGTTACATCAAAAGTCACTTCAGGTTTTGTTCTGTGCACCCCTTCACATTATTGGAATTGGGCAAGGTAGGGGAAGTTCACTTTTCATCCAGTGGCCATTCTGCTCATAATCACACAAATATAATACAATCCAAACCTGTAAATATGGACACTGTTGAGACCAGAAAAATGAACCCTTTTAATGGGGTCTCCATATTAAGGTCATTTGTGCATGCTATGTCATGCACAAGCACGCCAAGGGAAGAAATCTAAACACATAAAGGGCTGTTTGCCATTGCATTAACTTTGCTTAGATTTAACTGGCTTGGATGGTCGGTGACCCTACTGTTTTTTTGGATAGATAATTTTCTTTTCCAATAAATTCTTGACAGATTGTGAAAAAATGAAAAAAAAAATCAATGTGGGAAGTTTAAAATCTTCCCATTTTTCTACCTATGCGACATCAAATCCTGCCAACTTGCAGCTGTCAGTATTTGCAAATGCTGCCATTTAAAGATTAGATTTCTTTAAGGGATGTCACCAGTTGAATGAATTTGTTTAATAGAACCACTTGTATAAAATTTGGTATAGAAAGTTTCATTCTAGACATTCATTTACAATATTTTTAGACTAATAGACATTGTGAGGCCATATCGAGTTAGGAAGACCGATTTTTCAAAATTAGGATCGCCTTTCAGATATTTTATCTCCAAAACGAAGTCAGTCACTGACCCTACATTTTTTGCATTTCTGACACTAGTAACTCATTACCTAACTGCAGCAAAAGTTTTATAACAAAATCAATGTTAGAAGATTTTCTCCGAAACGTCCTTAAGCAAAGTTATATATTTTAAAAAAATTGTATGGGCTTTAATTCCAAGGAGAACCTATCCTGTGAACAGGCTCCTTTTTAGGGGGTATTGTGTTAAAAGAAATCGCCAAGCAGAACGAACTGAGCACAGTCTGGGGAGGGGATGGCGGACCCCTCCTTGTCACCCTCCCCCTTACTACCTTCTATAAGGAGCCTATTCACAGGCTATGAAGGACTAAGAAAACTGCCTGCGATAACGAGGTGTCTGTATTAACCGAACTTCATAAATAAATCTGTAAACAACCATTAAAAGTACACTTAATGTAACATACATAATGTAACCTGTTGACACTTCTGAACTAAAAAAAATAAGTGTTTGTTCTAACTTAATTTATTAGCATTCTGCAGGGGCATAGCCAGCAGATTTTGGTCAGGTAAGGAAAACAAATAGAAGAAAATAGCCTGGCCTGAAAACAGTAAATGAATTAAAATTACCGGTAAGCAATGTGTTGCTGTAGCTGAGTATAAGACAATGTGACTAAAATATATTTTTTGTGACTTATATTCTGTGGGGGCTGTCATGTAAAAATTATTGTTGCTATATTTATAACAATTATATGCAACATTCGAGAAATTCTATGGATAAACGAAGTTGAATTTTGTATTTATAATTTTAGGTGGTGGTGAATAAATGCTGACTTTATGCATTCCTGTCCTCTGGTTTTCTGTATTCAAGTTTCAGTGCAGCAAATATCTCTTGTTCTGACTTTGCCTCTATTTGGTGAGGAGGCTGTAAAGAAATAAACAAAATCATGATAAATAAAGATGGTAAATTTTAATGTGCCAAAAATATATAATTAAAACAACAAATTAATGTGCAACAATCAGTCTTGAATTCCGATGCAATACTCAAAGTGCCTTTTTCACAACCTTTAAGGACCAGTTTCAAGTTTAAAAAGACAAACAAAAATTTGTCTTTGTGTGTTTACACCCTCCATAAAACGTGAAATTAGGAAATTTCAGGTCGTAGTCATGCAGAGACGGCAAAGAAATGTACCAAAACGCAGAGTTCTTGTTTTGCTTACTTAACATATGCTTTTCTGATGGGCATGAACACTTTGGAAATATCTGCAAGGGCCAACAGACAATGCAAAAGCGTTGGATCCTAGTGGATCTAGTCAGCAAATTTGATATAAATACGAGGTAACTAATAAAGCAAGGCTGACTGTACAACTGGGATTATAAGTATATTCTTTCCAATATTTCATCAGGCACGGCCTGACTTCTTCAGGGAATAACATGACTACGTTTTTCTTGTAGTCATTTTATTCCCTGAAGAAGTCAGGCCTTGCCTGACAAAATATTGGAAAGAAAATACATATAATATCCCAGTTGTACAGTCAGCCTTGCTTTATTAGTTACTTCATATTTTTTGATGGGGCGTTCCAAAACATGAAATCGGGGGAAATGAAGAAATGGCAAACTAAACAATTTTTTAGGCACAGCGGGTTGATACACTCATATTCGATTAGGTTGTCATGCATCACGCATTAAGCTTTGCGCAAGCTCATTAGATGTGATCCCGACATTTTGCTGTGAATTGCTTGCACTATGTCAGTTACTCAGTTCAGCTGACAACGAGCAAGCAAACAGTACTTTGAAGCTTGTCAAAGGATTTTTACACACCACCATGACAACAGAAAGACTGTCAGGCTTGGCTCTGATGAACATTCACTACGAAAAACCTGTTGGCTACGATGCTGTGGTTCAGCTAATTTTTGTGGAAAGATACCCCCGAAGAATGCTTCTTGTTGATCCCGTCTTTAACAAAATTGAAATAATTTACATATCATTTTTACGCAGCTTTGTTATATTTTGATGCAAAAAGAATGGCATTTTAACTTAAAAGAATGGCATTTTAACTTTAAAAAATGAGATGTTAAAATGCGCTGACTTGGCCTCAGAATGGCGGAAATCGCATTTCCAAGGACGCCTTCGGAGGCCCCCTTCATCAAACCCCTTCTGCTAAAAACCTGGATCCGCCCCAGGATTGGTGATTGCTTGCACCCTGGCTCACTTGGCTCATACCCTGGCTCGCTTGACTCACATGACTCGCACTATGACTTGCATGGCTCACTGGCTCGCATATTGGTACAACTCTGGCAAAACCAAAGAGATATGTTGTATGATCCTTGCAAGTAATAGGTTATTTTCAAAATTTCAATTGTTAAGAAAACAAGAATAACACAAAGGAACTTACCACATGGTTGTGATCCCACATTCCATGGTTTGATAATTTGATTTTCAATATTTTCCATGCATAGTCCCTTATTGAACGGTTAAATTGCTAGAAATAAGAAAGAAGTGTATCATAAACTTTAACTCCCTTTTTAGGAGTTTCTGGTATTACAATGGACTAAGTGCAATGGTGATGCAATCAGTCTAAGGTCCTGGCTAAACTAAAAAACCTTGTTGTGGATGCAAATGTTTCCCAGTTTAGCCACACAAGAAACCTTAATTTTGTTGTGGTCACAAATCTTGCTTCCCGGACACAAAAAAATGTTATTGAATCAAGTCAAAAACAATCCAACTTGCTTCTCAAATTTTGCATCCAAAACAAATGTTTCCCAGTTAAGCCACATGAGAAGTCTTAAGTGTCATGTTAGTGCGAACACATACCTTGGAGCCTGTCCATCCTAATACAGCAAATGGGAATTGATTAGGTGGAGTTACAATCAGGTCAACTCTTCTTACTGCCCCTCCCCTCCCTCCTGTGCATGAGTCTGTCATCTTGGTTGTAGACATCAACAGCTCGTTTTCTGAAGCGTTCGCCATCATTGTTGTTTTATTTGTTACTTGAAGCATACAGAAGCAGTGATCAAGATTATCCATGTGACCTACTCTTTGTCTGAGGAAAAGAGAAAAAGAGGACTGCTAATGATGTAGTAGGGTAGTGGAATTGAAAAGCCCACATCACTGTTCACAGCAAGGTACTGAGTTTCTGGTGAAGGGTAGTCTATCCTCTCTCCAGTATGTATAAATATGTATTTCTGGGGATAATTTAATAGAGGTAACCCCTTTCATGGGGTTACACCCTCCTTCAGAATACCTCATTCTGTAAATTACTAAGAACAAAAATACAGCAATAATCAAGCCATAAACTACAGATGATATTCAACACTACAGATGATATTCAACAGGACTGATCTAGGAGAAAATTTAATTCTGAAGGCTCTGCCATTTAAGCCCAGGGTTAATTGCTGCTTAGAACATACTTTTGGTTCCCATCAAAGTGTGGATTACGACCAACCATCATATCCTTATGAAGCATGTGACCCTTAAAAATAAATAAAAAACAAATGTAAACAGTCAATTATTGAGTAGGGAAACCCATGCCCAGGATGGGCAAGTACACTTGATTTTATGCCGGTGACCTTGACTGTTGTAGGTTACATTTTATGGAATTTATTGGCAAAGCAACACATTTGCTATGGGTGTAGAGATCAAAGCAACATGTGAATCCCTGAAAACCATCATCAGGAGAGAAGAATGATAGTATGAACTGGGAGAAACTGACATTTGAGAGACAGTGGGTAGGCATGAAAAATGCAAAGGCAAAACTACAAAGAATCAAAAGCTGGGCCAGGGAGTAATTTTGGGAAAAAATTAATATTTTCCATTTTCAGTAAAATTTTATGTCTGGCCCCCTTGTCCGTTTACAATTAGCCCTTGATCCCTTTCTAATAAGACCCCTATAACCCGGGGGGTACTCAGGTATATTTTGGGTGGGTATGTGCCACCCTGGTCTCCAAATTTGAACCCTGTTTTAGAAAAAATGGCTGCTGATAATCTGAAGCTTTCATATGTTTGGGCAGCACATACCCGTATAGGTACTTTGGCACCCTAATAATGTGATATTGTTTTATCCCACAAATGAACCCGACTTTTTCATCAACTTAGAATTTTATTGCTTAATACCTTTCAAAAGCAACAAAATTTAAATCTTCAATTAATATAAGCATTGGGCACATAAAACATCATCACAAAAAGTCATCAGGACTTTCAAGGAAAGGACCCCAGTGGGCTTACGGTTTATCTGCTTACCAGCTTGTCAAGCCTTTCAACCAGCTTGATTAACAATCCTTCCACTTGGTTGTCATCTTGATTTGTTATTAATATGTCCACATCATGACCCGATGGTTTACCTCTAGGAAAAATCAAGAAAATGTTAAGCTCGAGAAATGCTGATTGTTAAAAGTATGTGAACTATGTGACATTGTTTTAAAACAGTCATGCAGAAACAAACAAATATACATGGTCACCTGCGATACCCTCCTACTAATTCCACTGTACAGTTTGGCTGAATACTGTTTAACTACAAAAAATTATAACTTAAAGTCAATTTATATACCGGCATATTTTGAAATAACATGGGATGCTATTTAGCATTGTGGTGTTTCAAAGGAGTTGCACTCTTTGGCAAACAAATTTGGTGTCCTAAAAACCAAAATGAGATCATATTTGAAAAAGCAGCTTACTTCCTTGATAAAAATATACAGATTAATAACAGAAGAATTGATAATGCTGTATTTCAAGACAGAAACTGTTGTTACTGTACCCAGTATAAGATAGAGATGTGCCACACTCCAAGGATGTAACGTTTAATAATAATCAAGAGACCTTCTCAAGGCCCCAGACACACAGTGCAACTTTTCTTGCAACATTGCGTGCAACAGTTGTAGAAGAAGAATCCAGTTCTACTTTTGCGATGTTGCATCATGTGACACGCCAAAAAATATTGTTGCAAGATTGCAAGAAAAGTTGAACCGTGCGTCTGGGCCTGGACATGGCATCGAAATAGTATATCAACCAAGTGAAATGACGATGAAGAAGATTCTGTGAAATTGCGAGCTTGCAGCATGGTAGTGCACAACTATGACAGCAACATGTGACAATGACAAGGTTTCAAATTTAGACTAGGGACGTGCACCACCCCCCCCCCCCCCCCACCCCACCTACACAGGGCTTCAATCATGGTGATTGAGTTGTATTTCAGAGATGACCAGAGGTTTCATTAAAAGCCGGCAACCGGCGAATTTCGCCGGCTACTTCCTAAATTGTTACCGCCTACTTTTCGATTAATTTCACTGAAGTTGATGCCCTGAATGCTGCAAATGCCACTGCCACTGCTATCTATTTTATAAATATTGCCTCTTACTCTTAATTTTATTGAAACCCCTGGATGACATTCAACTGACCTCTCTTACAACAATGTCCTTGATATTAATGGCTTCCTCCCTTGGAACAGGTTGAATCAAATCATTGTAATACTTTAAACCTTCAAATGAACATAAAATTGTTGAGTGCTTATGTATAATTGAGCTATGCATTGCAAGTGATGCACCAAGCTTTATAAGCCATAATTAGTTTCACTGGATTTTAAAACAATCCAAATTGAACACAAATCATCCATGAACTGTCTCACCCATTGACTGCTGTTCTGTGAGTTTCATTCCGTCTGCCACAGCCTGAGTGATGTCAGTCATGTTCCGATAACCTTTCTCGTACCACTTCCGAGCTGTAGCTGGTCCACACCCATAAATAGATGAGAATATCTGAAAAAAGGTGGAATAATTATTGCAATAAAAATATGGTCATTCAATAATAAGGTGGTTAAATTCAACAGGGTTACCTGATAAAAACTGACTACACAATGTTCAAATTATTTTATGACTGACTTACTTTCTGACTGACTGGCAGACTAAATCACTGACTGACTGACAGCCTGACTGACTTACTGTCTGATGTCTGACTGCCTGACTTTGACTGACTGACTGACTGTCTAACTGAATGACTAACTGACGTACTGATCGACTGACTGACTGATGTTTGATGACTTACTGTCTGATGTTTGATGACTGAATGACTGAATGACTAACTGACTGACTGTCTGATGTTTGATGACTTACTGATTGATGTTTGATGACTGAATGACTAACTGACTGACTGTCTTATGTTTGATGACTGACTGTCTAATGTTTGATGACTGCCTGCCTGCCTGCCTGACTGACTGACTGACTGATGACTGATTTACTGTCTGATGTTTGATGACTGTCTGACTGACTGAATGACTGACTAACTGACTGACTGTCTGATGTTTAATGACTGACTGTCCACAGATGGACTGGATGAGCAAGACTAGCTATCTGAAAACAAACCTCCATAGACTTGAAAAAGTCACTGGATATGATGTCCTGGACTTCAACAGATGAGCCATTTTCTAGGATGTCCTGTTTTTCAAGTAGCAATAAACCAATTAACAAACAAAGTTGAGGGCTATACGTAAAAAGACAATAAATTTCAAAACCATGCATGTATACTAAGAACTTTAACAAGCACATGTATAAAATCAGATTAGCAGTTTAATAACATACTGACCAACTTGCCTGAATAACTTTCTTGCTATGATTTCCCACACTGCTTAGGTTGGCTGCCTCTTCGATTCTACTGATCTGTCTAAAATGCAAAGCTCACAATTAACAGATCTGCCAAATTAAATATGAAAATGTCATTTTTAAATTACCTCTGAGGTGTGAAATCAAAATAATAATAAAAAAACAAGATTTGGTGACTTTTAGTGGTTTCTTTAAAAGTTTGAGAAGCTGACTGACCCATGTGGGATAATTCCTTCCTGGCCGCAAACTCTAGACATAACTTGGCTTTAAAGACCTATACAGCTATGGTTAAACACCCGTCTTTACCCCAGTATTTCATACTATTTTCCCCCAAGGGAGAACTCCCATGTAAAAATGACAGGGAGCTTGTCGTACCTTTTAGAGGTAAAAAATTTGTAAATTGCAACAGCACATAACTGCTTAGGGTGATAAAAACTAAAATGACCACCATTAGAATTATCGAAATGCCTTTTAAGGTATTGAGCCAAAAAAACATGACAGAATATGACACATATTGTTTTAGAATTGGTACCTCTTAGGGGTAACAATCCATCTGAGCCACACCTATCAAACAAGATTCTGGTACCTTTTAGGGTGTTTTTCGAAAATTTCTGAGAGCACCTGTATCATTTTTATATGGAATACCTCTTAGAGCACCAAGATATATCAAGTAAATTCTTGTTGAAAGAATAAACCAGTCAGTTTTTAGCAAATTTTCCAAAACACATTGAACAAACTTGAAAAAATTGGTCAATTTTTTCAAGTTGCAATCCAACCGCCCCCATCCGCCCCCCCCCCCCCCCCCAGGTATTTTTCCTTCTGAAAATTTTTTAGAGATCACATTATTGTAAGTAAACAATAATATCACTGCTTGCGATTAATAATAACTGAGATGCCTACTTTGGGTAAGACTTAAGAGCACAGGCCGCTCTTCTGAAAGCAAGTGCTCTGGAATCTCTCTGCCCACTATCAACATACACAGCATGACGCTCAAGGATCTCAAGGGCATCCTAAACAAGGGTAATAAATAAAATAAGGCTTTTTTTTGAAGTTGGTCAGTCATGTTGATGGAAATTGTATTCATTCATTGTAAAAATATTAGTGCACTCACTGTGAATTTAGTGTTGTGATGTTTCAAAGGAGTTGATCTTTGGCAAACAAACTTGGTGTCCTAAAAAAAACATTTATAGAGATCATACATCATATTTGAAAAAGCTTACTTCCTTCATAAAAAATATGTGATTATTGTAGAGATTAACAGAAGGATTCATAATGATACATGTATATATTTTATCAAATAGTTACATTACTGAAAGATAACTGAAAAAAATCAACTTTTTTTTCTGAATTAAGATAAACTATTTACCTGATAATCAGAAGATGGAGCATCTTTTGATGCTTCCTTGTTTTCTGCAGCTCTATTGAAATTAATTTTAAAAAAAAGTTGCTTAAAAAATAAAATTTTTATTTGTAAAATTCTGAAACACGACTCAAAGATCTGAAACACAGAACCACAGGTGTGTAAACAAACTTTCAAAAAATATAGCTACATTTTTCTGTGCTTACCTGGAAATTTGTTGTTTTGTTGAAGTTGCAGCAGATTTAACCCTGACTTTGTCAGTAACATCTACTATTTTACCGGCAGTTATACAGTCAGTCAACCCTGGAAAATTATGCATACAGAATAACATTTTATTAGTATATACTGAAACAGTGGATAGCATTGTTGGCACGCTCTGATTGGCTACTAAAACTCAGAATAGCAAGTGCTATTCACCTCCCAGCAATTTGCGCGTGAAAATTGTAATCGTTGACAGGAATAAATGAGTTAAAAAGCATCATTTTCGTTATATTATCTCACTGTTTCAGTATATACTAAAACAACTATTCACCCCAGTGTAGGTGGGTAGTGGTGGATACTTACCTCACCGCTTCGCGGCTCAGTAAATATCCACCACTACCCACCTCCACTTCGATGAATAGTTGTTAATTATTGAACAACTAACTACAATATTAATTTTATCGACAGTAATTAGTGCCAATTAAATCATTAAAAAAATATCCTGTGGTAAGTTACATGTAAAAGGGTTAATAGCAGCCCTGTCAAAATGTGCCGGCAGCTGGCAAAGCGCGGTTAAGCTAACCCCGGTTGAGCATCAATTTTGATTCCAGTTAAATAATAATTTTTTTTAATAAATGGATATTTTTCCAAAAGTATTTTTGCCCTTTAGTTTTGTCTCTGACTTGTCTTTGCTTGTAAGACACCAGTGGGTACAAAGCTAACCACAAATCTTATCATTCTGAAAATAATTATTCTTTTCATACTGCTTAAAGTTGCTTTTAGATCATCCTGATCGCTATACTTACAATCAAGAGTAACTATTTCTATGTTTTCTGCAGGTTGCCTGGAGAAAAAGAATAAAGCCTACATGTTAAAAACAACTTGATTTTGAAAGACATCAATAATTTAATATCAATGGCCAATATCTTTAACCTCACTTAATTGACACAACTATGGTAACCACATGTGTATGTGTATCCTGATTGGTAACTTCACAACAAGTGCAATGCACCATGTATATTTTTTATATCACGTGGAAGTAAATAATATTTCTATTAAAAATTATGTCACTCACAGATAGAAATAAAAAAATAATTCCACACTGACATCGTTAAATGTCAGAAATCTTTACTGATGTCATACTGGGTTATTCCAGAAAAAATCCACACCTCCCCGACGGATGGCATGCTGGAAATTCTTGCGGGAGGGAAGGGGGGGGGGGGGGGGTTTTGAGGTCTCTGGAAATCCAGGCGGGAGGGGGGGTCTGGACCTAAAAATCCTTCCTCAGGGGTCCATTTTTTGAAAATGATTTTGAAGAGAACACTTTGTGTTCAAAACAATAAGTTAAGGTTTAACTTCGTCAATTCCACATTATTCATAGAGAATAAACTGGATGAAAGAGAGAAAATTCAACTCAAATATGGAGAAAGTCAGTGGTTAACGTAACCGGAAGCATGCTTCGGTACCTTGCAACAAAGCTCTTGTCCGAGTTCTTGCCAGCAACAAATTGTCAGGGAAAGGTATCAGGAAAAGTATCAGCCGATTTAAAAATTGACAAAAGATTTTTGACAAAAAAGGTAGATGTACCGTTTTGCAAGTACGAATTGTTTTCTATTTGTAGAATAGTTTTGTTTTTTTGTTTTTTCATGCACGTTCCCTGTAATCTGATATAAGCTTAGTAATATACGGCTTACGCAAATGTCCAAACTTTTATGCCGCTCTTCCTAGTGTACTGTTTAGTTGATGCGTTAAACCTTGAAGGAAATATAAAATAATTGGAAGAAGCTTTCCAATTTAAAACTTAAATGCAAATTGCGATTAAACTTGTTCGAATGTTTTCTTCATGAAGCCAATAATCACAGTAAAGGCACGCGTAGTAAATATAATTAAATTAAATAGCGCTTTCTGAATTTGTTTGCTTTCAAGATTTTTTTGATTCGCGAAAACATTATGTGAATCATCTTTACGGATAAGAATGGCATTCTATATACAGAGGAAAAGTCGGAAATTTTAGAAAACACTAGATGTAATAAAAATAGGTTGCTGGATTTAAATAATATTTTGTGATGTTTACAATATTTCGCAGACGCAAGCACTCGGCGCTGCAATTAGGATAAATGTCATAAATAAATCGCCAAGCCTTCCTGAAGCAGAAAATCACTGAATTCTGACAAGGGTTTAACTCTTTTATTCAAGGGAAAGGCATTTTCATTCAAGGAAATATGAGTTTCATTCAAACGTTTTGACCTTAAGAAAAAATGTTTTGGAAAAGCAGCGCACGATCATATTACATTTTACACAAAATTTGCATGAAACACAACACTTTGAAGAAACTGTGAAGCCTGGAAAAAATGAAAACATACCAAAATCAAAGCAGTTATTTAAGGAACTAGATTTATAGAAACATTTCATTCATTTCATTTCATAAATTTTCACAATTTCATTCGATTTTGTCTTGAAATCACGGGGTTTTTTTATGATGTGTCACGCAATATTTATTTTAAAAATGTTTCACCAATTTATAGCACTAATCCCATAGTTTATAAAAATATAAAAACACTATCTCCTGGATGCGACTACATCTATTTTTTTTTTCATTATCTGTAAATTTAGGGCTTCCAAAAATTAATTGGAAATCCGGGCAGGAGGGGGGGTCTCTGGGCTTGGAAATCCAGGTGGGAGGGGGAGATCTAGCAGGCCAGGGGTCAAAAAATCTTGCCATCCGTCGGGGGGTGTGGATTTTTTCTGGAATTACCCATTACACTTCAAATAAATCTCTCAACATTTAACAATGTGACTGCTGGTTTAGTTCTTGACTTGGACAGAAGATGTTAACATATCTCATACCTTTCTATGAAAGTGAGAACCTTCTCTGTGGTATCATAACTTGTGACAATATGAGTCACTGAATCCCTGTGTAGATAAAAAAAAAAAAGGTCACACTTGTTGACGATGGCAAGAGAGCTGGTGAACTCCTTCTTTATGATTTCCAATAGCTGATTGTTAACTTGACTTCTTGCAGATTACTTGTTTATAATGATTTTGACTGAAATATTTAACCCTTTCACTCCCAGAGTCAATTATGGAGACATGTATGCTAAAGTTTTGTGGTTCTAACTTTTGAATCTGTGGACAAAGTCCTGTTGTGACCATTCAAATGAAACCTCTTCAGCAGTACTTGTGCATGGTACCATTTGTTTTTCAATATTTTACAAAATGAAAATTAAGATTTTTCATGAATAAATTTGATGTTTGGCACTCTTGGACATTAAATAAAGGTTAAGCACAATACAAAGGAAATATGACAATGCCATTGGCATAATTCGTTATATCTAGACTAGGAGTAGTTATTTCTCTTAGTTCAGCAGGTGATCACAGGAGCGATTGCGAAAACGTGATTTTCCTTATGCCCGTGCTTTGCATTTCCCCTCAAGTGGCAATTTTTGTGCTTGCTTGTGTACAGTAGGGGAGAGATGTGACAGCAACTTGCAGAAAATGAAATTGGAAGCTTACAATGTACCAAGCAAAAGATTAGGCTCCTCTAAACCCCACCAAAGATTGTCACAATGAATTTGTAACACGGGAAAAATAAGCGACTACACAGTCTGCAGAATACCCCATAACTCACTTGCTTGAAGTCCATATTGGGTTATGCTTCATTCTACAAAACATTCTGACATTTATAAGTGAAGTGGTCAGGAATTACAGGGTACTCTGTAATCACTCCAATTGAATATTAAAAAAACTTGTTTGAAAACTTCCAACCCTCCACAAAGGGGACATTTGAGGGGCTCTGAACACTGCAACAAAAATTACCAAACACTGCATCACCGTAAGAAAAGTTGACGAAAAACACCATCACCGCAATATATATTTTTAGTCTGACGATTTTAGCGTCCACACATGATAATACTTTTTAAGATATTACTTTTTTACCTCAAGAAAATCTCTGAAACAAGGCCAAAACCGTGGTTACTCTACTGATGCCTTTGGATCTTTGTTGTTGCTTACACTTTGTCGCTGGAAGATCTATGTGCATGACTGCAAAGTCAATGATGCATTCAGCTGCGTCAATCGCGGCATTTTCAGAATTAACCACGCTCATCTTTTCCAAGCGTTTACTGTCTTTACTCACTATGGCCAATCCGGGTAGAGATCAAGTTGCTTGTCAAGTTACTTATAAATGAAAAACACCTAGGATTGGCGACCGGTAGCATATTGAAAATTTTATAACTAGACACCAAAAAAAAAATGACTCATGTCTAGAACATACAAGCTTAACTTAAGGTTAATCATCCAAATAAAACAATTGCCGCAGGTCAATAAGCTCAATTTTGATATGTCAACAAAATTTTGTTTACCAAAAATAGAGAAATTTTAAACTTGTTACATTAATAAAGCATTAATGAATCGAAATTTTAGCTTTATATTTTCTGCTAGAACGCCATCCCCATTGGGTCTGAATTAAAAATTTCAAATTACCTGAACTGCTCTGTTATTGGAAATCTCTTCTTTCGCGCGAGATTGTGCAACACTTGAAGCCTCGCTTTTGGAATCTTTTTTGGGATGATGTAAATAAGCGTCTCTCTGGTTTGTACTTCTTCCTTCTCCATCGGATCGTGCTCAAATTCGCTGTGTTCGTCAACATCTAACCTTCGCTTCTTGGAAGCCATCTTGTTTTCCCCCGCGAAAATCCTTCGTTTCCAGTGCCCGCGCTTCTGGCCCGCCATAACAAGCACTTTCAGCAGTTTCAATCAGTTTTTCAATAATAATTATAATGGCAGTTGCGGGGTATTCTACAACCGCTCTAATAATCTACATATAAAATGCAAAAGATGCTCATTTAGGTGTATTAACTGCTGTTAAGTCATGGTAGAGGTTTCCCGCTCAAACTCAAAAGACGTTTATAAACCCCAGGCCGTCCAGTTAGGAAACGTGTTATTGGTTATGGATTTTCGAAGATTTGGTGGCTCCTAAAGGAGCCGTTTTTTTGTGTACACAGTGTAGTCTAACCGCCAAATCCGTACAGAGTACGTCCCTGGCGTTTGAGAGCGTACACCACATCCATCGCTGTCACAGTCTTTCTCTTGGCGTGCGCGGTGTACATCACAGCATCACGGATCACGTTCTCGAGAAAAACTTTGAGAACACCACGAGTCTCCTCATAGATCACGCCAGAGATTCGCTTGACACCACCACGGCGAGCAAGACGACGGATGGCAGGCTTGGTGATGCCTTGGATAATGTCTCGAAGGATCATTCGGTGTCGACCTTTTCCTCCTTTGCCCCACGCGCGGACAACCATCTTTGTTGTGTGGTTGCAGATGGTGTGAGTGTTTTCCGAATTTCGTTTATGAAGGGCAGAGAATACCTCTCAGGAAACAGGAGATGAATTGCTTGTTTCCTAATATGGGCCAAAAGCACTTACACGCATGCGGCTGAGTGTAATGAATGGCTTCTAATGATCTTGTTTGCTTTGTGCTTTTCATATGTTTCATCTTTAAAATCACGTGCGGCATGAAATTTTGCGGGGTACAATTTTCTCGAATTTCGCAGATTTTCTATTGATCCACGAAAATCCCGTGAACTGATCATAGTCTACCGAAAAAAAATCCGCGAAAATTCACTCCATTCACTCAATCGTCAATGGATTTCAATTAATTGATTACAAACTTGTCTTTGCAACTGCAACTGATAACGAATAAATCATTCTAGACAGAGAAATCATCTCCTGTCTAAAAACAATCAACTGCTGTAGATGGAACTAAACCCCGGGGGGGGGGTACTCCCTATAATGGGCTATACGGGGATGCTCCGCCCGAAAGGGGTACCTTTTTTAGGCTGGAGGTATATGAAAGGGTCGTGATTTCATGAGTTGAAGTATATGAAAGGGTAGGGATTTCGCGAAGAATAGGAAAGGGTGCCGAAAACACGCCGATGAGGCATAAAAAAGGTAGGGAAAACTGCCATTTAAGTCTAATAAAAAGGGCCTTTCAAAATAAATCAAACAGACGTACGTAAAGGCTATATGAAAGGAGTACCATTTTCATTAAAAGGTAAATGAAAGGGGTACCATTTTCAATGAAAGGTATATGAAAGGGGTACCTTTTCTGTCAAAAACGGTATATGAAAGGGTAAGGGTTTGAACCTCGGGGCGGAGCATCCCCGTACAAAACTTTGTTGGGTACCCCCCCCCCCCCCCGGGAACTAAACTGTTCGGTTTACAGAGATAGGTCGTCCGAAGAGACATTCAAGGGACTGATAACTGAAGGGTAGCCTGCGAGCAAGCTCTCGGGGTTTGGGGAAGGGGTGGGGTGTGGTGGCTCCTTTCCCCTTTTCCCGGCTGCTGTCTCGTAGTTGTAAAAATCGAGCAGCCGTCTTGAGGAACTCCGTACAGTGAAATCATCGGACAGAAACTTGCCCGAGATGCGCGAAAATTTGTTCCCAACGGTAAAGTCAAAGTAGTTAAGGTAAAGTTTGAATGTGTTGCAGCATGCCCTTTGTTTGGTTCCGAGGCCGAGAAATGTTCCTAACTTTTATTCCTCGCGCCTCGCGTTGCAAAAAGTCGGAAATTTAGTTTATAGAGATGGGACGTGGGGGAGTTTGGAAAGCCCTTCTGCGGATCTTAAATGATAATCCTGCCACACATCAAAGTACACATGTAGCAATACTTATAAGGCCCAGTTCAAACGTCGAACTTCACATGTGCCGAACCTAATGCAAATGAGAAAAATCTATTGTTCTTGCTAATTTGCATTAGGTTCGGCACATGTGAAGTTCGACGTTTGAACTGGGCCTTAGTTTTACACCGTGAGGAACAATCACGTGCTCAGATTATCCCAACTGCCAGACTACGAGCAGTCTCTTTTTTCCAGCTTAGTCTGTCGAGCGAGAAACGAAAAAACATTAGCGAATGGATAATGGCCGCGCGAAACTGTGGGCGAGATTCCCAGATATCCGTTCGCTAATCGTTCGTTACTTTTTCGTTTCTCGCTTGACGGACTAAGCTGGGAAAGACTGAGACTGCTCGTAGTCTACCCAACTGCAAGCCGTTCTTTATTGTTCGATAACTCACTTTTTTGCGTACACACTTTGCGAGAGATAAGAAAACTAAGCCACCTAAAATTACCACTAAAAGACTGCAGACAACATGTAAATAGGAAATAGTAAAGTAACGTAATTTTTTAGACTTTTTAGAAATACTTGTAATTCAGTACACGAACCGTGAGCTTGGGAGGCCTATCATATTCATTGTTTTGGTATTTCATTAGTTTTAACTTTTATTTTATTTGCTTTTTTTCTGTTTTTATGCCTCCTGTAAAGATCACTTTGACAAGTTGTATGAAAAATTGTTACGCGTAATAGCACTAACCTTTCGATGAATAAATACCGTGATACAAAAAACATTACAGTTAAACCTCTATTAAGCGGCCACTTAACAAATCCCTGGAATAAAATCGCTCCCCACATTTACTGTAAACTTGACCTCTTTTAAGCGGTCACCTCTATTAAGCGGTCAGATGGTTATTCCCCAAGGGTGACCGCTTAATAGAGGTTTGACTGTACATGAAAATGACACAAACAAACAAAAAATCTATTCATTGTCGAGGAAATTAAATTCAGCTGTGATAGCCTCTCGCTGTTGTGGCAACATTTTATACACTTTTGGTGTCCGGATTCGAACAGCAAAGAGCTTTAGGATCTTGAAAGTCTGCAAGTAAAAAGAAACGGTACATGTCATGCAGTACTGTAAGTAAGTATTTAGTATAGAGCGTATGCACATGACGTCACGGCGGCCATATTGGTGTACCAAAACAATAGAACGGCGGCCATGTTGGTGTACCAAAACAATCCTGTGGGATTTGAACGCTTTTCTTATGTTAACACTTTCTTTTGTTCCAATAAATTTGCATAGCTGCTTGCCACGTGAGTGCATACGCTCTATTGCTTCTGACCAATCAATCTTGTCATTTAAGGACGTTCGCGTGAAAATCTTCTAACATTGATTTTTTTATGAAACTTTTGCTACAGCTAGGTTATGAGTTACTCGTGTCAAAATGCTAAAAAGGGGGATCACCGACTTCGTTTCAGAGATAAGATATCTTAAAGGGGACCCTAATTTTGAAAAATTGGTCTTCGTTACTGGATATGGATATGTATTTGCGGTAATTTGCCTCACTATGCAAAATTTTATATGAGTAGGTCTATTCAGCAAATTCATTCAACTGGCGACGTCCCTTAAAGGAAATTATGTAATCTTTAAACGACAGCATTTGCAAACTCTGACAGCCGCAAGTTGGCAGGATTCGATGTCGCGCGGGTAGAAAAATGGAAAAAAATTCAACTTCCTACATTGATTTTTTGGTTCATCTTTTCACAATCTGTCGAGAATTGGAAAAGAAAATTATACAAAAGTTGATGCCGTGTAACATGGGTGCGCGGACGATTTTCTTCGAAATTTTTGCGTTGCGAGTTTTTGAAGCTGATTCAAACACTCGCAACGCTAAAATTGGACAACATGATTAATAAAGTTAATCATACGTATTTCATTTGTCTACAACTTGACGAGCCTGGAAGTTACTCCATCTGGACCACACCATTATTGCTGTGGATATTAGAGCGGTGTTCATTTAAGTGTCGTAAACAAAAACCAAAGTAATTGCTTTGGCCAGTCACAACATACTTAGACAATCCGATGCCGGAACCAATCAGAACGCGAAGCAAATACAAGTAGACGGCGCCAAGCGCGGGAAAACCCGTGGGAGCAAATCACAATTGGTTCTGGTTTTACTGCTGATTGGTTGAAAAGAAAGTGGCGCGAGTTGTTTCAGCCAGTCGGAAAGCGTAGCAATAGAAAAACAAAGCAATTGCGAAATTATTTCCGACACTTTTCTAAGCAGAGTACCCACATATTGGGTTCAGTTACAGTTAGGAATTGACAAGTCGAGATTGATGCCACATGACAGAATGACATAGCCGCTTGGGCCAAATGGATTACAACGATCATCATCTTGACTAGAGCGCTTATCAACTGAGTATTCAAAAGCAATTAAGCGATTTCTTTGGTTTTGCATGGCGATGCTTTGTTATTAGCTAAGAAATTTAGCGCCACTTTAGCAACCAATCAAAAGTATAAAAAAATCAAAAACCAATGGTGACCTACTCGCACGCGTTTTCCCGCGCTGGGCGCCGGATGTTTGTATTTGCTTCGCGTTTTGATTAATTCATTGGATTGTCTGCGTCTGTTGTGATTGGCCAGAGTGACTACCTTTGTTTTAATTTCACTGAAACTGTTCTATGCACAAAGCAGTCAGATACGACGTAGAAGTGAGATGGGTAATGCGTTTCTAATAAAAAAAAAACGGACAATAATAATAGTCTATACGTTCGATAGTTATATAAAGATTGGTAAACAATGCGTATGTGAATGGCCAAAAATATATAGTCCAATAATAATTACATGACTACAACTTAACCATTTGTTTCGGTTTGAAAAGCAACAATCTTTCAAAGTGGTTCAACTGTATTTCTCAATAGGCCATTTCCGAGTTGCCTTTAGCCTCTCTATCAAAGCGAGGCTAGGTGTGAAACCTTTCATATGAAAATGAGTTTTCATTCACATGCAACTAAGTTTTATTTGCAAAAGACAACTCGGAAATGGCCTATTGCAATAAATGGAGCGTAACTTACCATAAACCATGCAAAAATGCCTCCAAGTGCAAAACCAACCAAAACATCGCTCGCAAAATGAAAGTTGTCAGCGAGGCGGCTCCACCCTACAAACAGAGAGAGCGACACAGCAACCACCTGCAGCAATGGCTTGAGAAGTTTAGTTTCCGTCTTCAAAGCCGCTTGGAGATAAAACTAAGTAAAAGAGAAAGAGATCACTTCAGCGGTCCTTCTTGTAAAACTTCTGGAATTGGTCTATCAATCTAACCCCCTGTTCTTTCCAACTTCGCCCATTCTGAATGGCATTGGTTGGTAGCTAATTTTGGGGATTGCATTTACTCGTGTGATATAAGTGCTCAAGATTATAACTTGTATAGTTATATCGCGCACTCGGGCAGATGCTTTGACTGAAATTTTTTGGCATGCGAGTGATCCTCGCATATAAACAAAAACCAATGCACAAAAGGTTGGAAAATTTAAGGCCGTTCTCATGGTTTGACAATTAGCGACAATTGTACTTTATGTGTGAACTCAAAGTTTAATTTAGTTTCCCACCCCTATTTTTCGGTGTTCCCACCCCTCGGCATTCTCGAGCTTCCCGCCCCTAATTCTCCCAGGTTGTGTCAGTATTGTACTATCAATGTGGTTTGGAAGTTTAATTTAGGTTCCCACCCCTATTTTCTGGTGTTCCCACCCCTCGGCATTCTCGTAGCTTCCCGCCCCTAATTCTCCCAGGTTATGTCAGCATTGTACTTTCAGTGTGGTTTGGAAATTAAAACATAAAAAAATCCTTTTTACTTACCGCTAAAAACAGCATACCATACATGGAAATAGCAGAGTGATTAGACGGAAAAGACATCCTGTAATGAATGGTTTCAAATTAAAAATGGCCTTGATACGAGAAAACATCATACGACTATGTAAAATTCATAAGGCGCGAAGGTTCCCCACTACTAACCAGCAATTACAGCTGTCCAATTACGAAGAGAGCGTAAGAGGTGCTCGAGGCTCCATAACTCGATAGATGCACAGCTAAAAGCATGAACTAATTATTTTATAACATAGCTAAACATAGAAACGTTCGGTGAAAAACAAACCAATTGAATTTAAATATGCTACTGATTAAATGGGATTAAGTTGAAGTTACGCAGTTTGTACGGGTGTTTGTCTATCGAGTTACGGACTAGCACGCTTGCGTTATTGAATTAGATTGAGCGAATAGACCTCTTCTAGCTATGTTAGAATTACTATCACAATTCAGTCACCACTAAACTCCACTGCCTATAAACTCTGAGATATCAGAATATTGTACAATCTTTCATCTACTTTTCTTTCATAGTCGACCACTTTGACCGGTACGTTTACTCCAAGATACTACATTGTTTAACACTGAAACACGCACGCGCTCTGATTGGCTGAAAAACCATGCATCATCCTCAGAGTACAAAGCGTGTTTTATTGTTTTTGATGAGCGTTCCTCAAGACAAAACGTTAAAATATAGTGGAAAGAAATGGTTTTTGAAGTTCAATTTTGTGAATAAATTTTCTGTAAACCACTCTGAGAACACCCGAGAAATGTAGAAAGCACTCGTGTTCTAAAATGTCCGTCGTGTTTTTCGTGTTTTTGCCACATATGAAGAACTTTTCAAGAAAGCTGGACTAACTACTCTATACAACCGGAGGCTTCAAGATATAGCTATAATGATGTATAAAGTGAAACACAAATTATTGCCCCGTAATGTTGTGGATATTTTTGAAGAAAATGAAACCAGATATCAGCTTCGTAATGAAAATGACTTTAAGATACCAATATTTCAATCTGCGAGATATGGGAAACACTCTTTAAGATACCAAGGTCCATATCTGTGGTCTAAATTATCTCGTGTAGATAAATGTAGTGATAACTTGAATATTTTTATCAGAAACATAAGAAGAAGAAACTTAGTAGACGTGCTTGAGGACAATTGTGAAAATTGTCATTTATGTTCATTTTAATTTTTTTAAGTTCATAGGAAATAGGTTTTAATAAATATTCAAAGGCAATTAATTAGAGGTAATTTTTAATATGTATATATCTTTTAAGTATTTTTTTTTTTACAGTGTCCCCAATTAGCTATTAAGCTAAATACTTTTAGACACTATAATAAAGGTTTTGTTGTTGTTGTTGTTGTATGACAATTTATAAAATGCTCAAGGAAATGAGTGCGCTGTGATTGGTCAAACCGAGTTCTTTATTAAAGAAATAAAAAACGCGCCGAGTGCATTGTTGAGTTCTCGAGTGTTCTTAAAAATTCCCAAGTGCTTATGTAACCCAACAATGCACGAGGAACAAGTTTTCTTATTTCTTTTATAAAATAAGAACGACCACAAAGGAACAAGCCTCGCGTGACGTAAGGTGCGTGTTTTACCGAGATGATAATGAACTCCATCTGACCAATCATAGCGCGCGCATTTCCTTGAGCATTTTATAAAACTCGATAAAGCACGCGCAATTTTTTGTCCCTCTGTGGTTGATATTTTTTTAAAAGAAATAAAAAGAAATTTGTTCCTCGTGCATTGTTGAGTTATATAATCATTTGGGATATTTTTAAGAACACTCCAGAAGTACGAGAAGCATTCGCCTCCGGCTTGTGCTTCTCTGCACTTCTCTCGTGTTCTTAATAATTCCCATGTGCTTATATAACTCAACAATGCACTCGGTGCGATTTTATTTCTTTAATTAAAGGCCCAGTATCACCCATTCGGCTTTGCAGTCGTTTGTTTTTGTTTTCAAATGACGAGCTCGCTCGTGATTGGCTCTTTCGGGAATTTTCGAAAGGTTGTTCCTTTACACGTTCATACCTGGCCACCTTTACTCCTAACGGGTTCCCGGTGCATACGTCTGTGTCTACGTATCCATGGCAATCAGCTTGTGACACATTTGCCTGGCACGCAGCCATGAAATGAGGTCTCAGACGACCGACGGTGAGCTTGGACAAGTTTACGATGATTTCAGTCAGGAATCCGCCAAAAATAAACACGAAGATCAATGAAATCATACTACAGAAAAAGTGGATAAAGGAAATCAGTGCCATTGGTGCATTAGATGGCAACAAAAACATATCCAAATGAACCTCTTGATTGAAAGTATTTTAATCAGCTTTAGAGTTCAGTACACTTAGAGGGCTGGAAGATCTAATCCAGAGATTTTGAGTTCTCGCCAGAGTGAACGATTTTTTTTATTTGATTCCTGTTTAATATCCCCATATTCTTCCTACGACTTGCAGTTAAGAAAGATTTGTAAAGGTTTCTTCCTTTTCAGCAGTCATTTAAATTATATTTCACAGTGCATGTCGGAATTTAATAATCTCTGTGCAATACCTACATTGATAAAATCTTGAGAAGCAATCGCTGCACATGTTGCAAACATACCATGGATTTTTAACAAATCGGAAGCCAAGCACGAAAAAATCGCGACACTTCACTCATGCCATATACTCTCCGCGCTCGTCACCGCCGATTACATTGTTTTCCCGCGCTTGGCACCGGTTGTATGTTTTCCCGCGCTTGACAGCGGTTGCATATGCATATTTTCCCGCGCTTGGCACCGGTTGCATGTTTTTGCTGCGAGTGATTGGTTCATTACTAATTGATTTTGTTGTGACTGGTCAGATAGGCCACCTTTTGACTATAGTTTGGGTCTTTGCTTTCTTTTCCATGAAAAATGAAATATACGATAAAAGCCAAACATCTTACTTCGCAATCCAAGGCTTCAAGGAGAAAAGCCCATATACCTCTTCTTCTTCTTCATCTTCTTGATTGTCTGACTTTCCCATGTTGTCAGTAATCTCCACAATCAAGATCTGTCATGTTCAATGCAAATAAAATACAAGCGTTGTTATTCTATATCGTCATCGTGCTCTTGAGTGCGCCTGTTCTTTCTTAGTTTTGGTGTGAATATTTTGAAACTAATATTTCGTTTTCTGGATGAATGGAATAGCTAGTATATGCTAGTCCCGGACAAGGGCTTAGTAGTAGAATCCCTTGATTGAAGTATGGAGGGCATTTGTTGCCCCGGGGTGTCAGATCTAGTTCAGTCCATCAGTGTTTTAAAATGTGATGCTGGTCTCAACAGACTGAACTGGATAATTCATGTCGTGATATTAAATCTTGACCAACACTGACAAAGAGGCTACATAGAGAAATATTGATCAATGCGGAGTTGATGGAATGCTGTTTTGTTTTTCTCTCTTTCAGTTCTGAATTAATCGGCCAGATTACTTTGACTGCGGATTTCAATGAGAACATTCTTTCGTCTGTCCTCTTTTATTATCCGAGGTAATTTATTCAGTTTCGTTTGAAGATCAATATAAAAATCATTTCCTTGATTCTTAATTTATTCGGCCTTTCCAACTCAATCTTTATCAAATTTTAATGTATTTAATCTGAATCCTTTACTGAACACTTGGCTTGTTTTAGCGCAGCAACTTGCAATGGTTCGGATGTCCTGAGTCCTCTTGCATGTTGGAGATTTGTTTTGTTCAGTAGCAGTTCCATGATTTGGTTGACCAGCTTTGTTCTCTAGAAACGAATTTGCATGCGCACTCTTTCGAACACTGATCGATTGAAAGACCTAGAGCTGTTATTGATTTGAAATTAATGATCACTGACGTTCGAGAACGTTTAATCACAAGCCTTGCTTCGGTTTGGAAATTTTGATTCCGAAAACCAAACCTCGGCAGGTTTATAAACTAGGAATTTCAAAATAGTTTCTGAGAAGTCCAATTATATTTTGACAAATTTGCATAAGATATTACATCACCAGATAAAATGTCCCTAAAATATTGAAAATCCCTACTTTTCAGTCATAGAATACCCACAGACTAATTTATTTATGACTTAAACATTTACTTTGTATGATCATATCGATTCATAAAGCAGCTTCGTTTCATCTGCACGGGTTTTGTACACTCAGGATTGTTGTTTTCAAAACAATCTCTGTACTCAAGAACCGGCCACTTCAGGCATTTTCGGAAGATAAAACACTATGCAAGCTTATAATGATAATGACCAAGTTGAACTGATGAAAAAAAAATGTATTGGCTTCTTAAAATAGAAAAATTTCCGCGCGTGTCAGTAGCTGTCATTTTTAAAATGGTCACACTTTAGGATTTCATCGACAGACTAAAAAGTGAGAAACACCTTATTCAGCATACAAATAAACAGAACTCCAGGAAAGTACACTTCTCGATAACTTTCGTTTGAATGGTCACACTGCTCATAACCTACGTCAACTTTTGGAATAATAAACGATATACTTAACATGAACGACTATTCTGAGGGATCTTCAAAAAGCGCTACCTCACTACAATTATACTGAGGGATAATTAACGATAACTTACTACAACTGTACTGAGAGATAATAAACGATAACTTAACTACAAATAGACTGAGGGATAATAAACGACAACTTACCACGACTATGGGGATAATAAACGAAAGAGGATCGTTGACCTCATATGGAACAGTTTCCTCTTTATACGGCCATTGTATGCTCGTGTCTCCACAAAAAAAATCCGTGTTTGGTTGGGTACAAGCCTTCATCGGTTCCGTAAATGAGAATGTGAACAACCATGAAAATAACAAAAACCATAAAGAAACAAATCAAATCGAATATGATATTGATTAGTTTGATACGGGCAGCCATGTTGTTGATCTTGTCTTTTTCGATTGACGAAGGTAGACACGCAAGACTGAGCTCACCACTGCATTATAATGCCTGTTTTGTTCTGGGTAAATCTCCGAACTTTATGCAAAATGGTTCTTCTTTTAACGCATGGATGAATTTGAAAAGGTTGACTGCAGAATGAACTCTTTCATTCTCAGAGTCAACTGAAGCTCAAGCCTGTAATGTGTTGCAGTAACCACGTGAAAGAACGTGCGACAATTTTTTTATTAAAGAATGGCTAATTCTTGAGCTGGGGCTGAGCTGGGAGTGAAACGGTTGTTATATTTTTCGCGATTTGAGTCTGAAAAAACGCCCTTAGTTTTTAAAATAACTGACATAATACTATTTCAGTAAATGTTAATTTTGAATATAAAGGTCATAAAGAAAACACAGACGGCGCTCCAAACGTTGTTATACATGTTTCTTATTTTGGAATGGAAAGAAGCATAAGAACAGCATACGTTGTATTCTATAGCAATTTAGGCTGAATTGGACTGTACTGAACTGTACATTTACTCAAACCAAATTGCTGCATTTCGTTTTTACTTTTTAGCAAATAAAAGGTGGACAAAACAAAGACGTCACGTACAAAATTACTTTACTGAATAAAGATTGACGATTATTAAAAAAAAACAATAGTAAAAGGACATCGCAGTCCCAGCCCAAGAAAACTGTAAAGAGACCGGCATGAGAGGGTGTAATATGAGAAAGATGAGAGCGTGACAAAAGCCTCTAACGCCCAGGGTTTGTTTACTGCTACACTGTACAAGGTATTTCTCAATAATTACCGCTACAATGTACAAGGTGTTTCTAAATAATTACCGCTACACTGTACAAGGTGTTTCTAAATAATTACCGCTACACTGTACAAGGTTTTTCTAAAAAAATTACCGCTACACTGTACAAGGTGTTTCTAAATAAATACCGCTACACTGTACAAGGTGTTTCTAAATAAATACCGCTACACTGTACAAGGTGTTTCTGAATAATTAACAACTATTCACCGAAGTGGAGGTGGATAGTGGTGGATATTTACCGAGCCGCGAAGCGGTTTATTTTTTTATTTATATATTTATATATTATAATCCGCAAAGCTGTTGGCATGAAAGCGGATATATTAAATACAATGTAAAATAAAATAAAATAAACTGTTCATTAATTAAACTACTTTACAAGTTCCATGGTGACCATCTCCTTGAACTTAGCAAGGGTGGGGGCCTCAAGAATATTGTTAGGGAGCAGGTTCCACTCCTTTAGTGATCTTGTTATAAAGCTGAATTTACGGGTGTTAGTAGAGCTATATAGGTTGATAAATCTCTTGGGATGTGAGGAGCGCGTGGAGCGTTGAGATGTTCTCAAGAGGTCATCTGGTAGATCAATGTTCACGAGACCATTGTTGGTTGTTATTTCTAAGAGACGATTTTGCAAAATAAAGTTCGATCATCCTTTTCTCTCGTTTCGTTTCTGCTAGTGTGGGTAAAAGGGATATCTATACTTACACGGGTGGATCCAGGAAATTCAGAAAGAGAGGGCCGAGGCAACTGCGGCGAGAGCGCAACCTCGCGCCATAGCCGCAACAACCTTAACAAAAGGGGAAGTCGTTGAGAGGTTTACTAGCCTTGAACAACAAGCCAAACAACTCAATCATTGGTTACCATGGTAACGAGACAAGACTGCCAAATTAGACTTCTCCGTAAACGAGAAAGTCTAAAAAAAATCGCCAAAAGTGATGAACGCAATGAAATATAAACTAAAAAGTCAAAATGACGACTACAAAACTCAAAATTCCACCAGAATGGAAACAATGTTTTCTTGACCGCCTGACACGAAATCAAAATTGACGAACCGTAATGCATTTCAAGCCTTGTAATCCTGAACTTTTCACCAAACTACTGTTTCCGTTTGCTTTATAGTTTCTTTTTATTCAATTTAGTAATATATTTGGTGGAAAAGAGCAGTTTTAATTTGAGTGTCGTAAAACCAAAACCAAAGTAATTACTCTGACCAATCACAGCAGACGAAGACTATCCAATGAACCAATCAGAGCTCGAAACAATTACATGTCGGTGGCGCCAAGCGCAGGAAAACGCGTGCGAGCAAGTCACGATTGGTTTTGGTTTTACTTCTGATTGGTCGAGAAACTGGCGCGAGATATTTTAGCCAATCACGAAGCGTAGCAATGCAAAACCAAAGCAATTGTGTGTAATTACTTTTCACACTCAATTGAAAATTGTTCTATAACATGGAAATTAAGGAAACACAATTTCCTTATTTCGGCGAGACAGTGTCCCTTTAACGTTAATGTATGTATAATGTATGTAATGTAATTTATGTAATGTATGTATAATGTATATAACATGGAAATTAAGTACAAACACAATTTCGTTATTTTAGCGAGACAGTGTCCCTTTAACGTTAATGTATGTATAATATATGTAGTGTAATGTATGTAATGTAATGTATGTAATGCATGTATAATGTATATAACATGGAAATTAAGTAAACACAATTTCGTTATTTCGGCGAGACAGTGTCCCTTTAACGTTAATGTATGTATAATGTATGCAGTGTAATGTATGTAATGTATATATAATGTATATAACTAAGTAAAAACAATTTCGTTATTTCGGCGAGGCAGTGTCCCTTTAACCCCATTTACACTAAAGAAAAAAATCGCCAAGCATGAACCAGAGCTGGACTCCCGTAGTGTTGTCATGGCAATATAATATACGGGTTTGCCTTTATTATGTGCATTAGAATAGGATTCAAGTAAGAGTAAAATGAATTTTCAAATCTTTATTTATTCGCTGTTTGATCTTTACTTTAATCAAAATTACTTGTCTACGTTTTAATATACACAATTTTTTTCTGCAGAGATGTCTTCTAACTAAATTTTTTGTCTTGAGTATTGCAGTCGTTTAGCCAAGCTTCCAGTCTTTAGTAGAAAATGTTTCCAATCCCCTTTAATTATTCTCATCTATCGTTTACTAACTAGCTGTGACAAATAAGAATGTCACTTCCACTACTGCTCTGTACGAAAAATCGCATTTACCACACGCCTTTGACATATGTCAAAGGTGCCGGTCAAAGGCAGTTTTTTTAAAAAAAAATTCACATAGGTGTCAAAGGTGGCAAAGACCGTCTTTGATTTAAGTCAAAGGTAGTACACTGTTGATACTTATCAAAGGTATAGTAAAGGTGCTGTCAAATATTTGCCTTGACTCATACAAAGGTACCTTTGATTCGCCTGTGACTTGCATCAAATGTGTAGTACTTTTGACGCGCGTCAAAGGTGCATCAAAAGCAACGCCAAAAGTGCTTTAAACCTTTGATCACATTTGATGCCTGTGTCGCGCAACTTTGTAACACCTTTGACGGGGATCAAAGGTGATCAAAGCCACTGAACGTTTTGTCCATGAGCCGGCCTGTAGAAGACAAATACGGCCAGTTGAAATATTGGTCATTAATTCCTTCTATTATTTTCGTGATACATTGTTCTAGCCTTGCATTGAAAGTTGTAAGACGAATATTATGTCAGAATTGTATGGGTATTAACAATGGAGTGCCACAGGTAACCCACTGTTGTACCAATCTAATCATCTATTACGTAGGTCGGCTCCTGCGTAAGTCTATATTGTGTATCTCTACGACAAATAGAGTAAAAACTGATTATATAATTGTATCACTGACACTATGAATCTCTAGTGATCTCAACCTCGTCCCCAGGCCTTCTTCGTTTTCAATATGACGGAGAGGGGACCGGAGAGGGTGGAAAAACCTCTGGACAAAGCCGCCAAAATATTCCAAGAATCGTGCATTATTTTTTTGCGGGGAACATGATGAAATGTCTACGTTCTGATTCAAACAGGGTTCCAGATTGCAGCAAAACAAATTGGACTGCAAATCGCTGGGAATAACCTTCGATGACGGCATTTTATCACGAGTGACAAAATATTTCACCATTCTTTGAATACTTTGATAGGGTAGAGTCTACCTGCTGTAGCTCAGAAGGAGGTCGGACACCTTATTGAGAATTATATGACGTAATGTCGACACAGAATTTTATTTATTTTAAATCTGAAATCCCCACTCAGGATTGAACCTGTGACCTCAGCTGGGCTTAGGCCTACATAGCCTACCGTACCAGGGTACCACCTAGCTTCTCGGGTTATTCAGGCCTAAATTGACTATATAAACTGCTAACCCTAACCTAACTGAAAGCAACCAGTTACTCCGTTATATATTCTCATTAAGGTGTCCGATCACCTTCTTCTTTCTAAGCTACAGCAGTAGACTCTACCCTTTGATAGCGTTGTCCAGGGATTTCTCGGCCCCCCCCCTCCCCCCCGGCATTTTGAAAGTGGAGAGGACCCTGGGGCGAGGTTGCCAGTGATCTATCTGCAGATTCATTCAGCGGTTTCATTCATCTGTGGCAGATGTCTGTCGCTGTTGCGGCAACAGTGTGTACACTTTTGGCTTCCGGATTCGAATGACAAAGAGCTTCAGGATCTTGAACGTCTATTAGTGAAAAAAAAAATTATAGCGTGCAAATACTAAAATGAACAATAAGAAATCTGAAAATACTTCACAAATCTTAGTATCTTCATTCAACTAACTGTTAGGAGCTTTACAGCTCGCTAAAGGAGTCCTAAAACACGTACGTGCATCCAAGATTAAAAATCCACAGCATTAATAAAAATACATGAAGTGACTAAAGTAAATGAACTATCTATTTGAATTCACGGCTGATTATGTTCTGCATTTCTCTCAGATTCTGCTGTAGACTGTTGCATAGTTTGCATAGACTGTTGCATAGTTTGCATAGGCTGTTGCATAGTTTGCAGACTCGATAAGAAAAACTGATTTTTTTCTTCCAAATGAACAACAATTATCTTGATCAGTATCTAAACCCAAATGTTTCCAATGCTGCTTTAAACAAAAGCTTTCCTCAATCTCTTGTCGAAAAAATCAGCGACGCGTAAATTGCACGGGATGTTAAATTTAAAAGAAAGGTTCAACAAAATGTTTCAAAACAATAAGTGAAACTTTACTCACTACAAACCATGCGACATCTCAGTCTAATCTTGTTTTGTTTTGAAAAGCAAAAATCTTTCAAGGTGCTTCGACTGTATTTCTAAATTGCATTAAATGGAGCGTAACTTACCATAAACCATGCAAAAAAGGCTCCAAGTATAAAACCAGCCAATACATCACTCGCAAAATGAAAGTTGTCTGCGATGCGGCTCCACCCCACAAACAGAGACAGCGACACAGCGACCACCTGCAGCAATGGCTTGAGAAGTTTAGTTTCCGTCCTCACAGCTGCTTGGAGATAAAACTACAGAAAAGAGATAGAAATCAGTCTACTCCACGAATATAAGGCCCAGACTCTCCGCTGCAACCCAACTCCCGATCTGTACCTCATCACTGCGGAATATTATAGTGACGTAGCGGACATTTGCTCATATATACGAGTTACTGAATTAAGTGCTCGAGATGTTGTATTCCACTTACATCTCGTAGTCAGTTGTCAGTTACATGTATTCTATGCGAAGAAACGCAATGCTTGCATTCAGTTTTTTTGTATTACACTTCAAGTTACGTCTGGCTCGAGCATCTCTACATAGAGATCCAACAAAACCGAATCAGTGCATTTTATTTACGCGTTGTGTGGACCTCTGCATTCTAAAGTTTCTGTTATTTTCTACACGTTAACTATGTGTTTTTTCCACCCCCTATTCTCCCGGCATCCCGCTCCCTGTTCTATAAGATTCTTGCTCCCTTATTCTTCCGTTTTGTCGCCCTCCATTCTCCCGGATTCCCGTCCCCTTCTTCTTCCGGGTTCTCGTCCCCTTATTTTTTTGGGTTGTCGCCCTCCGCCCTCTGCCCTCCTCCCTCCCCCTCTGCCCTCCGCCCTCCGCCCTCCGCCCTCCGCCCTCCGCCCTCCGCCCTCCGCCCTCCGCCCTCCGCCCTCCGCCCTCCGCCCTCCGCCCTCCGCCCTCCGCCCTCCGCCCTCCGCCCTCCGCCCTCCGCCCTCCGCCCTCCGCCCTCCGCCCTCGGCTCTCAGCCTTCAGCCCTCCGCCCTCAGTCCTTAGCCATCAGCCCTCAGCCCTCCGTGCTCCGCCCCTCGAGTAAGCAAGGAAGGCAAAGTTTATACTTACCGCTAGAAACAGCATGCCATACATGGAAAGAGAGCAATGTTCAGAAGGAAATGACATCCTGTAAGAGATGGTTAAATAACCGTAAAGTTCTGAAAGTAACGACCCCCCGAAAGTTACGATCCCCCTAAAGTAACGTCAAAACTTTATGGCTGCTGATAAATCCCGAAAGTAACGAGACAATACACAACACAATCTAGACATGCGGATTCCTCTCATGTGGCAGTAACATCATGACGAATCGCCCCCCTCCCCCCCAGAAAATAACGACCCCCCGAAAGTAACCGATCCCCCAAAAGTAGCGAGCTCCAAAGGCTGCTAATTCCGAAACGAGGATCGTTTCTTTTCCTCCCACTAGCAAAATATAATACATTTACGCTAATTTTCATTTATACCTGGATATATTTAAAGGTGACGTTTAGACCGAGTTATCGTTGATAATGTTCAGTCAAATATTTCCTCTGTTAACTGACTCATTTTTCACTGATCAGTTCAGAACTGGCTACCTTGACCCTTGAGTAATCAGTTCAGTTAAACTGCGAGCTATCATTTAAGAAATAGATGATGGTACACGTGCTTGCCTAACGCGAGGCAAACACGAGCGAGAGAGTTTGGCAGAACTTGAAAGTTTATGTAAATTTGAGCTGCAGACGATGGCCATAATATTAAACATAAGCACTTTCGAAACGACAATATTTTTATATCTTTATATTGCTTCGCATTTATGTAAATTCTTTCAGTTTTCTCCTGACGATGTCGGTGTCCGACGAAAGCTTGAGAGTAAAAACATACAATCACAGTAGCGTATGGCCTATTATCATTATTTTATTTCATTCTAATATTTGTATTTTAATAAAATGCTATTTTTAACAAGATCATTGAAAGAATTAGATTATTTACAAATATTGATTATCATGATAAAGTTTTATTTCTTTTCATCAATGTTGATCCATATATTAGTATCCTAACCGGGGGCGGATCCAGGATTTTTCTTTTATATCTTTTTTTCTAATATTTGTATTTTAATGAAATGCTATTTTTAACAAGATCATTGAAAGAATTAGATTATTTACAAATATTGATTATCATGATAAAGTTTTATTTCTTTTCATCAATGTTGATCTATATATTAGTATCCTAACCAGGGGCGGATCCAGGATTTTTCTTAGGAGGGGGTGCACCTCTAACGAATGACGTAACCACGTTTTTTTTCTTTTCTTTGCAGAATACCAGTTATATTAGAAAGATGCAGGTCATCTCAGGGGGGGATGCGCACCCCCTGCACCCCCCTAGATCCGCCCCTGCTAACTACTGCTTTTATCTTTGGAGCAATTGATAAAGGAATGCCGATACTCTTCAATTTTGTCGTAATTTGTGATTATTATTGATACAAATAAATATATCTACATTTAATATAGTTTTTTTATTGTAATTTTATGAATACAGTTTTCTAGAAATGGGAACACTGAAAAAAAGTTGTTGTTGTCATTCATACCTCGACATCTTGACTTCCAAGGGGTTCCCGGTGCACACGTCACTAGTAAAGTATCCATGGCAATCAGCTTGTGACACATTGGCCTGGCACACGGCCATGAAATGAGGTCTAAGACGACCGACTGCGAGCTTGGACAGGTCTGTGATTATTTCAGTCAGGAAACCACCAAAAAGAAGCACGAAGATCAATGAAATCACGCTATAATAAAAAAACAGGAGTACATTTGGAAAGAACCTGTGGATGATTTTATTTTGTCAATTAAACAGCCACCCAAACATAATACAGATGCAAATGT
The DNA here is from genome assembly GCA_022457155.1 of Cladopsammia gracilis. NCBI lineage: Eukaryota > Metazoa > Cnidaria > Anthozoa > Scleractinia > Dendrophylliidae > Cladopsammia > Cladopsammia gracilis. Next base: position 1,035,961 of record JAJGOT010000052.1, on the reverse strand, counting down.
CGAAAATAACAGCGGTTTCTTTAATTCTTTTGTGCAACTTGCTCCTACCATCAAACTAACAAGAATTTTTAACCATTTTTCGTGCTTGGAACTGGTTGCATAACTTAGGTCGTGTTCTATTGGGATCAACCATTTTCAGTTGGTTGGGTTGGTTGGATTGTTTTCGTGTTCTATTGGGAAAAAACCGTTTTCGGTTGGTTTGGTTGATCAACCATTTCAACCAGCTCCGAACCTGGTTGAAATGGTTGAAACCGAAAATGGTTGAAAAGTGTTCTGTTGGGACACCTCAACCAAATCAACCAAAACCGGTTTAGGTTGAAACGGTTGTTACCAATAGAACACGACCTAAGTTTACATGCTTGGCAACGGTTAGATGTTTTGCCGCCTTGCTCGCCGGTGTCATGTTTTCCCGTGCTTGGTACCGTTTGCATGTTTTCCCGCCCTGCACGTCGGTGTCAAGTTTTCCCGCCCTTGGTACCGGTTGCATGTTTTCCCGCCTTGTTCGCTGGTATCATGTTTTCCTGCGCTTGGCACCGTTTGCATGTTTTTCCATTTAGCGCTCATTCAATCTTTGCTGACTCAGGTCTGGAAACTCGGATTTGAACACTGAAAATCATTTGGCAATTGTGGTTGTGCTCGTTTGGACTAATACCAATTCTCCCGCGGCTATCTACACAAAATGCAATGCAATCAGTGTTGAGAATTCGGACTCTAAGCGCTTTACCTGGCAATCCAGGGCTTTAAGGAGCATGGCCCATATGAGACATCTTCTTCATCTTCTTCATTACTGTCTGACTTTCCCATGTTGTTAGAAATTTCCACGATCAAGATCTGCAAATTTCAATGTAAATTGTCGCCTTTGTACGTAGCGAAATCCTAGTTCAACTGAATGAAACTCTATGATGATGACGATTGTGATGGTGATTTTGATTGTGATTGTGATTGTGATTGTGATTGTGATTGTGATTGTGATGGTGATTGTGATGATGATAATGATGGTGGCGGTGGCGGTGGCGGTGGCGGTGGCGGAGATGGAGATGGAGATGGTGATGGTGATGGTGAAGGTGAAGGTGAAGGTGAAGGTGAAGGTGAAGGTGATGGTGATGGATGATGTAGATGGAGATGGAGATGGAGATGGTGATGGTGATGGTGAAGGTGATGGTGAAGGTGATGGTGATGGTGATGGTGATGGAGATGGAGTTGGAGATGGAGATGGAGATGGTGATGGTGAAGGTGAAGGTGAAGGTGAAGGTGAAGGTGAAGGTGATGGTGATGGAGATGGAGATGGAGATGGAGATGGAGATGGAGATGGAGATGGTGATGGTGATGGTGAAGGTGAAGGTGAAGGTGAAGGTGATGGTGATGGAGATAGAGATGGAGATGGAGATGGTGATGGTGATGGTGATGGTGATGGTGATGGTGATGGTGATGGTGAAGGTGAAGGTGAAGGTGAAGGTGATGGTGATGGTGATGGTGATGGAGATGGAGATGGTGATGGTGATGGAGATTGAGATGGAGATGGAGATGGAGATGGTGATGGAGATGGAGATGGTGATGGTGATGGTGATGGTGATGGTGATGGAGATGGTGATGGTGATGGAGATGGAGATGGAGATGGAGATGGTGATGGTGATGGAGATGGTGATGGTGATGGTGATGGTGATGGAGATGGTGATGGAGATGGTGATGGTGATGGTGATGGAGATGGTGATGGTGATGGAGATGGTGATGGTGATGGAGATGGAGATGGAGATGGTGATGGTGATGGTGATGGTGATGGCGATGGTGATGGTGATGGTGATGGTGATGGTGATGGTGATGGTGATGGTGATGGAGATGGTGATGGAGATGGTGATGGAGATGGAGATGGAGATGGAGATGGAGATGGAGATGGAGATGGAGATGGAGATGGAGATGGAGATGGAGATGGAGATGGAGATGGTGATGGTGATGGTGATTGGCATGCAAGTTTTGCGTACCGACATACAAAAAAATTCAGTCAAACTTCACTGACCTGTATCTTCGCTTCTTAGCAAGATATAACGCTCAAATGTTAAGGTTTTGCTAATTATAAGGTATTCTTCCTGGCAGTATCGATTAGTTTTTTGTCCGAGCCGAAATTACAAAATTAGAAAAACTAATAGGTGGTTTATTATGTTGATCAATTCCTTTCTTTCTCAATTTTTTTCTTTTTTGTGTGTGAATATACCACATTCGTATTCTCAGGATTTTAGTGGAACGTAGCTTGCAATGGAGACTCATGGGCTCATAGCTTTAGCTCATAGCTCATGTACGACGACCTGACTGACGTCATAAAACCTAATACAATACAACCCAACACTTCCCAACACAATACATCATCACAATACAGTCGTCGTAGTCCACGAGCCATGACCCGACTCATGCGGGGTAAGATAATTAAAAATAGTTTGCGTGAGAAACGATTTTCCCGCTTGCAGTTAATTACTAGTTGGTGTTAAAGATTCATTTGGTTATGGAAAACTTGATGGATTTAGTCTGATTTGGTTGACTGATAACGTTGTTCTAGGAACGCTAATGCATTCCTTCGTCCGCCTGTTCAACCAAAAAAAGTGAACAATCGATTGAAAGACCTAGAGCTGTTATTGCAACTAAAATTAAGTTGTCATATTTACCAGTTTGAATATCACGGCCTCAAATTAAAAATCTATAAAAAGAGCACAAATAACTTGTTCTGCCTCGTGATTTAAACGATTTACTTTGCATGTTTAGACAGCTTTTCACCATCCATTTGCAGTCCACTGACTGTCAGGAATGTTGTTTTTAAAAAGCGGCTTTGTACTCATTGTCATCAATCACAAAGCCTAAGTTTTAATTATACTGCCGGTGACCAAGAGGCATTCTCCTCGCAAAAAAATAGAAAACACTTCAAATTTGCAAGTTGATAAGTTAAAAATGTCGTCAACTTTTTACCCAACATCAACTTAAAGGAACAAATGAAGCTCAAACCGCTTTGTTGATCATTTTCCTTGATCATTTTCCAGAAGCACACAACGTTTCCGTGGAAAGCTGTTCGTAAACCCTTTAGTCACCTTAAAATTCGATTAAAAACTAGAATGTTCTGAAGTAAAATGTCGCCTCAAATGCTCATACTTTTGTAACATAACGGTGTGCGTGTCATATGCACAGGAGTGGTATTTATACCACTCCTTAATTCACATTTGTTATTGAAGCCTACCAGTATTCTTACGACGAGGTTGTTCCTCGGGGCTACTTTTCATATCTGCATATTTTTCTGGCACAGGTTATTATCATTACTGATACGCATCAGTTCTGTTCAAATTGTGTTTACGATATACTGCAATCGCAGCATGTATTTCATCTTAGTTGGAATACATCATATTTATATTGTATCTTTGATATATGTACACATTCTGTAGCAATGAAGATTACTAGCGGGCCCTCCTCCAACTTGTGTGAGTGTTACATTGGAAATGATTTCTGTGCGGCTAAGCGTAGCGCAAGAGAACAGAATTTAACGCTTTTTGTTTTCGGGGAGGATAAAAAATGTCGTTTTGGGTACGAAATAAGGTCAGCTAAGATTATCGAAAAGGAGAAAACAGCTCGTAAATTCGGGCATAAAATTCATACCCAGAAAGTTTTCTGCCGATAAAATATGATTCAGCTAACGGAACGGAAAAGCTCAAACTGCATTAGCTTTCGAATAGTTTCCTTTAACCCTTTAAGCCCTAAGAGTGATCAGCATCAAATTTCTCCTTGCAATATTAATGCTTTATCAATCATAAAGGTCATGAGAATTAAGGACATGATCAGGCACACAAGATGAGTGCTCTTGATATCCAAACAATTTCTCCCCACTACTTCTATAGGAAATGTATGGACTAGAAATGAGAATTCAAATTTTGATATTAGGGCTTAAAGAGTTAAAGGTACTAAAATGATATGGAGAAACAGTACAACGCCATTCCAAGCTTATAATTGTTTCTAAACATTCCTCGCTGGGTGCCCCCTGATGAGCAGGTTTACATGTTTGAGTTTAATTTTATTAATATAAAACAGCAGGTTTGCATTTCTTTAATGAGTATATGATACCCTGCTGACAGGAAAACATTTAAGGTGAAAACCTGGCGAGTCAGCAAAGCGGTTTTGAGCTCTTTTGGTAAACATTTCATTTCCAATTGCAACATGATGAATGCCAAAAATTATGTCACTCATCCACAGACTCTGAAACAGACACATGAAAACAGACACAGACACAGACACAGACTGAACAAACAGACACAGAAACAGCTTGCATAGCATAATAAACAGTAGCATAGGAAAGTACTGCTCAATAGCTTTCATAAGGATTTTATCCAGAGAGTCCAAAAGTTATGAAAAGTTAGAACCACCTTGTACCGCATGATAAACAGTACCACAGGAAGGTACTGCTCAACAGCTACTTTCACTGTGTTAAATAGTCACACTTAAGAATTTCATTCACAGACTCGAAAGTTAGAGCTGAACCGCCTTGTACAGCATGATAAAGAGTACACGGCACAGGAAACTATCGCTGTTAACAGCTTTCATTGTGAAAGGTGGTACCACCTTTCCACAGGAACGCATTGCTCACTATTGCGTTCATTCCCGCATTGATCACACTCGAGAAGTTTATCCACAGACTCTAAAGTTAGAATTACATCCCAATGTCTCAAGGCTCGACCGTAAAAATTCCCCTTCATTCTTAAACAATATAGACATCTATAACTTACCACGACTATGGGGATAATAAACGAAAGAGGATCGTTGAGCTCGTATGGAACAGTTTCCTCTTTATACGGCCATTGTATGCTCTTGTCTCCACAAAAAAATCCGTGTTTGGTTGGGTACAAGCCTTCATCGGTTTTGTAGATGAGAATGTGAACAACAATGAAAACAACAAAAACCAGAAAGAAACAAATCAAATCGAATATGATATTGATTAGTTTGATATTGGCAGCCATGTTGTTGATCTTGTCTTTTTCGATTGACGAAGATAGACACGCAAGATTGAGCTGAACGCTGCATTTTAATGCCTGTTTTGTTCTGGGTAAATCTCCGACCATTATGCAAAATGATTCTACTGTACTTTTAACGCTTGGGTGAATTTGAAAAGGTTGACTGCTGAATGAACCCTTTCATTCACAGCCGGAGTCAAACCTCAAGCGATGTAATGTGTTCCAGTAACCACGTGAAAGAAAGTGCGATGATTTTTTATATCAAACTGAAAGCGGAATATTTAATTTCTTTGGGTCATAGAAGACTGACGGAGTCTAGGAAAATACCCCAGCATTATTGACAGGGTCTAGGAAAATGGAAAGAAATATTCAATCATGAACTCATATACTCATAAAACCAACACATCCCATTACCTGCATTGTCTCCTCTCTGCGCAGAAGTCCAGTGTTGGAGAGAACGCGGCCATTACTACATCTTTCCCCGTGTCTGTTGCACTGAACGTTTTAAACGTTCTTTTGTAAATAGATGTCTTTTTAATTGACGTTCTAGGAGAAAAGGAGTATAAGTTTTAATTTCGCACAATTTTGATCAAAAAAAGAAAGACATTTTATAGTTTCCGCTTGCGAGCTTTCCGTGGATAAGATGAGAAATGTCATTTATGTTTATATACACGGAAAAAAAAGAAAGACATTATAGTTTTTTCTTTTCTATCAGTAGTCTTATAAAGGACTCCATGAAACTAGCGATGCTAAACTCGATGTACCTGTTTAAAATAATGGTCCGCCGGTTATGAAATTTTCGTCAGTAAAATTACTCGACAAACGCTTTTGATTGCGCATTGCAACCTGAAAATATTGGGCCAGGTTTCTGTCGTGGAAACATTGCTACAAACTGATTATGCCGGGTCAGTGTTCTCGCCCTCTTGGAAAATTTACTGGTATCTTCTTCGTGGTGTGTTTTTGTACGAGAAAGGGAGTTTAAATTTAATTACGTGCAATTTTGATTAAAAAAAGACATTTTTATAGTTTCCGTTGGCGAGCTTTCCTTGCCGTGTAGAAGATGAGAAATGTTAATCATGTGGATGTTAAACACGGAAAGTGGTAGATGAACCAAAGGTCTCTCAAATAAAGTAAAACCATAGTGTGTATAAAGAATAGCAAACAACACCACAAAATGATTCATCGCGGACTTATTTCAGTGATTTCACTTTAAAATTTACTCAATGTTGCTTGGAATGTCCAGTTTAGAATTCCACACAATAACTTATATTCTCGAAATGTCATTAATATACAACTCTACTATGCAAATATTTTGCTTGGGGCGTACGGATTGAGTTCAGCAGATTGAATCTGTTGGAAAATTGTCTGAATTGCTGTGTATAATTAACTTTGTGCCCTGCAATGACCAAACCATTTTAGTTTAAGCTCACCGTACACTGATTAATTCACTTCCTTGTTCTCGCCTGGAAAACTTACTTGAAATTTACTTCGTGATGTTTTAGGAGAAAAGAAGTTTAGTTTTAATTTCGCACGTTTTATAGTTTCCGTTTGCGAGCTGGATGGCAATGTCATTCATGTTTACATACACGAATAAAAAGAAAGACATTATAGTTTTTTTCTATCAGTAGCCTTATAAAGAACTCCATGAAACTAGCGATGCTAAACTCGATATGCCCGTTTACATATAAAAATAAATAGATAAAAATGAAAAATAAAATCGTTTTTCCGACAAAGAAAGGAAATCGCATACCTCTGCCGCGAGCAGGCAGATTGATGAAAAAAACAAGTTTCGAGCGAAAACAAACCGTCTTTGTCAGAAGTGAAAAAAAAAGAGCCTCGAGTTACTTACACATGTACTTCGCGTTGAATCTAAATTCTGTAGGGGGGAAAAACCCTCGTGCGTCGAAAAACAAATTTCAAAAACATTTAATACATCGTTTTCGGAGTATCTGTTAAAACGTAGAAGTCGAACTTACAACAAAATTCCACTCAAAAATGATTCGAGTTTGTAGGAAAACGGCGGGCATGAAGCGGTAAATTATATCGTCGTCATTTCTATATAAAGGGGATTTTCACTGACGTAAAGTGTATTTGCATAAGCTGACAAAGAATCGCCCTGTATTGACATGTTTGCGACCAAATATTTGTACAGTGTCTTCTTGTCCGCGTTCGTTCGTCATTTTACAAGAAAGCCGGCTTCATTCCAGAAAGTTCTAGGGTTTACCTACTTCAAAAAAGCCGATCTTACTGGTAGAAAATGCTTTTATGTTGGTTGGTTGGATTTTTTTCATGTTCGATTAGGGAAAAACCTGTTTTCTTTGGTTTTCAACTAGCTCAGAGACGTTCAACATATTGTTTAATAATTATAAACCTTAATAAAAACGAAAACAGTTAAAAACGGTTCTAATTCCATCAAATCAACTAAAACTGGTTGAGTTTGGTCCCAAAAGATCGGTCAACGCGACATCAAAAAATACTGGCGAGCTTCTTGATGGTGAAGCAAGACAACATGTCCGGCGCAACCTGAACCGCGTTGTCACTGATATTCAAACTCAAAAACCCAATTCTTTTGAAGTTTTGTTTGTTCCTTCGAGTTCAAAACTACAGTCCTAGTTTGAAATTGAAAGCTTGTTTTTTGTTAGAAAATAGGTTGTGAAAAATATAATTTAATTCGAACTAACATTGGTGTTTCAGTTAGCTTTTACCAACCAATAAACAAATTGAGTCTTTGAAAACATATTAAAACGTCGTCCACAACTGGTTTAAAATGCGGCAAATCAAATTATCAACGCTCAAAAGACGAACATAAAAAGAGACAGAAACGCCGGTTTGAATGTAACATCAGTCACTCCGGGCTCCGGCTAAAAGATATTGAAATGAAAATTGTGGGAAGTCTAGTTGAATTTGATGTTATTGTTTACATTTAGCAGGTGTGTGTGATGGTAATGGATGCGGACTTGCGCACATATCTAATTACTTTCAGGGATGGCACGTATTCGAAGCTTAGTGATGTATTTCTTGTTTAAATATTCATGCTTGCTTTATCCAGCGCAATATTTTACCCGCAGGCAGTCCTGAAAACTCAAGCCAAATAATGAGGGAAACACACCAGGTCACCTCGTTACTTTTTCGATATTCACTTCCACCTTACGACCCTAAATTGGTGTAAAACCTGCCGGAATAACTGATATATGCACATTTAAAAGTGATTACTAAACACGTATCGCGCCAGCACTAAACAGAGAAGGTTAAGAGGGAATTGACAACTGGAGATTCTGTTGAAATCTCCGACGGTGAGTGAGCATGAACAACTCAAGGAATGCTACGTTTGAGGAAGACAAATCAACAGGCCTGCCAGCCTACGTTGTTATACAAAGCGTTTTTCTCGCAGTGATAATGATCGTTGGTGCGATAGCCAACAGTTTTATTTGTCGCTGTATCCTGGCTCATCGATCCCTACGCACAATCACAAATTCGTTCATCTTCAACTTGGCTGCTACAGATTTCTTGTTGTCTGTGTTATGTGTGCCTTTTGCTCTTGTATCTGCCATCACGGGTACCTGGGTATTTGGTAAGGTCATGTGCGTACTCACAGGGTTCTTGCTTTCAGGTCTGTGTATCGCGTCTATACTAACCCTGGTTTTAGTGGCTATCGATCGATATCTGGCTATATGCCGGCCTCTAAAATACTGTACACTTGTTACGCACAGAAGAAGCGTGATGATGCTAGTGTATGTTTGGTTACAAGCAGGAATATGCGCCATTCTGCCAGTTATTGGCTGGGGACGAGGCTATACATTTGTTACAGAGGAATCCATTTGTCGACCCGAGTTTGGCAAACCAATGGTTGATAACGGTTATACGATATTTTTATTCGCTACTTGTTTCGTTGGACCATTTTCAATAATCGCATTTACCTATTTTTCCATTCTTTGTACAGCCAGGAGGCAGTTTCGTCGAGTTCATCATCAAGCCAAAGCGAACGTGGTAAACATTAAAATACAGTCGAGCAATTCGCAAATAAACGTAGATTATCATGGTGAAACAACGATTGTGCGCACGCCCGAAAATACAATTATTGGAGATGAAATAACGTCCGCGACAAACACATCGCGCATAAAAAAACTTTACATGCCACGACTCATTCGAAATAGACGCAGACAAAAAGCACGGGGATTCAAAATGCTGTGGATAATAGTTGTGGTGTTTCTAATCTGTTGGAGCCCTTACTTTATTTTCATATTTTACAGTTCTATTCGTCAACGCAGATTCTCGAGGGAAGTAAAGGTGCCTACCATGCTTCTAACGTTTCTCAACAGCGCATTGAACCCATTTTTATACGGTTTTTTGAATGGAAAGTTTCGCTCGAGTCTGTTGGAGTTTATCGGGCAGACGTTTGCTTTCTGTAAGTTGAAACGGAACGTAGAATCAAGAGTACACCATATTAACTGAGCTTTTCTCTATTTAAGAACGCGGGTGTGTGTAACACAGTTAAAATGTCGTCATGGTTTGATTGTTAAATGATCTAAACGCCGTATATATATTATTCAAATACATGTATGGTAAATTGGGAGAACAAAGTTTTGTTATGAAGCAGAGTAAGCGACATGAATGATTGAAAGAAAGAAAGAATGAATCAATGAATGAATGAATCAAACAATGTCGTTGTTCAGAGAAACAGAGGCAGTCATCGTAGCTAGTCAAGCAATCTGGGTGTAACTCAGTGAATTAACCCTTTCACTCCCAGAGCCCGGCAATTATGGAGACATGTAGTGTAGTTCTAACTTTTGAATCTGTGGGCGAAATCCCATGGTGTGACCATTCAAATGAAACCTCTTCAGCAGTGTACTTTTGCATGGTACCATTTGTTCTGACTTTTGAGTCTGTGGATGAAATCCCATGGTGCGACCATTCAAATGAAACCTCTTCGGCAGTACTTTTGTATGGTACCATTTGTTCTAACTTTTGAGTCTGTGGGTGAAATCCCATGGCGTGACCATTCAAAAGAAACCTCTTTGGCAGTACTTTTGCATGGTACCATTTGTTTTTCAATATTTTACAAAATGATTTTTTTTAAATTTGAGTTTGGGGACGGAAGGGTTAAAAGTGAGCCGGCAATCACAAACCCATCTCATCAGAATACTATGCGTGCAAATGGTCTAATTTGTCTTCGTAAAAAATGAAGCCTTTATTTGGACAGTTGACAAGCAGGTGAATGGAAAAGAAATACTTGATAAAAAGTGACGAAATTTATTTTGTATTTACAAGTTAACGAGAAAACGAGACTTATAAAGACTCACGGCGATGCCTTTTATCAAAACGCTTCGTGTAATTAATAACTTGTATCCGTTTTACACGCGGCGAATTGGAAAACTGACTGTCGGCTTCCGTCTAGATATGATGCACGGAGCGATTCTATTATAATAAATTTCTTTATAAAAAATGCCTGTTTAAAGTTCTCAGATAGTAAGAAGGAGCGAAAATAATTCTTGAGAGCGAAGAAAGGTCGCACCGAAGCGCGACTGACCACTTTCCCCACGCTTCGCTTCTTTCTTTTTACTGAGAGCGTGAACTGGCAGGCAAATGGAGTGCGTGGTTATGTTTTATTACAGATAAAGGTTTAGTTTCTAAGAAACTCATTGTTGTAATACGTTGGCGGCAGAATAATCATAAAGTCAGTAAGGCAATTTAGTATGTACTGCTTAATAGCTTTCATTTGAACGGTCACATTTTAGGATTTCATCCACAGACGCAAGAGTTAGATCCACCTTGTACAGCATAATAAACAGTACCAGAGGAAAGTACTGCTCGATAGCTCTCATTTGAATGGTCACACTTTAGGATTTCATCCACAGACTCAAAAGTTAGAACCACCTTGTACAGCATAATCAAACAGTACCACAAAAATTACTGCTCAGTAGCTTTCATTTGAATGGTCACACTTCAGGATTTCATCCACAGACACAAACGTTAGAAGCTCAGAACAGTGCTGTTCAAGAGCTTTAATTTATTTGAACGGTAAGTTAGACTCCAGTGGTAAAACAGTATAGGATGTTGTCTTAAGATTTTTGCAGCTGAAATTTGCAACTCTTTCTAGATCTGTCTATCGATCTCACACCATCCGGCCCTAAACAGTGAAAATATTAAAACCAAATATTTGATTTTTGTAGCTTTTGTATGTGAAGGGACGCCCTCTGCAACTGACAAAAACGTCCTTTCCAAAAGACAATTTGACCTCGCAGTCTATTTATAAAAGTGAATGGTCTAGATGTGCAAATATGCGTTTCATTGGGTTCTCTGAAAGGGCTCTTCAGCCACAGCACAAGACAATGAAATACAATACACAAAACTAAAACATTCTAGATAGTATAGGAGCAATACAAGATTGCCTGTATAAAAACAGTTCAGTAAATTTTCGATTTTTTCTCACCCGGCGGTTATCGCTCGAGGGTTATACCCAAGAAGGACACTTAACAAAAAGACTTACTTAAAATGTCGCTTTTCTCGTTTTTCATTTAGCTTTAGGGTCTTTTAAAGATGTATTTGTATAAACCAATTAACTCTTTTATCTCCCCGAAAGCAGAAGGCATTCTAATAGTTTCCCAATTGCGGAGGTTCAAAGTGACATTTCGCTATTGAAAAAAAAATCTCTAGTTTTTCTTTACAATTAAATCCAAATATTATATCAAAGTCTAAGGTTATCCGAATTGAGAATTCCATGAAAACAATTCAGGCCTCAAGTTATTTGAAGGGAACTAAATAAGCGAAACAATACATGGCGAGACATGTCAGGAACATATACAAATTAAAAAGCGTTTGCGACTTCGTCTTTCACATGTCAACTTATTTCTATTTATTGGAATTGGCATAGACACAGTGGCTTTCAAAAGCAATTAATTTTCTCATTTCCCTGTTCCGTCCATCGAACTGCTGTCGAGAGGAAGCCAATAAGACTAAAAGGCTGGACGGAGAGGGTGGGGGACGGAGGCGTTATCTCCTTGTAACGTTTTTAAATTTTCTATCTTTCAAAGTTGATTATATATTTCGGTACAAGAATTGATCTCGTATTGTCTAAGGCTTCTGTCTTTCCACACTGATTCCAAAGACATCTTGTGTCAACAAACGCCCCCAACCACTATTACTAAAATTAGAATTCAAATATTGTGAAAGAAAATGACATTCGTGTTGAAAGGAAAAGCGCCGAATGCTCTCGATTTATCATTTATCATTTCCTCTGACAGAATCCCCCGAGATTTTTACATTCTGTCTAATTGCATCCGTTGCCGATGTCTTATTTGCTACATTAATGAAGTTTTTCCTAACCATGTGACACTAAATTTTTGCGGGAGTTCATTAATTTTGGGGATGGGCAATTTTTTGTGTTTTGCGGGAACTATTCGCGTCGCGTTTAATTGGAATTACAACATTTTCGTTTCTTATTTAAATATATTTAATCGAAATACAGGTGAAACAACATGCAGGTTTAAATAAAAACACGTTTATTAGTGTCACTGCTCTCAGGCTATTACAATTATATGTGAACGAATAGAAGTTTTAAGTAAATGGGCACCAACACGATTTTACATTATGTGTGAAAAGTGATAGAAACGTTTGAATGCAGAGATCCACACCACAACGCGTCACTTGAAGTGTGGTAAGACAAACTGAATGCAAAACTGATTCTACGGCAATGGGCTGATTTATTTAGTGGCCAATATTTCGGCTAACAAAATTGGCCTTCCTCAAGGTCAGGGCTATACTGAAGGAAAATACTAATAACGGATCCTTTTATTTGATGATTTCAAAAAAATACACTAGTGCATGGTTAATGATTGACTGATACAACTAAACATTAGATAACATGATACATAGGTATGTATATTAACAATAAAGGCAATTTTTAGAAATTTAAATCAATGTTCATTCCGTCGGTTTATGCCGTCTGGTGATAATGTTTTACCTCTATAAAAAGTGATGTTTGTATATAGTTTCGACAATGGAGCCGTAATTTTTTGCGGAGAAACTTTTTGAGGAAATTTTTTTTGTTTTGCAGTAACTTTTTTTTGCGTAACGTGAAAATATCCGCAAAAATCATAAAAAAAAATAGAATCCGCAAAAATTTAGTGCCACAAGGTAATTGACAACAGACAGTTAAAAGTCATCTTCCTTTTTTTCTGAGCGAGCACGCAAGCACAAACTCAGTTTTTCTTAACCGTCCATTTAAAGTGCCACATTGTAACCAGGATAAAGATTTCAGTTTCTAGTAGTTTCTTGACAAATAAAGTATAGTTCAATAAACATAAAATACGAATTTGTGTCATTTAACTTCATATCAGTAGTGAAAAACGTTGAAAACTTTTAATCTAGGATTAGCAACATAATTTTCACTGAATTACAATTTTTTTTCTCCTCTTTCAAAATGGCGGGTCGAGCGTAGAAGACCCTGGACATTAACCGCGGTCAAACGAGAGAAATTTGCAAAAGTTAAGCAAAGTACGTAAAAGTTAAGGTTATCATTTTCACTGTTTAAAGTTTAATATATTGCCAATGCACTGTCAATTTGCCAAACGTTTTGATAGTTTACCAAATAAGTTCTAAGCGTTTAAAATCTGTGAACTGCAAAATTGTCGGCGCCATTTGCCAACATAATTTTGATCAGGCGCAAAGAGTTTTCGTCAGTTTTCAACGGAAAAAATCTCACCATTTTGAGAAAATTATAATATAGTAACGTGAAGTAATTTTTTTTATACATCCTTGCCCATATTTCCATTTAATATTAAATAAAATCCCACTAAATAAAACGAAAAACGCCTCGGACGTTTGACCACGGTGGAGCTGCAGAAATGCTACAAAAATCCTTGGGTATTTTGTCGCGTAAATCATGATGACAGTGGGCGGATTCAGGGGGAGGGTCGGGGGGTCCGCACCCCCCCCCCCCCCTCCCCCCATCAGACCTGTGTCTCCCATGTGGTTCATAAGAATAATAGAATAAAATTGTTTTATACGTAGTTGTTTCACTTCCACCAATAGGCCATTTGCAGGATGACGTCATATGACTACAACTACCAGAATGCTTCAGTTTTTTGTTTTGTAGTGCAAATTAGGGCTATTGTTATTTAAACCGCACTGGGATTACAAAATTTAAATAAGAAAGGAAAAACGAAATGAATTCTGGTAGTTGTAGTCAAATGACGCCATCGTGCAAATGGCCTATTGACTGATTGTCAAGTTTTTTACTTAAGGACGTTCGCGCCCAAAATGTGAACGGAAGTGTTGTTTCGGCCTATACAATCACGAGCCGAAGGGGTAGATTCTGCATGTATCGGTCACATATTACGTAAAACAAAAGGAACAAAGAACGACAATAATACAAATGCAAAACAAGACCAAAAATACAATACCTCACAAACAATAGAAGACAATGAGTGGTTCATGGATACCGGTACATGCAGAAAGACCCGCCGAAGGCGAGTGAATGTATAGTGCCGATACAACACGGACGCGAATGTGGTAAACAACTTGTGAAATTCACATTCACATGTAAATTAGATACAGCCACTCGTGAGTTGTATCTGGAATGCAAATTAGATACAACCACTCGTGAGTTGTATCTAGATCTGGAATGCAAATTAGATACAACCACTCGTGAGTTGTATCAAGATTGTATTGGCCTATACAGGGTAATCATGTGATTGGAATGGCTCATTTCTATTTGTTAGTACCCTTATGAATTATTAATCAATTTTACAATGACAATATATTAAACTTTAAACAGTGAAAATGACAACCTTAACTGTTAAGTCTACTCGTAACTTTTGAAACGATTCTCTGCCCCCAAAGCCGAATTGCAAGAGCCTGAGAAACAGAGTTAAATACTTTGTTTTATTCCGTTAATTCAGCGCCATTACCATATATGGGGAACACTAGCGACGCAAATCACACGCAAAAGAAAAAGAGGGTCATTATATGAGGCTGTTCTGACTGTTATGGGACGAAGACAGCTGGCACTTTCGATTTCGCTGGCCATCTTTTTGAACTTCAGGTACATGCAAATTTAATGGCGGCCGTGCGAATGCGAAAAGTACGGCCGAAAAAAAAAACATTTTCCTGTGATCGGATTGAAAAACTGTTTGGACAGGTTGTTAATACATTATTTCCAGGAGAGATGGCCCATTTCACACTAGAAGACGGACAAATCGCCTGGACGGACAAGTCGTCCGACGATTTGTTCGTGTAATGTGAATTCTAGACGGACAACTCACCTTGTGTTGGTCATCGTAAATTCATATCTGAACGAACAAACAGACGATTTTGAAAGCAAGGGGCCTGGCACTAACAGGCTTGGTTACCTTGCTTTCTATCCGCCATTTTGATTTTCCCATAAACCATCACTCCCTTTACTACAACCAAAGACAAAATTACTTGTGAAGGTTTGTAAAACGCTAAGAAATGACACTACCTTTGGGTTTCAGGGCAATTTAAAGCACGAGCAACGCTTTTTATAGCCCCCCTCTCCCCCAAATTCAATGTTGAAGACCTCTATACAGAATACAATGTCAGTTAAGTATTTGCGTTGACAGCAACTTTGAAAGAGGGGGGACCAGGGGGGAGGGGTGAGAAAAACAAGGAACCTTCCCAACACTTTTGTCTTTGGTTGTAGTTCCATTCCCCTTAGCGAGTACTGGGACCGAGATACAACCATTTGTTCGTCTGGTGTGAATTTAAGTCGGACTTTGGACGACTTATCCGTCTAGACGAACAAATCGTCCTCGAAAAATCGTCTTATAGACGGCCAAATCGAACGACTTTTACGTCCAAAATTTTGTTCGTCCCGTTTTCACACTAAGACGACTTGTCCGTCTGAGACGACTTGTCCGTCCAGACGATTTGTCCGTCTCTAGTGTGAAAACGGCCATTATTTCCTTTCGAAAAGTGCAAAAAAAAAAAACGAAATTTGTACATTTAATCGAACTGGCACTTTAAATCTCTGCGTGGAACGGTACTTGAAATAGAACCCGCTTTCATGCATTCTCTCGTGATTTTCACAAAAAAAGTCTCCAAAACGTCTTCAAATCTTACCAAACCACATTTCACCGGCCACCGCCCACGCTTAATTTAGCTAATACTGCAGGAAGACTTTTTCTTGCATTTTACCTTTTCTAGTGATTTTAAATGAAACTTATGCGAGAACTTGTGTGTACTTCACGGCAGACGGCAAAACTAGGCAAGCTTGCGTTCGCCGTTTGCCGAAGAATGCGATACTTGATCTTTCTTTATTTAATCTGTATATGTGACCCTTGTACGACACTGAAAAATATAATTTTCTATGTCTAACCTGAATCAACACTTGATGAGCTGAAATTTTGACTCATGTAATTCGAGAAATTGTGTTTCTCGCGGGCCCTTGGTACGGCAGTGTGCTCCTTGACCGACGTTCGTGAAAGGTGAACGAAAAATAATAAACCTTTTACAAGACATGATGAAAATACTGTAACATTGTTATATGCAGCGGTGGGGCAAGGCAAGCGTGTTTTTTGCCGTGACCTGCGTGGCGAAATCGAACTGTTCATTTTACGATCCTATACTCAATGAAAACGACAACTTTGCTCTTGTGAAGAGTACGATAAGGTTTGGGACATAAATAGTAGAAAAGAACATTGAAAAGAAGTCGCTTTTGTTTATTTCTTCCGGGCCACCATTTATCTGGTTCCAGAGTGCCGAACCAAGGGCCACTATGATACTGCAAAAATGTTCACATTTTTCTGAAGTCGATCTAAGGAAAAACTTGACTCTAACTATAACAAATTCGTTTACATCAACAAAAAATATTCTTACCGGAGAAAACGTTTTTTAACATGCCTGGCTCAGGACCCGCGGAGTAGATTTTAAAGTGAGGGGGCTAAAGCGAACGCGTGCGCGTGAGCTACCTAGAGGGGGCCGGTCCGGGCTCCCCACAAAATTTTGAATGGTTTGTCGGCTAAAATTGGCGGAAAATGCATCAAAAATTGGTAATCGTATGGCAAATGACATAAATGACACAATGTATTTAATGGATAACTCATCCATAAAACTGCCATTTATATCTTAATAACCCAACCGGTCCATGCATCGCAAGCTCAACTTCACAGACAGAAGCTTTTTCAACACCTACTAACTTTACAGAGGCTGAACCTTTTCTAAACATTGTAACAAACACAACGAACAATGTAACCGCTGCTGAAGGTATAATTGATGACAATGATAAAAATAATGGCTGAGTATCACGACATATAAGTTTGGTTAAGCTAAAGTCAGTTTTCTTAAAGCTACCGAAATTTATTTTTCGATTGTCATTACTGGCAAACAAACTCATTAGCCACGTCAAGACAGCAAAGTTTGTCTGTTCTCTGCTTATGAGTATTAAAAAACTATAATAACGGAAAAACCACAGCGACAAACCAATGAAGACAGGGGCGTAGCTGCCTGTACGCACGTGCGTACCTGAAAAAGTCGAAAAAAAAAGAAGGATTTGGGACTTGATGGTGGGGGGAGGAGGTAGAGGGAGTGTTTGAAAACAGTGATTGTGCGTACCTCTGAAAAAGTCCTGGCTACGCCCCTGAAGAGTGCCGGATCTATCCGAGACCTGGATCAGTAAAAATCTTGAAATAGTACAGGTAAAAACGGCAAACTGCATCCTTACAGTAAGAAGAAGAGATTGAGATAGAAGTGAAATAAAAAACAAACAGTTAAATATATATTTGTCCGATATTTCGGTTTGTAAAACAAACCTTCTACGGGGGCTAAAAAAAAATGAATACAGATATGAAAGGACCGTTACATATAAAACTTTTGAAATATGACATAACAGAATAACAGAAAATGATTGGTAAGAAAAAAGCCACTAATTAAGTTCATCACGTCTATTTACAGCTATTTCAATTAATTGTCGGATGAAAAAGGCGAAAAGCCAAGACCGCAAAGTAGTATGGGATTTTTATTCAATGGCTTTTAACCCTAACCCATACTACCTTGCGGTCTTGGCTTTAAGCTTTCATCCGACAAGCTGTATACCATGAGGATCAAACCGAAATATCGGGCAAATATATTCAACTGTTTGTTTTTTATTTCGCTTCTGTCTCAATCTCTTCTCCCTGCCGTAAGGAACAGTTTGCCGTTTTTAACTATATGAGTATTAAGTATGGTCAGTTCGCTGAACTTCTCTTGCTTCATTGTGGAACGGAGACAGGTTTTCAATCTTCGAGTAGCTGTAAACAATCGTTCGGCGGCTGCGCTGGTTGCCTGGTTTACCAGAAGAAGCTTGCAGACCGCAATCGGTTTGTTCAGATTTAATCACCACTCGATTTGGTATTGGTTATTTTTATTTTTCATTGGGAACTAGAAATAAAAAAATATTTTATTAACAAAGCGTTTCGAATTAAATGTCCATTAGTAGATCTTTTTATCTTAAAGAATAAATATAGAATACACTTTGTTTGCCCCCCAAATTTTGCATAAACTATTGTTTGTAAATACTTTTGGGAGGACTGCATATTCCCAAGAGCATTTCAAAACAATAGTTTATGCTAGCCTCCTCCGCAGGCGAGATTTTTCTTTTGAGATGCCTTCGGAGGAGGCAAAGTTTATGCAAAATTTGGGGGGCAAACAAAGTGTATTTTGGGCAATTCGAAAATAGAGAATTGGTGATCAGAATAATGAAATTTACATCCTTTAAGAATAAATCTCATTTTATGCAAACGATTTCTCGTGTTTCTGACCACCGACATGGCTGTCGTACAAACAACCTATTGGAGGGAAACTACAACCCCGTTTCCTCGTTTCTTTTCTCTTGAAAGACGAAGAGAGAGGACCTTGAAAACGCAATTGAAAAATTACATTTTACAACTGCTTTAAAAAAATAGAATGAAAGACAGTGAATAAGCAACAGATTATTCTAAAAGTTATTATTATCATTTAAAAAATCTGTTTTTATTATTATCAAGTCGTACGTGCATGCAAATGCATCACTTTGTTTAACGTACGAGTTATGTTTGATCTAGCGAAACTATTGTGCTCTTTATGTTATCATGAAATTGCTGCTGTTAAGATATTTTAAGGCGATGCCCCCATTGGTCGGCGTAAATGAATAGTTATTTTTCCTGCTTGCTTCCTTTCATATCATAAATAATAAAACTCACATCAACAAATGCAAATGTGGTGAATTTGTTCGACTAATTTCCCTCGTCACGTGTAAAAGATCATTTCTAAAATTCTAGCATCGGTATCGTAGAGCTGAAAGGCGCTAACGATGAACGAGGAGAAAATACCTCTGGTTCAGGTAATTCATTGTTATTTTAACACATATTTATTTATTTATTCAATACTGTTTCCTCATTCGGAATCCAGCGAAGAGTTTTTACCTTATTACGATATCCCGCATATTTTTTCGAATGTATGAAAGAATCTATAATTCTGCTAAATCCCGTAGGATTTTTTCGGCCTCGTGCCCATTTATTCTCTTTACAACTAAAGAATTATTTTTACCGTTTATATATAACTCAGGAATGAAAACATCAGACCAGAGCAATTTTGTCGGAATCAAATATTCACTGTATAATAATGGATTGACAGCAAACGCCTAAATTGAAAATTGAATTACCTATACTGGAAAAATTAGCAAGTAAGTTTTCCGGCTTATTTTGTAAACTAGAGGCATCCGTTTTCTCATACGAAAAGCTCAGTTTTTTCATGAAAATCAGCGATATATTCTTCGTAAAATCTTTTATATTTTTCAGTAGATATGTTTGATGTTTCCAAATCACCTGTCATTCGGCGCGGATTTCGTCTTAACTGTAATGTGTTCGGCATTACTTTGAAAAATAAAAAATAACATATTATATTGTCCGCAACTGTAGTGTTAGACTTGAAAAATAATATTCCATTCGATCGAGTAGATAGAGTTTATTCATTTTCTAGCTCAGAATTGTCACCATGTTTTCAGCAAAAACAAATTTACAGTTTAGGAGGAGGGCTGGCACGAATCAAATCAGCTGTCGTGTGTGCCGCTGGCCTTAAATAGCGCTTATTAGTAAAATAATAGGCCATTTCCGAGTTGCCTTTAGCCTCTCTATCAAAGCGAGGCTAGGTGCGAAACCTTTCATATGAAAATGAGTTTTCATTCACATGCAAATAAGTTTTATTTGCATATGAAAGGTTTCGCACCTAGCCTCGCTTTGATAGAGAGGCTAAAGGCAACATTCACGTTAAAAAGTCGAAGAACTAATACTACGATTATCAGTTGAGCAATTCAGGCACGAGCGAAGTTTGGTGACAAAGTTTTGTTGTTAAAACTACGTTGTTATCAAGGGCAACTTGTTTGTAAGCCTGGTCCTTAACTTTCTGTTGGCAAAGATGTAGATTTCTCTTAATAAAGCCAAGGGTCTTATTGGCTTTATTCTTGATGTTAACGATGCGTGTCTTCCAGTTTAAATCTTCTGTTAGAGTTACCCCAAGATATGGTTGGTGGTCAACTGCTTTCTAAGTCTGACCAAACATGGAGTAGGGATAAACAATAGGCTTCTTAGTTCTACAAATTCGTAGGATATAACATTTTGAAGGGTGGAAATCCATTTACCATATCTGTGCCCATCTAACCAGTTTTGGTAGGAAAATCGTGCGCGGGCCTCCCAGGGATCTCATCCACGAACACTGGAATCCAAGTTTTTTCTGCGACGTCTTGCGCTTCGCAAAGCCATAGTGCAGCAAAGCCCTTTGACGATAAATAGTTATTCTTATTTTTCACCCAGCTCAGTTTTCTTTGTTCTTTTCAGGGGAATATATCACATAACCCCGCACATTACAGTGTCTGAAAAGCTGGATGCGGCTTTGATTGTAACAGGGGAGAGGCGGGGCTGAAGACAATAGCTGCTAACAATAGCGAAACAAATAATTATATATTCCCCTCGACATATTCCCCGCGTCATAATCCCCTCGTCATAATCCCCTCGTCATAGGCCCCTCGTCATAATCCCCTCGTCATAATTCCCCTCGCCTTAGTCCCCTAATAATAGAATAACACAAACGAGGAGACAAAATAGGGCTTAACAAGGAAAACACACTAGTATCAGTCAATATTTTTTGTCTATATAGAAAGACAACTTCATCAATCTTATTCCGACATAAATAACTTGCCGGGTCGCGACCAAAAAGCGAAATGCTGATAACATTATTCGATGGTATCGTACCTCGATTTAGGTTCGGGTCTTCAATAATGTATGACGCCTCGTTTTACGCTTGAACCTGAATATTTTTCCGCCGGTTTCCCTTGGAAAACACACCGACATCCACTCCATTGATCTTCGTCGAAAGATGAAGGCGGGCAGTTGGGCCATTGTGAGACCACGAATACTGTTCATACATTTTCTTCTCTCACTTCCTCCTTCTACTTATAACGCAGCAACGTGTGCAATGCAAATTTGGCAAAAGCAAAGCATGTTTACCTTCTCGCTTCGTCATGTGCCGTGATCCCAATGCGGCCTTGCGGAATCATGCTTTTTTGTATTTGAATTGAACGGAATGTTACTCTCCGAAAAATTAATAGCTTCTTTGTTTTAGAAAACCTCACAAGGTAAAAAATAAGCATGTTACGCCCGAGGGAATGCCACGAGGGGAATATATCACATATCCCCTCGCTCCATATTCCGTTGCATGTTTTGAACACGCTACCAGTCAAAAATCGAGAATATAGCAAAAACATTCAGACAGGCAAAGTAAATCTCGTTTGATAAGGGACCATGTTCATCATTAGTCGCGCTATTCCATTTTCAGAATATCTGCTCTTTTAGAAATTCTTATTGTACATATTCTGTTACTCCTAAACTGGTATAAGGATGACCAGAATATTCACAAAAGAATGCACCCTAAAACTTCGTCTTTGGGCTCGGTTCAGATGCCATGCACCGAGCCAAATGGTTCGGCAGATGGGTACGACAGCGGTTCGGTGGTGGTTCGACAGTGGTTCGGCAGTGATTCGGCTGTGGTTTGGCAGTGGTTCGGCAGTGATTCGGCAGTGGTTCGGCAGTGGTTAGGCAGTTGTAGTGCGACGTTTGAATTAATTTGACTCAGTAGATTTTATTTAGGTTCCTGAAAATTTCAAGTTAGAACAAACCTTGTCGTGTGATCGGAGACTGACATTGTAGCGACAGTGTGATACCCAATCACGCGCCATACCTGTCACACGCGGAACCTAATGCATAAATTACTATAATGTATTTTGATACATTATTGTCTGAAGCCAAGCAAGCATGAAGTTTGTGCGCGCGACAAATGATCAGTAAATTTTAGATTCCACACAAGTACGCCCTTTGAATCAGTTGTCGCTTGGCGCCAAAATTGACTGAAGGTTTTATGAAAAGTATAGAGGCTGACTACGTGTGCAGCTAGCACCAGGTAAGCGAATCTATCTAATCGTATGTGTTTCTCTTATTAACATCCCTTAAATTTCAGCTCTCCGGGTGATAAATAGATCTAGTAAATGGCTGCTTACATGTAATCTCTCTATTGTTCATATCAGCACAGAAAACATCGTAAATTAGCGAAGAAAAAGCTTCAATAAATTGAGATCTTAACTCGAATCATACACTTCGGGACTGACGCTTTGACAGGTAGCTTCTCGATATTTCTTTCTATCCATCGTTACGCAAGCGTGCATATGAAGAATTTTACGCATATTTTATAACACATTATGCAAAATATACTTTGATGAAACTGTTTGAGAGTGTAGTCAAAAATATGAGAAAATATGAACTTTGTAAATATAGAAATGGGCGTAAGAACCTGTTAGGCTAAAATGTGCCAGTTAGACTACCTCTATACAAGAATCTGTTTAACCTGAAATTTGAAACGGGTTCTTATTTTCTAAAATCTAAATTAAAAAATGTGTACTTGGACAAATAAGACTAGGTCAACATTTTGGATCCTCTTTGGAGACACAGGTGCCTTATCACTCTAATTGCAATGTAAATGCCAACAATGTTATGTTCTGAAGGAGGACTTTAAAATTCATGTGATCAGTGCTTCAATTTTTCTTTTTATAGTAATTTTTACATAAATACTTACTTGGTATGCAGATCTTATATAAGGAATAGGCTGAATACCACTAAATTCTATAAGCTACAATGTAATTTTTTTCTTCAGAAAATAAGAACCTATTTAAGAACCTAAATAGCCTAAATTTGTGCTAATTACCATTTATGTAAGAACCTGTTTAGGCTAATTTGGGAAAATGCAGGTTTTTACTTGCGGGTTTTTTCTGTATATTTCAGTATATTTCTCCTTTGTTTGCTGAGCGCTTTTGCTACCAAACAAGTTTACAGGTTTTTGTATAAAAAAAAATACAAAAAGTACATAGATTAATAAGAAAAACAAGCTCTATCAACTTTTGAAGTCAATTCATATTTAACACGGTGCCTTTTCTATGGAAATTCTTATGCCAATGAAACAAAATAACAATAACCTCAGCAAAAATACAGATACCACGCAGCTCTTTACATATGCAACTTTTAAATCCATTGGATCTGGGTATCACGCAGCTCTATTGTTTTCAGGGCTAGGCGGTCCATTGTTGCGTTGTTTGTTCTATCAAGTTGTTTTCTCAGCAAGTCAGAGAAGACCTTGTAAGAGCTGCGTACTGTAAAAATCCGCCTATACACCGATGAAATGAGTCATGCATTCTTTGTAAAATTGTGAGTTTTTAAAACAGCATTGCACGAAAAGTATCTGGTATCCGATTTCCAGAGAAAGCTAGTTGTGCTACGCCCATAATTTCAATATTAGGAGTTGAATATTCTTGTAGCTCGATTATTAAAGTATAATAATCGGAATGGCTCGGAGGGGCGTATGACCCCGCCGTCCGACTGGAAGCCTGTCCGCAGGCTATGTGTATATAAGTCGGTACCGGGATTGGAACGGTACAAATGTACCGGTTATACAGTCAGCCGTTATATTTTTGATTGTCTGGGTTGTGAAGGAAAGGGGGGGTGGGCTTAAAAGAGAGGGGGGGTCTTAATGAATTTGAGAGGAGGGGCTTAATAGAGCATTTACGGTACGTGCGGTAGCGGCTTTGCCGGCAAAACATACTTCGACACGCAGAGTGCAGTGATAACAATGGACTGATAGCAAGTTTGGTGTCGTCTTTTATTCATTTATTTATTTATTTATTTATTTATTTATTTATTTACTTATTTATCTATCTAGACCCACTGGCAAGTTGCATTTCCGCCGATTTGCATGTATAAACAGCAATTTCGCATAATAGTTTCTTTAACACCGTGTTTGTGTGAGTCAGAAATGAGGACGTCATAGGCTCTCAGAAAAAAACAATTCGCGAATATTGAGACCATGAGGTACAAGTGTTCTACATACATACATACATAACATACATAATCTTTACTGAAATTAAAAAAAGCTTCTTTGGCCTTACGTATTGAGTCTCGGTTAGAGAAAATTGTTTCAGTGGGGATTAGTTGCATGTCATTAGCAGTGTGATTAGGAGAGGAGAGAAAATGTACGTTTAGATTTCGCGTTAGAATTGTCTGTGATACGGCGGTGTACATTAAATTTGTCTTTTAAGCGTCATTTAGTCTCTCCAATATATCGGGGAACATTGAGGTCAGTCGGGGAAACAAAACTCACTGTTTCCCTTGGGACCCGTCATTTAGTGCTTGTTGTTTTTCGTTTATAGGGATTCTTTTTTTTCGACTATTGTTTTAGTTGAGATAAACATACGCATAACTAATGTACCAGGTCAGACGGCAATCTTTCCCAAACCTGCCAGCAAGCAAGCTAATTTACGTGTCTAGCCGGATGGTAATACTAATAAATGAATAATATTTATTTATTTATATGGTGCAATTATCAATATAAAATTTTCAACTGTGCATTACAATTTGTCCATAAGATACATCTAACTTTTGGCTCCTCCACACACACCTAAACTCCAACTGAAAACATAATGCAATACGCAATACTCACAGTTAATTTAATTATTTCTTTGTTTAACATCAGGCTTCACAAGACGAGCCATCTATTATTCCAATGCCGACCCCGCTCAGCGAAGAAACAGATGAAAAGTCTCGTCTCGTTGGCAATGAAGAAGACAAATCTTATAACTCTACAAGTGGTGATGCCAGTGTTCCGGAGCCAGGAGAATCCACTGAGGACAAAAGACAACATCTTGATAATAGTACAACGTAAGTTGTTATGTTCAATTTTATCCTAGGTTCAAATTTTATTTTCCTTTGTTTTGGCTATGGTAATGTATGTTAATGAGTTTTAAACAAAGGAAAATAAAATTTGAACCAAGGATAAAATTGAACCACAACATATACCTAATTCAATAAAGGTTGCTTTGGTCATTTTCGTTCTTAAAATCGGGCCCGACACGCGAAAATCTGTGAAGCTATGACAGATTTTTCCGAATCGGCCGACATGTCGGACTGAAATCGCGCGCGCATCGGGTCGCCATTTACACGCGCCGATTTGCTTCACGATTTCTCGGGGCCGACAAATCGGCACGACAAATCGCAGCGTGTAAATAGGCCTTAATTGGGCATACGGAACACAATGCAATGCTTTGCTCGAGTGATTGCCAAACAATAGCTTCCCAATGCCAATGACCAAAGCAACCTTTATTGAATTAGGTGTATACACCCGTTCAGAACCGTGAAACAAACAACGAGAAGTGGGTTAAAAAAAATTAAAAAATAACGAGGCGCAGTCAAGTTTTTTTTAACCGACTTTCAGATGTTTGGATACCTGATAAAACACTCTTTCGAGTTTTTGATACAGCTTCTCAAACTGATCATAAAATACAGAGAAAAGGAATAAAATCGCCAAAATCTATGCTAATTAAGATTGGGTTTCCAAACCAACGACACGATTATGATTTCCTTTGTTCAAACTTGATGAACGAATTTGTTAATGAGTTTGAGAAGTTGATTTTCAATAAAAAGCGGCAAAAGTTGAAATCATATGGTAACCGTCCATGTTGGAAATATGTTGCTACCCGGAGAATGTACAGTGAATGTACTTTGTATGTCGAATTAATTTCAATCGGCCTTTTTTCATTTTTTGATTTTTCATTTTTCTATGACAGCGTTATTGCAATTAGGTGTACACCTAATTGTACACCAAATAGACGATATTCGTATTCTCGGTATTGAACTGGAACTAGCTTGTAGACGAGGCTCATGCGGGGCATTCTTTTCACATGCAAATATTTTTAATGATATTCCCCCGCATGAGCCTCCATTGCAAGCTAGTTCCAGTTCAATACCGAGAATACGAATATTGTCTATTGCAATAAGTTTGTCATAGAAAAATGAAAAAAGCCAAATAGGAATTAACAGCTACACGCGGTTACACGTTTCAACGTTTACCAAGGTAAATTCAAAATCACAATAGCGACGGCACAGTTAAGCGTAGAGCTGGCTGTTATTGAACGATTCGCAACACAGTGTTATTTACGGGCTTTTATGGCTAGGGGGCTAAATGACCGGTTACCAAAGAAACAAACACACCACTGAGGAACAAAAACCTCATCATTCCAAAGGAGTAAATGAAATACAGAGATGCCATAACTTTTAAATATATTACTTTCCATAGAAAACATCTTTACATCTATTTTCATCATTAACCACTGTTTCCATATATAGTAATATGCAAGCCCTGATGCATCTGCTGAGAGGAAACGTCGGGACAGGCATGCTTGGATTGCCTGAGGCTATAATGCATGCTGGAATTGTGGTAAGTAATTGTGGAGTTTTAAAGTTCAACTTGACGCACACTGGATCCAACAACTTTTCTTGATAAAAAGAACTTAAAACAGAACGTTCATATACATATAAAAATCAGAGAGAAAGTTGCAAGCCGGCTATCACACGCAAACTCTCGAGACTCAGCGCGGCAGGCAACTTTTACGCGCGCTCGCGCCGGGCGTTTCTTAATTTCGCGCACGACTATCTTTGAGGAAAAAGAGGAAATGCTCATATTCGAGAAAGCTGAAAAATATGTCATTACCTTTGGGAGTAAGCTGCATATAATAACGTTCAACAAATACCAGAACAAAGGTCCTTTAATGTGGAACCTTGTATCAGTATAATATCTATTATTGTCAAATTTGTTACAGCCCTGTTATCAATATGTCTTTTAGGTGGGTCCCTTGGGTCTGTTGTTCGTTGCCATGGTTACAATCCACTGCATGCATCTCTTGGTTGAATGTAATAATGTCCTCTGTCGAAGGTAAGCCAGCATTCTTTCTTTTTTTTCGATGATAATGATGATGATGACGGTAATGATGATGATGATGGCTCTTTTTGTCCACAGCACTAAAAAATGCATCTCAAAATGCAATGTCTCAACAGTGTTATAATTTGCCGCAAAAAGAGAGTATTCGCAGTCCACCGAGGACCATGCGCAAAGATATAAAGCTTGTAAGACGCAATTTTAATTGATCTTTACAGTCTCGTAGTTTTATCTGTCCCTATTCAGCCGGCCGAACAACCTGGCAGCAGTACCTGAGTAAGCCCCTCTCCTCTACCCCCAGTATCCAATCCGTGTAACGTTTTGCTTATCTTCTTGTTTGACGTTTCTTTGAAAGAACTGGAGAAATGGCTCTAGGTTATGGAGAGGTAGCAGAAGAGAGCATCAGACGCTTCTGGCCAAAGAAGGCTTATGTTGGAAGGTACGTATACGATTTAATCAAGTAAGTCGAAAACATCTGGTTTTGACTCATTATCTTAGTTGAGCCGTGGATGAGGCGTGGCCTAGTGGTTTAAGCGCTTAACATGCAATCCGAGGTCCCGGGTCCAAGTCCTCCTCTCTTACCACTAATGTCGTAACCAGATCCCACTCGACTCGATCTTCGGCCTCGCCGTGAGAGATCTGGGCAGGAGATTAACCGCCAGGTGGATTTGTAACACGGTAGAGCACCCTTTCTTGGAAGAGACGGCTGTAATTTTGGCTATGTGATAAGATTATTATTATTATTATTATTATTATTATTATTATTATTATTATTATCTCTGGTTATAATCCTTAGACTCGTCGTCAACATTTTCCTGTGTATATCGCAACTGGGTTTTTGCTGCGTGTATATTGTGTTTATCGCCAACAATCTTCAACAGGTGAGAGTGGCTTAATTTTTTTTAATCAGTGAGCTTTTCAGTTTTCCTCCTTTCTCGATACAATCCATTGAAAAAGTATCTTCATTATCATCATAATCATTGTCTTTATCTTCATTTCCATCATCATCTCACTCTTTATCTTCATTATCATCATCATCATCTTAATCTCTATCCTCATTAACATCATCATCGTCATCGTCATCGTCATCGTCATCATCTTCATCTTCATCTTCATCTTCATCTTCATCTTCATCTTCAACTTCATCTTCATCTTCATCTTCATCTTCATCTTCATCTTCATCTTCATCTTCATCCTAATCTTCATCTTCATCTTCATCTTCATCTTCATCTTCATCTTCATCTTCATGATCATCATCATCATCTTCATCTTCATCTTCATCTTCATGATCACCATCATCATCATCATCTTCATCTTCATCTTCATCTCCATCTTCATCTCCATCTTCATCTTCATCTTCATCGTCATCATCATCTTGTTCATCTTCATCATCTTCATCTTCATCATCTTCATCATCATCATCATCATCATCTTCATCTTCATCGTCATCATCGACTTAATCATCGTCATCTTCTTCATCATCATCGTTGTCGTCATCATCATCGTCATCATCAACTGTTTAGTAACATGATACCAATAAAGCAAGCACGTCGCGCCACTCCACTCTATCCGTCGTTATAATAAGCAGATCTTGCTTTACAAGTACAGTGGAATCCCGATTTTTCGAACTCTCGATTTTTCAAACCTCTGTATTATTCGAATCATAACTCGTTTCCCTTCGATTTGATTTCAGTCAATACCACCTTCGATTTTTCGAACTCCCGATTTTTCGAACCAATTACCTTTTCCCTAGGAGGTTCTAGTAATCGGGATTCCACTGTATAATAGTTGTAAAGTCTTCTTTATTATGCGGCGAGTTTCTGTTTTCCACAAGAAGTTCATCGATGCCGGCGCCTAGCTCCCTTTTCCGCTGAATCATGAATCGAATGAAAGCAGTGCTATTACCCTCCTCCCCCCTGGTTGAGTTGCTAGTACCCGCTTGCATTTTAAGGTTTCCTTGAGGGTGCTGAAATAACCATTTCTTGAGCTGAGTGTTAAAAGACAATGTGCATGGAGCAAAGTTTCTTGTCCAAGAAAGACCAGGAAATAACACGATGGCAAAAACCAACGACCGTCAGATGGATAATCTAACATGCCTACCTACGCCTCGTCTCTACATCGGCAAAATAGCGCGAATACCGTAAAATTGCGTTTTGTTCGTGTTCTTTAACCTTTTCTATGCAATCTCTACCAGTGCTAATCGTCCCCAGGGTCTTCTCGGCTTTCAAAATGGCGGGCCGGGCGTAGAAACCGCTGGACAAGGCTGCAAAAATACTCCAAAAAATCCTGGAGTATTTGGTCACGTGATACATGATGAAATGCCGTTTTCAGAGATTCTATTCAGTGACTGGTAGCCGTGTTTGTTTTCTGATAATCTGAAACCGTTGTTCAAACGAAACGAAGATATTTCATCATGTTTTACGCGACAAAATACACCAGGATTTTTGGAGTATTTTGGCAGCCTTGTGCAGGGGCTTCTCCGTCCGGCCCGCCATTTTGAATGCGGAGAACACCCTGGGGACGAGGTTGGTATACAGTCTATACGTAACGTTCTAAATGTTTCTCTGCCTAAAATAAAATACAGTGTTACTTTTTTTCTCGCTCTTTCAGGTCTCCAACGCTCTTGACATCAAAACTTGGATGGCAATAATTCTTCTTCCCATAATTCTTCTGTCCTTCATCCGGGACCTTCGTACCCTGGTCCCGCTCTCCATTGCGGCTAATATTTGCTGTGTTATTTCTCTGGTTATCATATTCCAGTATATCATGAGGAATATTCATCACACGGACAAACTGCCCGCGTTTGCTGGCTGGTCAAACTTCCCCGTCTTCTTTGGTATCACTTTGTACGCTTTTGAAGGGATTGGAGTGGTATGTATGACGTCAGTAACTGGACAAACCAGTATTACTAGTCAAACCGAAACCCGTTTATTATTAATCCAATCGACAAACACAAAAACTGATTAATACACTAAAGCAAACAAGTATGCAGTCGAACCTCTCCACAAGTGACAACGGCCACCTTGGGGACAGAGGGAAGTGGCCGTTGTAGAGAGGTGGCCGTTATGGTGAGGTAGGGGTGTAATATGATTTTTTTCGAGGGGTTACAACACTTTTACTTTTAAAAAATGCTTATTGTAGCATAGCAATACCTAACTCAATCGAAATATATCTCTAAAACAGCACAGAGCATGACAGTGATGTTCACCCAAACCAAGTCACAAATAATGATGAAGTACTTGGCCATATAATGCATGTGCCGAGATTAATGGCTCGTGCGGTAACAAAATTTTTAAAGCGAGGGGCAAACTCTGGGCATTTAGAAGTGACCGGGAAGCGTATTAACAGAGGGCAGGATATGGTCTTGAGATACCTTGTGTCTTTGAATTTACTGGAGATAGGAGTTCGTGCAAATAGCAGAAACCAAAACTCGAAAACTGCGGCTATGAAGTTCTATTTTAATGTGACGTACTGTGCTTCACAGTTTTATTTACCATGCAGATAATCCCTTGATGACCGACTTCGATCGACAGATGATCCGAAAGAAACAAAAACAGACTTCCATTGACGTTGTTGAAGAATTTAAAAAGGAGTTTGAAACTGCGCTCCCAACATCAATAGCTTCTCTTAGAATAGTGCCATCCAACTATTTTTTTTTTTCATTGTTTTATTCGAAGGTTTTACCGATAGAGAATAAGATGGCTTCCCCTCAGGACTATCGCTGGGTTATAAACATCGGCATGGGAATAGTCACAGTGTTGTTCGCCCTGCTTGGAATTCTGGGATATCTATTTTGTCAGGACGAATGTAAAGGCAGCATAACACTGAATCTCCCGGATGAAGGGTATGTATATACTAATTCAGCGAGGCCTAAGTATAAGTACACTGCCTCAGCCAAATTGTAAAGGCACCATTGCAGTTCGTCGGAAAAGCGCGGGAAAACAGGGGCACGGGGCTTGATGGGAAAGAGGCAAATTTTTTTCTACTCTTCACACGCACCGCACCGCGCTCATCGAGAATCGTCCCACAATGAGGGACACGTTTACCCAATCTTTCCGCAAACTGCACTAATCCAAAATGTCGGTAGGTATTCTATCGAGGAATTCAGTAAAGGTCACATGATTGGCTATTTGCCGGTGTCCTCTCCTGTCGCCATTTTGAATAACGAGAGGACCCTCGGGCGCACTAAGGTGCAGGATTGCAGAAAAGTAGTTTAATGAGATGGAAATCATATTTCTATCTCATTGAATGACAATATATCCCATTGTATCATGCTTCGTTCTAAAAAAAATGAATTAATTTTCTGCAATCCTGCACCTCACTCCTCGGGCGAGAAGGCCTGCGCTTAGTAAGAAAAACGAGCGGTTCTGGAAACGAAAATGATAACGTTTAGTTTTGATTCTTTTTTCTTTTTCTCTTTAGGATTTACTCGGGTGTAAAGCTGTTGTTTTCTGCGTGCATATTTCTGACTTATTTCCTTCAGTTCTATGTACCTATGCTGATAATCCAGCCACCGATCCTAAAACACGTGCACGAAGATTATCATCACTTGGCCGACTACGGCATCAGGGCGGGGACTGTTATATTCACGTGTAAGTACACCGAATTGAAGAAACGTTGTCGGGTGAAAAGCATAAACCATGAACGATGCGACCCAAAGGTTTACTGGGAAGTTGGAAAAATTAATCTTCGTCTGTCACAGAATACACATTTTATTAACACAGGATGCATAAATCATGCTCTAAAATGTCTCAAACAAAGAAAACATTTTGATTATCAAAAAATGGAATATTACTAGCTTGCTAATGCTATCTACCCAGAATCCCATTTGGTCTCATCGTTCATGGGTCAACGTTTCTTCAATTTGGTTTATCACACTAAACCGATATCTATACTGTATCACATCTCTTAGTAGGGAGAACCATATAAAAGTCAAGGGGTAACCAACGTTCCTTTTAGGGTTAAAAACTCGTGGTTTGCTACTGCGCATGTGCGTTTAAAGGCGCCATGTCGTGGGTATTTTGACGTTTTGTTGTCAAACCTGCTTCAAATTAAAACTACTTACCTTTGTTACACACGACAAGGCCTTTAGGGCACTTAGAGGAACAGATATCACGCAGCTCTTAACAACCTTTAATTTCATTGGACCTGGGTATCACGCAGCTCTATTGTTTTCAGGGCTAAGGTCCATTGTTGTGTTGTTTGTTCTATTGTTTTCTCAGCAAATCAGAGAAGACCTTGTAAGAGCTGCGTACTGCCCCTAGATGAAGATATCAAGGGAATTTCGAAGAGAGAATCAACAACAATCTGGATTTTAGAGAGTTTTCCAAGACACAAGGCGATACACTTGAAAAACTTGGTTCCCACTGGAGACGTAAGCGGAATCGTAAGCGGAATCGGAATCGTAAGAACCTCACGATCTAGTGGAAATCAAAACGACGGAAGCGGATAGTAAGCGACGGAAGAAGAAGCGGAAGAAAAAGGAAACCTTCTGATCCTTCCGATTCCGATTCCGTCGAGCTTCCGATTCCAATTGCGACTCCGTTTTTTAATTTCCACTAGAACGTAAGGCTCCTTACGCTTCCGACTCCGACTCCGCTTCCGATTACGTCGCTAGTGGGAACCAGCCTTTAAATGAAATTTCTTTGCTTTCATCGCTTTTGGCGATGAATTTCTTCCTACAGTGTATTTCAAGATAACGTAAGCTTGAAGCAAGCGCCTGGCCATAATCATGAAAACACGACATATCAGCCGGGACACTGTCTGTAAACCTTCCTGTGCAAGTAAATTGAGCTTGTCTTTTCGTTTAATTTCAGGTATTATGGCGGTCAGTATACCACAGCTGGATAATTTCATTTCACTGGTTGGCTCAATCAGCTGCACTGCGCTCGCAATTATCTTCCCGATCTTTATCCATATCCTCACCCTGGCTTCAGAGGGGGATGGGCGTGTACCAACTGTCACTTTCTTCAAGGACGCCGGTATTATGCTCATGGGCGTGCTCATGTTTTTGTTTGGCACCTACACGTCAGTAGCGCGCATTATTGAACGATACGAGACAGGAGAAAACTAATTTTGGATTTATAGCCACGGCAAGAAAATAAAACAAGGCTTGGGACTAACATTGAAATATGCCAAATATCAGCGAAATATCAAGAAGTGTTCGCTTACAGTGGCACGAAGAAAGCTTGGGATGTTTTGGAGATAATCTTCGGAGACTTTCGGATATACTCGGAAATCATAAGCCTCCAACGAAGACGTCTGAAGCTCGTCATGCGCTTTTCCCCTCACGTGGGGGCAGAATGGATTGCGCGACGAATCTCAGGGCGTCTGCGTTGCGCGTTGGAGGCTGGGAAATCAGCGAGTATGGACAAATTTATTTTCAGAGTTGTTAACTGCATGGTTTTGTTTTACAAATTCAATGACTGATTAGCTTATGAAATGAACGAACTTGCAGCGGAGAACAACTTTAAAATGGGCTTCTCTCGATTTAAGTTAAATAACATGAGAAAATGTTACTGCACAAACATTGTACATATCATGTCCAAACTTCTCTTAAGCGTGGTATTAGGAGTTTCAAGTAATAATAAAAAAAGAGGACAGAACGAAAAAGTAGTTCCAATGGACATTGATACAAGAGTTTAGTTTTCCATTTCATAGTAGATTCCATGAACGATATGACATACCATTCAACAGAATTCAATGCAATTCAATCCATTTATTTTTTAGTGAATTAATCGTTTTTTAAAAAATATCTATTCGTATAAAATTATTTCATTTTCTTATTTGGCTGCTTTAAGTTTTTTCGCCAGTACGTTGTTTTCTTCCTTCATCTGTTTGAAGTCCGCTGAGATTCGCTCCAAGTTAGTGGCTGTGTTTTTCTGACTTTCCATTTCAATCTGAAATAACAAAATTAAGGGATGTTAAAGCGGCACTGTCTTGCCGAAATAACAAGATTTCGTTTGCTCATTTCCATGTTATATTGCCAAATGCCACCAAATATATAACTACATACAATAAAAATATTCTATAGAGCAAAACAGAAGCAGTAGTTTGGAGATAAAGTGCAGCATTACAAGGATGGAAGTGGATTACAGTTCATCAATTTTGATTTCGTGACAGGCGGTCAAGAAATCAAAGTTTCTATTCTGAGTCTATTCTATTCTATTCTATTTTGAGTTTTTTAGTCGTTAAGTTGTCTTTTTAGTTCATATTTCTTTGCGTTCATCATTTTTGCCGATGGTTTTTTCCAATTTTAAGATAATAAAGTAAGCTTAAAGCAAGCTCCTGGCCATAATCATGAAAACACGATATTTCAGCCAGGACAGTGTCCCTTTAAGATAATCCATCAATGACGCAAGCGATCTAGCGGACATGTACATCCGGGTATGTCTAAATGCAGTTCAACATTTGTTCATCAACATATGTTGCAACGGCTATTTAACAAATGTTGAACAGTGTATCATGTCATGTTGAATGTTGAAATAGGCCACCCAACATGTTGAACGTTGTTGAACGAAAATAGAGACAGGGTTTATTCCGTTCAACAAGTTGCAACATCGTTAAACATTTGTTGAGCAAGAAATGTTGACGATGTTGAACCGCGTATCGTTCGCTTAACGCTGAAGCTAGAATTCTCAGTTTCAAATGAAACAACAAATTGAGTAAAGTACACTTGGTAGCGAAAATAAACTAAAAATACCTTCAAACTCTATGTAGTAGTTTGTTTTATCTATCTAAATTCATTTTAAACTTGAGCTCTTTAGACAACAGTCGCAACAAGCGAGTGAACAACTCCAAGCAAACTAAAACAAGCGTGCCTTCCATTCGAACGTAAACAAGACGTTTGAAGCGAAGTTTAATCGAAAGAAAATTATAAGGAAATAATTTTGATAAATTTCGAAAACTGTTGTGTTACTGAGAAATAAAATGGAACCGGCTAAATTTTTTTGATGACAAAGTTTCGTTAATTTACCTATTCCTTGTTACGTTGTTCTCTATAAAAACAAATTTCTAGTTGAAAATTTCCTGTTCCATTCACATGAAAAATGTTTTACTATTCGACATCGGATCTTCAGGTTGAATATAAAGAGTTCTAAATAGCCCATTTGCACGATGGCGTCATTTGACTACAACTACCAGAATTCATTTCGTTTTTCCTTTCTTATTTAAATTTTGTAATCCCAGTGCGGTTTAAATAACAATAGCCCTAATTTGCACTACAAAACAAAACACTGAAGGATTCTGGTAGTTGTAGTCATATGACGTCATCGTGCAAATGGCCTATTGCCACCTACCTGATCCTCCAAATCTCGTATTTCTCTCAGTACAAGCCCCGTCTCTTCCACTGAACTTATCAACTCTTTACAGTTCTGAAACACGACAATGTCTTAACTACTGTTTCGACCAACAACAAACGCAATTTAGGCCAACTGTGAACAAGTAATATTTGCTCATAAATGAAGGAAACATTCAGAAACAATAATAATTATAATAATGATAGTAATAGTAAAGTTTTCATGAGCGCATTTATAGTCTCAATACGTTTACAAGTCATCAATCAGATCAATCTATGGGAAATGCAATACAGATCAATCTATGAAATACAAACATAATGGACAGGAGCTGGGGGGAGGGGAGAGGGAGTGTTTCCCAATATAAGCTCTATAGAAAGTAACGGATCTGGGGGGGGGGGGGGGGGGGCATTTTCACTGGCTCCTCACCCCCGCCACTGATAGGTATGTGCGACCCTAAATGTGTGGGTTTTGAGCCTTTTGGTACAAGATTGGGTACAAAATTTGACAATTTGAGTCTGAAATGGGTATAGAGTTTTCGCATTTGGCTTGAAAAGGAATGGAAAGGTTTTGAGTAGGTTGGGTCTGGAAATGGATATGAGCTTCGAGAAGCATGTCGCGCAGTCCCCCAGCAAACATTCCGAGGGGTGTCCTCTACCCCCAGATACCACGCAGCTCTTAACAATCTCTAATTTCATTGGACCTGGGTATCACACACTTCTATTGTTTTCAGGGCTAGAGTCCATTGTTGTGTTGTTTGTTCTATTGTTTTCTCAGCAAATCAGAGAAGACCTTGAAAGAGCTGCATACTGCCCCTCTAGCCCAGGAGAAGCAACTGTTTACACTCACTGCCGGTTCTACAAAACCAAACCACCTTGTTGGATCATTCTTTGATCTAGAAAAGGTGACGTTGTTTAACTTCTCGAAAATTATCCGTGCTAAAAATAAATGACGCACCTCGTGAAGGCTAGCCAGGTATTTATAAGCTTTGCGGCAGGACTCGTCTTTCTTTGCATCCTGTAATGAAAAGGAAAGCAAGGAAACATAGTTTTGTAAATTAGTGTAGTGTCATAGAGGACCTCAAGCTTATTGGCTTTGCTATTTAGTGCAACCCTATTTAAATGAAGACTTTATTATAAACGTTGGAACAGAATAACATGTAAGCTAATAACACCTTCGATAGTTTCCGCTCAGTTTAGATAGTTGTTTTTTTTATTTTAGATAGTTTTTTTAGATAGTTTTTAGTTTTTTTTAATGTATGTAGTAGCATACGAAACGTCAAGTTTTATCAAAAATGAATAAGTTCAATATGTTTATCACCGCGGTTTGTGTTCTATTTCTCATCAGTTTAGATGATCGCGTCATTCGGTAGTGATGTCATGCCGTTGGTCTTGTTTCCTACACTTTCCCATCCTTAACTGGTACGAGACATTAACCCTTTTAACTCCTAAGCGTGCCAAACATCAAAATTCAAGAAAAATCCCAAATATAATTTTGTAAAACATTGAAAAACAGTTGATACCATGCAAAAGTACTGCTGAAGAGGTTTCATTTGAATGGTCACACCATAGGATTTTGTCCACAGACTCAAAAGTTAGAACTGCACTACATGTCTCATCATTGACTCTGGGAGTGAACGGGTTAAACTTCAACCCACATCAGATCACTGTTCCAAGAGAGCGCTGGGGATTGTGGTCTGAACTTTTTATGGGGAGTCGACGTCAACTGGAAATAGAGTTTTGTATGTTTTACCCGTCAGTGGCAAATTCACTGTGACAAAGACAATAAACTAAACTAAGCCAAAGTCGCCTTTTTACGGTAAAATACGCCCTTTTTGAAGATGACCCATCTTCAACGTTAAAAACCAGGAAGCGAAATTCATAAAATAAATCTTAATTCTCTCAGTCATATACACTGCATTTTGTGCCCTGTTTGCTCCATTGTAAAAATGGCGGAGTCAGTTTACGACGAAAACACTAAAACCAGTTCAATTTTATTTTGCCTTTGTCTCAGATTCATAACCATATTCTGAGACAAAGGAAAACAAATATCTAACTGGTTTAAAATTTTTTAAACCAAAGAAAAATTTGAACCACAATATATACAAACCCTAAAAATCAGCTCATCTGTGACGGCAAATGTTCGGTCAAGTTTCCCTGATAACTGGTTGATTTCTTTTTGCACATCTTTAGTGTCGATCAAAATCTGCAAGATAAAACACAATTCGCAGCTAAAAGACCCCTACAAAAACCGAGACTTTCCAATTCCAATTCGATCTGGATATAAAGAACAGCCACGAAAACTACTTGAGGGTAATGTGGCTTTCCTTTCTAAACGTCATGGTTTGTTGTTGTTGTTGTTTTTATTGTTGTTTCATTTTATTTTAGACCACCGCATCGTCCTACGTGCTGTACACTTTGCAAATATGAAATGTAGAAATCAATTTAGACGGGAATGAATTTAGCCCTGGTTTAATATTTCGATATATGTCTCCAATTATCCCCAATTAGTTTTACCAAAGCTAAATACCGTTGAAACTAAAGTTATTAATTCGTTTACAACAGTTCGAACAATAACAACTTATTAGCCCATACCTTGTTGATCTCTTCCTTCTGTTTCTTGATATTTCCTACAATTTCCAGTATTCGGCGAGTGTATGCTGACCGGTTTACGTCTTTTCTCATAGTTTCATATTCAACAACCTGAACATAACATACGCAAAGTCAGCAGGCTCTCGCTAAAACGGAAACGCCAGTCAACCTAAGTTATTGTGTACTTGATTTGCGCTTTTTTTACGGTGGTCAATTTACCTTATCGACTCAGTCGATAAAACTAAATTCTCGTGTTTCACCCACCCCACCGAGGCAGCACCACAGTTTCTCTAGACAATAACCCCATTCAAATGCCGGTGTTACATTGTGTTACATTTGGTGCAATTTGTCTCGCAACGGCTCAGTCTGCTACGTTGCAGCTAAGAGAAGGAGGTGGTGTTACACTAGACAACGTTTCGTACAACTTGTCTCGCAACGGTGATCGGAAAAAAGTGGTGCGTATGTACGCATCAGGAGTGGATCGCCACGTGATGAAAATTGCGGGACACGTTACAGAAGGGGGTGTTGTTAAACTGTGCAACGCTAAAAAAAACTACAATGCAATACTAAACACTTAATGACTGGTCTCAAGGGAAACAGTGAATTTTGTTTCCCGAGAATCTCGAAACATCGAGATTCGAGGGAAACAAAATTCACTGTTTCCCGACGGATCAGTCATTAAGTGATTTGTTATATAGCAACACAAAAACAAAAACACAACACAAGACAGTTTGAAAACCGCGCCGAGTACTCGAACCATCATAATCATGCCACCTTTTGTCACGGTCTGATTACGTGCGCTAGCGGGCAACAGTACAATGTTACACTCTGACGTCAAAATTGTTGTCCGCTTTCGCAAATGTTGCCCGCTTAGCACAATTGGGGGGAAACAGTTTGTTTGTTAGATGTAATGTGACGATGAATCAACCAATCAACGCGCGCGTTGTACTGACAAAAACTCCAGCTATATAACAATGTGCAATGTTTCGCGAAACTTGTCTCACAACATCACGAAACATTGCAGTGTAACATCGCCTTAAACGCAATGAGTTGTTTGCAAGATTAAATCAAAGGCTACTACGAGCCAACTCGTAAATACGAAATGACTCGTTCAACGATTCGTGCATTCACGAGTTTAGAGAGGCTGTTTCAATACAGGCCGCGCACGGCCCGCGCACGCCCCAACCGAGGTAAACAATGCTGGGAGTATCTTGTGTCAAATGGCGGCCAAACAGTGAAAAATGTGCGTCGATGAGCTTCGATCACATGAAAGTACTACCTCTTTTCCAGGACTTTCCCTCTTTTTAAAATGTGAAGAGGAAAAAGAGTATAAGTATTATATTATCTGTAGATTTTCTTGTTTAGTGTGTTCTTATAAAATGTATATATCTATTGTTATGAGTAAAGTTGTGTTGTGTTGTGTTGTGTTGTGTTGTAATTGGAAAGAGGTTGATACAAGTAGTGACCAGTGAAGTCGCAAATCAACGCACGTTTACTGCTTTGTCTTGCGTCTCTCTTTAGCTTGGAAATGCAAAAACAATATACTCCAGGTCTCGAGTAAGATAACCAAACATTACCAGCTGTTTATAAAGGTCTTCCTTCCCTCGTGCCTCATCTGCAACTTCTTTCATTTTTTCTCGAAGAGATTTGATCTCCTCCAGTTGTTTCTGAGCCTCTGACTGAAAACAAACAACACCAGGAAACATTCATTTGAATGACGTACAAGCCTAATATCGTGTGTGTTTGTTTTTGCGTTATTTGAAGTTACTAAAAATTGAAAATAGGCAACTGTCATGTTTACTTAAAATTTTGCTGTAGTTGAGACATTTAGTTATAAAAGTGGTTTTCGATTGATTGCCGGAAGTAATTTAGCTATTTTGAGCAGTTTTCAATTGAGTGTGGTAAAACCAAAACTATAGTAATTACTCTGACCAATCACAACAGACACAGACAATCCAATGAACCAATCAGAACTCAAAGCAACATGTAGCCGACGCCAAGCGTGGGAAAACGCGTGCGAGCAAGTCACGATTAGGTTTGGTTTTACTTCTGATTGGTTGAGAAAATGGTGCGAGTTTTTTTAGCCAATCACAAAGCGTAGCAATGCAAAACCAAAGCAATTACAAAATTACTTTCGACGCTCAATTGAAAACCGCCTTATTTGGTTTTGCATTGCTACGCTTTGTGATTGGCTCAAAAATCTCGCGCCACTTTCTCAACCAATCGTGACGTAAAACCAAAATCAATCGAAGCCTGCATGACAGGCGATTTTTGAGCCAAGCGGGTGTGCGTGAAACCAAACATGACCTACTCGCACGTATTTTCCCGCGCTTGGCGCTGGCTATATGTATTTACTTCGCATTCTGATTGGTTCATTGGATAGTTTGACTCTCTTCTGATTGGCCAGAGTGATTACTTTAATTGAAAACTTATCTATCCATATATTCCATACTTACCACTCTGTTTGCATTAAGTTGCTTTAATTCTCTGTACTGGTCAATCAAAGGTGCTCTGTGTTTCTCCCACTGCTGCGCCAAGTTCACAAGTCGCTGCGCACTCGCGTCAACCACACTCTGGAATAAGAAATCACAACAACACTTGAGAATGAAAAATAAAAACCCTTCGGAGTGAGAAATTAAAACAGCACCCAAGAGTAAAACCTTTGAAACTTTTCAGATGAGGTAAAGTCTCTTTATAAGCCGAGCCACCCATCAGGATGACACATTAGAATGAATGAAAATAAATGACAACTTTATTGCTCTGGCCAAAGGCACCGAGTTAAGGTTCGCTGTCCGTTTTTTTGTTGTGTGTGTGTGTGTGTGTGTGTGTGTGTGTGTGTGTGTGTGTGTGTGTGTGTGTGTGTGTTACATTAGTGCATGCTAATATATGCACGCATAAATTAGCTCAGATTGCAAAATGCTTTTAATAAGTGGATGACTTGGAGGCGGACTAATTCTTACGCTAGAAAGGTTAATTTGTTGTCTGCAATTGTATGTGCCAGAGGCTCATAAGAGAGTCTCCGTGATGAGCTTGCGTGTGTGCTTATAGGTGGTTTTCACGTTACGTCACGGCGGCCATGTTGGTGCACACCTACAAAAGAATTTTAATGAACGTCTTTTGTTATGTGCACCAACATGGCCGCCATGGCCTTTGTCATTTGAGTCCCACAGGACTGAAGGTCACGTGAGTGAAACCATCTATTGCTATTTTACGTACGTGGTTGCCCTCGATTTGCATACCGTATTTAGTTATCTTTTGTTGCCTATAAGCTTAGCTGATTGAATCCCGGCTAATTTATAAGCTGAGACCCGTAACGTAAACAATCTATAAAGCTGAAACACCGTCTACAGGGATGATATCTGTTTACAAACATTCTTTTTGTTATTCAAATGTGCCAACCACTGGAACAAAAGAACCCTTTGTTTCGGCAGCCAATAAGGCTCTGGTTGGCACATTAATAACAATTGGTGACGACATTGACGAATACATTTTGTTTGGGGTTCGGATTTGTTCAGTTGACAGATAAATCTTCGTCCATTTAACGTTTAGCGCTTTAGCCTCCGTTGACAATTAACATTAAGAAATTCCTTCATTTCTTGATTGACGATTAAATTTATGTCAAAGTTGAAGCGAACATTTTTACGGTTACGTTCCGTGCAAAATAGAAACAAACTTCGTGGTGCCATCAGAGTGAAACAGCTGTATTTGTTAAATTTCAACTCACCTGTGGTTTAGCGATGTTATTTTATTAACTTCAATTCACCTGTAGTTTAGCGATGTTATTTTCTGCATCAGGAAGCAAGTCAATCGTTCTTTTCTTCACTTTGTAAATCTCTTCTTGCTCAGAATTCTTGGATTTCTGGCTGGAAATTTGTTCATTTGTCTGAAAGAAAAACATTGTTTGAAAATTATGCAATAAATCTCGAACGTTTACAAAACACTACTTTTAATCTGCCTCGATTTTCCTCAGTACAATGTGGCATTCCTTACAAAACTTCGGCCCACACCTCTGGAGCAAATTTAGCCAAGGCAGAGAAAGAAACGACAACAAAAACTGAAAACTATAAAGATTAACCCATGTGGCACATGGTTTTAAACAATCAATCTGAAAATTGTAAATAGATTTTAATTGCATTGTACTTTGCATTTTTTAAGTAATTTTGTCAATTTGTAAGATTTAAAATAAAATTAGTTCAGTAAAACCTGTATTAAGAGACCCTCACATTAAGCGGACACCAGCTGCTTGGGTCCCTAAATTGTCTTCTCATATTTACTGTAAAACGAACCTGTATTCAGCGGACCCCTCTATTAAGCGTCCTGAACGTGTCGACCCGCTTAATACAGGTTTCACTGAAACTAACTGCGGAATCGTCAGTTGATGGTAAGCCGGTTAACGCTAACCCAGGATTAAAATTTAACTCAGGATTTAATTTCTCTGGTTAGAAGTGTTTTCAAAAGCTAATTATAAGTTACATAATTCGAAGACAAGTCAGAGACGAAACTAAAGGACAAAAATGCTTTGGAAAAATCTCCAGTGATAATGTAACTGGAATCAAAATTGATGCTAACCCTGGGTTAGCTTAACCACGCTTTGAACAACTCGGCCCTGGTTGTTGATACGATAGGTCAGTTAGGCCATGTCATTGGCTGGGAAGACTCAAGTCAGTGATTGGCCAGTTTCAAACCATGTTCTGTTGGTCTTTTCCTTGTCAAATTTGTCAGTTCAATCTATTGTTTGTCAGCAAGAGGAAATTGCGTTCTACCAGTTTAAACAACAACAAACAAACTTTTCCATTTGCTGCAGGAATTCCACACATTTCCTGCACATTAAAAATCGAGAAGAGTCGCATCGCAAAGTGAACAAACCTGCTGCATTCCTGCCAATGATTTCTTGATTTCCACTTCATTGTGTTCAATGGATGCATTCAGTTCACTGAGCTTAGATTGAAGTGCTTCTACTTCTTCTTCCCTCTTCTTCCTCATTTCCTATTCAAACAAAAATGACGACACTTTAGTTATCTCTCACAGTGACTTACTGATTATTCAAACAAAAATGAAGACACTGTAGTTATATCTCACGGTGGATTTCTTACTGATTATTTATCAAGTTTGAAGAAAGTAAATCATACGCGTGATGGTGGTGATAGATGTTTGCGATTTTATCCCTTCGTTTTTTTTCTTAATATATTTAATGATCACTCATAGAAGTGTTTCATCACTATATCCAAACACCTCGACATCGGTTAAAAAACTTGGTTATGTTTTGTTTTGTTTTTTCAACCCACTTCTCGGTGTTTGAAACACTCTTCCTTGTGTTTGACATGTTACCAGAAACTCATGCGTTTCTGATGTTACAGAACAGAATGTGCATTTAGTGGCCATAAGAAATGTCGGCGTAGCTCTCCTTCTACATGCTTTTGATTGAACAAAAAGTGCAACTCATCTATTAAAGCCAAACCCGCGATATAAAAGGCGGCTGGACTGTCCAACTCATGCAAATGAGAAAAATCTATTGTTCTTGCTTATTTGCATTACACTCCGTGTGGGACTTTGCCCTTTTATACCGCAGGTTCACCTTTAAGCCCCTTTCTAATGACCCTTAATGTTATCCCTCTCTATCTACATGCATGTACTAGCATGTACTACCCCTCGACAAATAATCCAATCCAATAGAATTGTGGTTTTGATACGCTGAATAAAACTTTCACAAAAACTTTGTCATTAATATCCTGTCATCTGTCTTACTTCTGTTGTAAGTTACTCAGTAATTATTTGTTGATGTGATGGGTGAATAGTTAAGCCTCAAACGTTTGTTAGTAATCTTGCAGTTAGTTAAAACAGTTCCTCTCATATAAAGCATGTTTCGTGCAGGGTTCTTACACCATCTTCTTACCTCTTCAGTGTCTACTTTGGGTGGTCCTTCCTCGCTTAGTCCCACCATGGCTGCTGTCTTTTCTTCATCCTAAGGAACAAGCACTAACGTCAGAAATAATAATAATACTTTATTCAAATACAGAAAAACGGTATTTAAAAAGGAGGACCGTAAGTGCA
Organism: Cladopsammia gracilis; assembly: GCA_022457155.1. Lineage (NCBI taxonomy): Eukaryota > Metazoa > Cnidaria > Anthozoa > Scleractinia > Dendrophylliidae > Cladopsammia > Cladopsammia gracilis. The sequence goes on along the minus strand of JAJGOT010000052.1, from coordinate 991,771 downwards.
TGGGTTGAAACGTGCAACTGTCTCTTGTACGCTTCAAAACAAGCTTCCGATTATTCAATTTGCTAAGACGTTGTGACAGCCATATTTGGAAAATCAAGATAAAAAAAATTAACCAATCAATTCGCTAGAACAACTTGCTTCCAATCTCGAGGGAACAAGGGGTTTCCAAATATCGTACCAAGCAAAAAATGAATATTTAGAAGCTGTGAATGTGCGTTACACATTTGAACCCACTTATGGGTTTCTGGTAAAGTAAAATACAATACCTGTTGCTAAACAGACTTGTCATAAAGCTGTGATTATATCTACTAAACCATTTTCAAACTTACCTGTGCAAACTGCAGTTGTTCTGTGCGAGTAAACCGAGATCCTTTGGATGGTGCACCAGTTCCAGTTGCCCTGTCTACGAGAAAAATTAGTCTTACATGTAATAAACATTGCGGCTTTAAAGACAACATGTTGTGCACAAAATTTTTGTAACAGTTTGCCCACCCTGTTACAAGAAGAGTTTTATTCCAATCAAACATTTTGTGCAACATTTTGTGGCAACAGGAAAAAAATTTAAAATGAGGAGTTTATTGGCAATCCTGTAATCTTGTCACCTCGAAAACTAAAATGTCAGCAGCTCTTTTAGTCCCTGGAAATGCAAAATAACGCGAGGTCTGCCATGGGGTCCAGAGGTTCCATACTTGTTGATTTCATGAAGCTAGGATTATGCAATTAGAAGCTGGGATACGAATCTATTTATTTACATGTACAGTCGAACCTCCCTAATACGGACACCAAAGGGACAGACCCAAGTGTCCGTATTATAGAGGTGTCCGTATTACAGAGGTAGGGATTGTATGAATTTTGGTGTCTTGGGGACCAAGAGAACTGTCCGTAATAGAGAGGTGTCCGTATTAGAGAGGTGTCCGTATGGAGAGGTTCAACTGTATTTAAATGTACCAACAAGCTAAGTTAAAAGAGTTTGCAATTAAAATCCTCCATACTGACTGCCTTAAGACCTCCAGTTAATTATTTTCTTTATTCTCATCACCATCCACATGATGATGACTTTGAGAGTACTCATCAATAACAAAAATACAATACAGCTTACCAGAAAGAGATGATACAATATCATTGAGGTCCGCATTTGCTGCAGCATTCAAATCTGCCCTCTGTAGCTCACTTAGCAAGTGTTGTTTGATTTTCTTTTCCAAGCGTCCCCTTTTCTGAGCAAGATATTCCTAAGACAAATTAACACCGGAATTAGTTGTCATACTACTTCTAAATTGGGCGCATCCAAACTCTATGGCAGACTTTCCACACATCACTGTCCTCCATAAGAGCCTTTAGCTCATTGGTGTTCACAGCTCCCGCATCTGACTTGAGAGTATCCAGGAATATATTGTTGCAGGCATTCCTTGACTTCTCCTACCATGCGAGGGCTCCCACAATGAGCAGTACTTAAAGAATTCAGAAAATGATGCTAGTTTTTTTACAAGCCAATGGACCATAAGCTAAGGCCTGCACTTATCTTCACTGGGTTAATTCACTGAGCACCAGCAAAAGTCAGACACAATAACCATAATACTAGTCCACAGTGATGAGTTAAATTCTTCTTACTAAGCAAATAATTTATCAGTGTTGTTGTTAGAATATAAAGCCTGACAGCCAAAAGCCAAAACTGTCTTTAAATGTTCACAACAAAAATGGCAACTATTGCTCTCCATATTTTAGATAGAAGTACTGTATACTCCCTGTATTTTGCTCATTTTGTTTTATTAATTTTTGGGTGTTAGGTGTTTATCTGTATAATTAACTATTATAGCGCGAAAGCGCGCGTGATATTGCCTAATTCTTAGCCAACGAGGCCGTAGGCCGAGTTGGCTAAGAATTAGGCAATATCATGCAAGCTTGAGCACAATAGTTTTATAATTCAACACATTGATAACGAAGCACAGTTTGAGGAAAAAATATCGAGGCCGGTCCGTCATTTTTTGCATTCTCATGTCAAAATGCGAAATTTACCTCCATCGTTGGATATACGTCATGCAGACATAGCATATATCGATAACTTTTTTACCATATTTGGGCAGTGTATCAATGTGTTGAATTATAATATACAATGTAAGTAATGTAAATGTAAGTGAATGAGTGTAAGTGAATCTATTTGTAGGATAAAAATAAAAATGGGACAAGTTAAACAATTGTGGCAGCTATTTTTCCAGGGATAATTTAATTTGCATACCTCTTTGGATAGTCGTGACGCCAGTCCGCTCTGATTCCATTCATTCTCCCACTCATTTGCTAAGGTGACAGCTATAGCATTTTCCTCCAACACAGATGGAGGCACATCCTGACGGCAGGGCGGCTGACTTGTGATGAATGGCAATGAATTGCTGTAATATGCCTTGACCTCTGAAAACAACAACAAGAAAAATAAAACATCAATTGACACTTATGGTAAACTATGCCACTTTTGACATAAGAAAGGTACTGGAAGTTGCTTCAGAAGAAACAAGGGTATGTAGCTGTTGTGTTAACTTTACTTAGATTTAATTGGTTTGATTGTTCAGTGACTCCCAATTTTTTTGCTTTATAGATCGGTTTCTTGATCTATTTTCTACACTTTTTGAAAATAATCTCTGTTGTAAAAGGTTTAATTTTCTTTTTTTTATACACATGCGCCAATGAATTCCACTCATATTGTAGCTGCAGAGGGTTTGTAAAATTTAATGTCCTCCTAGACTACGAGTAGTCCCTCCTTTTTCCTCAGGGACAGTAGAGCGAGCGAAACGCGAGCGCGCGTGAAAATCACTCCACGCGAGAAAGGCGAGACGCGCGGCGGGGAGAGAGAAAAAGGAGAGACTACAGACAAAGCCCAAACTTTTGAACTTATGAGTTGCTCACACAACTCAAAACTCTGATTGGCTCTTCCATGGCAATCTGTCAACATCTGTCAAAAACGCGCCAGCCGCTATCAACACTTAGTTTCTGTCAATGGTTGCCAAACTTCAGGCATGTCTGGAAAAAATTCTAAATATAACATCGCTGAAACCGAAACAGACTCAAGCGGTGGAGGAACTGTTGGCGGGGAAAGATGTTCTTGCGATACTTTCATCCAGATTTGGGAAAGGTTTAATTTATCAAGTGTATAGCATGGCACAAACATCTGCGAACGCGAGCGTCCAAATACAAACCCGGAAACTGAGGAGTTTCGAGAGAAGAACCAAAACCATGGTCTTGCCTGAATGAAATAATGGCATGAACCATGCATGAACGAAGCAGTCGCTAGACTGTCAAAATTGCAAAGGGAACTCCATGTCACTAAAAAGCGCAGCGAACGGAAGCTAAAATTACAGCCTTGACTGAGACAAACTTCAACTCTCTCTGCTATAAAGCTTGGATCCTGAAAATTAAAATCCTGTAAATACAAAACTAAAATAGCTGGGCATTCACGGCCAACAGATCATTTTAGATCCTGTCATGTCCGGTATTTCAGAGAGAAAAGTTAAAGAAATTCAAACCTTTCCAACATAAAAATCTACATGCCAATATACGCTAAAATGAGGTCCAAATCTACAATTCCAAGCGCAACACCATAAGAAAACACAACCAACAGACTTCACCTCTCGTCCGTTGCACGCGACTAAACTTAGTCTTGTAATAAACATCCCCCGCCGTTTTAATACTGATGACAAGAGCAATGACAAGCTCCATGAGACAAGGAATCTCATTGGATGCGCTTAATTGGTTTGAAAGGCGATACGAACTTCACACTCCAAAATCAGTCGACCGTGAAGGGTCAAAAGTTTGGGCTTTGTCTGTAGTCTCTCCTTTTTCTCTCTCCCCGCCGCACGTCTCACCTTTCTCGCGTGGGGTGATTTTCACGTGCGCTCACATTTCGCTCGCTCTACTATCCCTGAGGAAAAAGGAGGGACTACCCGTAGTCTAATGTCCTCCATTAATGTAAAGTTCACTTGTCTGAACGGATGACACCAGTTGAAATTATTTACTCATAGACCCACTTGTATAAAATTGGACTAACTAGAGAAAGTTTGTCTCCACCAATTCATCTAAAGTATTTTCAAACTAACAGCAACTGAGGCCAAGTCCAGTCATGAGTTACGACTTTTCATAACCTGGCTGTGGCAAAAGTTTGAAAAATATCTGAGTTGAGTAAGATTTTCACGCGATCGTCCTTAAATCTTAATTAATCATTTGATAATTATGTATTTAATTTTTTCTGTATTATGTAATGTATACATAAGAAATTGTTGTGTCTATTATAATGAAAAGTACCTTTCGGTGTTTTCTTGGTTAAATCTCCAAGACCTTCCGGAATTCTTAAAGGACATGCATGAAACCTTCTGACACATTTGGCTCCCTGTGGAAAAAATCATAGTTATTAATTTTGGTACAAGTTTATTAAGTTAAATGTTATACTCATTGTAACTATCAATAGTCAACACACATACAAAAAAGAATTATCGCAAATAATTTGGCTTGCGACAGACTCGTGGAGCTGAAGAACCAATTATTGATCAGTGGAAGATGTGAGTAACAAATCATTTCACGATGATCGATTATATTTTAGAGTTACTTATGAGGCTTGCTTAGAATTGTTCAATTTTTGGTGTACAGAATTGTCTTTTACAAACCAAGCATGTTTCAAATGAGTAATGTCAAAATGTCACACCATATATCAATGGAGAATAGTCTCTTCTCTTTTTTATTTTTTTTTTTCACCACTAACAGAAGTTTTCCCTTTCTTGCAAATTTCTTTGGGATCATCACATGCTCAGAGGAATGATTGCATGATGAGCCAAAGGCAGAAAAATGTTGATCACAATGCAGTCCATTTGACAAATTTTATTGTTTGCATTGGAACCAACATTAATACCACTCAATAGCTTTACGTGAAAACCATTTTGCCATTTTGTGCTTCTAACACGCCCTTACAAACCCAATAATGCTCCTATTTAAGCTCTTGTCGCAACTCAGTAATTTGGAGGATTTTGCTAATAGTTAGTCAACCAGTAGCAACTAAGGGACCGTTCATTATTTATGGGAGGGGGGGGGATGGGTGAGAAATTAACAAATTTTCCATTTTTTTTCATGTCCCCCCCTTAGTGAATCTGGATTTTTTCAGGTCCCCCCTGTTCTGTTGGAGAAGAATTTCAATACCCCACCCCCCCACTATTAATCTGATTTCTATAAAATAAAAGTTGTATTGTATGTATCCATACCATATTTTTGTGGGGGCACGATGATGTAGTGGCTAGCATGTTGGTTTTCAGATCTAAAGTAGGTGAAAATTTGGGGGTGACTGTATTGCTGTCTTGATATTAAAAACTGTGCTTCTATGGTATGATGGGAATGAGGATTTGATGGGAATGGGGATATGGAGTCATCATCTTTATTTAAAAAACACGGTAAATACGTATACATCAGGCATTAACAATTTAATATAAACTACAACTTATTAAGAAACTATGTATGTAAATTAATCTTCTATAATTTAAAAATATAACTAACTATTAAAGAAAAGTAAACTAAAATAAAGCCTGTTTTACATGAATGCCGTGTCGGAATTAATTAAGAATCGTCGGAAATTAGTCAGAGATGTTGCCTGCCTAGCAGTTGAGGGTAGACTGTTCCAGAGGACTGCACCACTATAGGCAAAGCTATTTTTGTAATAGTTAGTACGTGGCAATGGTATTACTAGCTTATTATCAGAATCCTGCAAATTGTAAGAATTAATCACATCACTCCGCTGAATAAATTTAGAGGGCAAATAATTCGGTGCGAGGTCGTTTAAGGACTTATAGACCATCTCAGCCTTTAGTTTTTGATGTCGAGTTTCTAGAGACATAAACCAGACATAAAAGCAACAAAACCATAACATGCTGTAACAGGAAATGGAAAAAAAGTTTAGAATAATTTTCAGTAAATTTATTAATAAATAGTTATTACAACTTATGGCATTTTGACTCTTGTGTGGTTTTCTTTATCGAAGCAATTCAACCACTTGGTCCACTGTGCATTTGAAGAACTAGAGTTAAGACTTTAATAGTTGTTTATTACTATCACAACCAAGACTCAGCTGGGATATAAAGATTTATTGCAATATACAAAACCACTGCAACTAAGCAACCCAGAAACTGGGAGTGGTGCAAGTGGGTGGGTTGACTCACTTACAAGGATGACAAAGGACGAACTGTTCAACTTAATGTCCCCGTAGCAGATAAGGAGAACTCCTTTGGCTAGGGTTACAAATACTAATTAATACTTTTAACGTCAATCACTAAAACCCTCAGTTTAATACTGTTACAATCCAGTAAGCTTAATATGTTTAATGGTGGGTTAAAACTTTAAGTAATGTTGTGTACAATTATGGCAGTACCAAATAAAGAAATTAAAATTATAAATCATGCTCCATGACAGCACCAAAATACTGTGCAAGGCTGTGCTTTTAGAAGAATCATAGAGAGCCCAAAGGCTCCCAGCCATGAAATCTGGGGTACCCCGCTCTTATTGGTACACTGTAGTTATGTTTTCGCTTTTTTATTTAAGACATCATCTGTTTAAAATTTCAAGACCCCTCTCCATAACAAAAAAAATTTCCCCAGGACCCCCCCTTTTGCAGTGGCTAAAATTTCAGGTCCCCCCATTTTCTCACCCATCCCCCCCCTCCCATAAATAATGAACGGTCCCTAAAGCGAAAAAAATGTTTGGTTACCAGAAACTTACTTTGTTTCAACCAACCAACGTACAGAGTAGGTGCTTTGCTTGAGTTGCAAGGCAAAGTAATGGCCATAACTAAAGACAAATTCTTTGATATTACAGGTTTTGACAAAAAAAGGATAAATATGCAATAGTGATGAAGCTTATTAGCTTCCTATTAGTATTCTGTATCAGTGATACAGTATACAGTGTAGCTGTTCTGTATCAGGATTTACAAACCTTCATTAAATTTTCATTTCTTTTGTATTTTCCTTATGAATTACAGTGGAACCTCTCTACAACAGCCACCTTCGGACAGACCTTTTTGGCCATTGTGGAGAGGTGGCCATTATGGGGAGTTTGTCAGTTAGAGAATTTGAGTGCGTGAATTAGAAGATGAGACAAAAAAAACTGGCCGTTGTGGAGAGGTGGCCATTAGTAGAGCAGCCCAGTCAAAATGTTTTTGAGTAGTAGGCAAGATGGCTGGAGTAGTAGGCAGCAGAGGCCACAAGCTTGCTTAGATGCCATCTTCTTTGTAACTGCAAGAGCATTCACCGCTGACCATTCACTTGGCTCATTTTCCCACATAACGTTCAAGGCATTCCAAGGCCCCAGTAACCCTGTCACTCAGCACGCAAGGTTCGTTCGTGTGTGGCTCGATCCACAAGAAACAGTATTTATGTTTTTGTTACAATTTGAACTAGAAGAGACTTCATGTTTGTTGTTAATGAAGTTTAGTGTATAGTAGGTGGCAGATATTTCGGTGTAGGCAGCAAAATCGCCGGCTGCCGGCACATTTTGACTGGGCTGGTAGAGGTTCTACTGTATTAAATAATGAATTTTTTAAGTGATATTAAACATGCACCTCTCTATGCCAGACTCGTGGTTTAGTTCCTGTCCAGCTGATGTTGTCCTTCTTACAGAATGAAGGTGTCCAAGGTTTAGCCAGTCTCTTGGATAACTCGGCAGATATTCGCCTGTTCAGCATCACAGATGAACCTGTAAGCAGAGGCAAAAACAACATTAGTTTGGACACCCATGAGGATTATCATCTCAGGAACTCCAACGAAGAGGAAGCATACAAGTTTCTAGAGTGCTTACCAAATGCCATCCCACTGGCAATTTGAACATTAAACCTTGGGCATATATGTATACGAGGGTGAGGTTGGGGGCAGGGTGCACCCCTATAAGACTAGAGCTCTCTCAGGTTTTTTGGAAGTTGTAACTTTTGCAGTTTTTTTCTAGCTTATAAGATTTGCAGCCCTATTCTCCATGATGATGATAAGATTTACACTATCAGTATCTATTTATTTAATAATAATAATAATAATAATAATAAACTTTATTTATACACTGTTTTCTTTGTAGTTACCGGTAATTTTATTTTAAAAGTTCTTTAGAATGACACATGATGTTTTCACGGCAACCATGATTTGAACTGGGCACGTTGGGCAAAAATGCTAAACTCTAATAGTCTGTTACATCATTTGATTTGATTTAAATAAAAAAATCCAAGATGCAGATCCTAGGCTTAATGTGAAGTTCCTACAAGTGATCATTTTATAATTTATGGTGCAATATCTTTCTCTGTGGCAGCCACAATGCTATGGAATGCTCTGCCATCTAATATTAAAAACAGCACTTAAGTGTCCATTTTAAAAAAATAAGCCAAAACAAAACAAACAAACAAGCTCATATATCCTTTTTACACTGATACTTTTAAACTTTTAAGATCACGTTGCTTTTTAACATTTTTAATATTCCATAATTTTTAACATAATTTTTATTAGTGGCTTAATATTTTAACTGGGCTGAAAACTGGTACCCACTCCAGGCCTTGCTTTCATTCTCGTGCTCAGACTCCCCCCTGAACTGAATGCACTCTTTAAATCTGTGATTACCCGGTACTACTAGTTGTTATTACTATTATTATATCATATATTCACTTTTACTTATTCATCACCAGATATCTTTGTGTTTAATTTGATTCACAGATGACCAGCTTCTTAACTTGTTTTACAGGGCAGTTTGTAATGCCACTGCACTGGTTTAACTGGTTTGACAGGTCAGTTGGTAATGCCACTGCACAGGTTTAACTGGTTTCACAGGTCAGTTGGTAATGCCACTGCACCAGTTTAACTGGTTTGACAGGGCATTTGGTAATGCTACTGTACCAGTTTAACAGGTTTGACAGGTCAGTTGGTAATGCCACTACACTGGTTTAACTGGTTTCACAGGTCAGTTGGTAATGCCACTGCACCAGTTTTGCAAGGTCATAAGCTCTACTCCTCTTCAACACTGACATTTTTCAGGTGTTTTTGCAACTGCTAATATAAAAGTTGTAAAAAATTTAGTTGGTAAAACTCAAACTTACCCAGAGGTTCACTGGATGATTCTGAACTCTCTTTTGGAAGATTCTCCACTAAAAACATGAACAGTTTCCTGATGTCTGCTTCATTGGAGTAAAGAAATGTTTGGTATCCTATCTCGCCACGATAACCCACTTCCTGCACAATAAAAAATTCATAACAGGAAGATGAATAATTAGTTTATAGTTTATAGTTTATTGTAATTCGTCACAGTAATAAATATACAGGTAATTCATCACAGTAATAAATAAATATACAAGTAATAAATATGAAAATATACAAGATAATAAATAGACAAGATAATATAAAGTAACAAGTAATATAAAGTAATAATATATACAAGAAAAGAATAAAAAGAAGAAAGGTGTGACAGGAGACACGAAAAGGGCGAAGCCCCAATTGTGACGAGTCCCCTAAGTTAAAAATAATTTGTTATTCCAGAAAATATTCGTACCCAACCCCTCCATAAATACATGTAACAGGTATCATTATACTTCCCTTCAAACACTTAAGCTTTTGAAAGCCCTTTGCCCCCCCCCCCCCCCCACCCCCCCTCTCGCCCCCTAAGAACTTCCAATGATCTTCTTCCATAGGGGGTATGACTACCCTGTGTAGTAAATAAAGTGTTGTTGTTGTTGTTGTTGTTGTTGCATGAGGTATGGATATTTGGATATTTCCTATAGCATTCACCATGGAGGAATGGTCACTAAGGGGTCATTCCTAAACAAATACCTGGCTATATGAATACTTGGTGGGATAACTAAGGTATGTAACTAGTTAGAAAGAAACTTGCTTGTGTTATAAGCCAAAGACTAACAAACCATAACGAGTGAAACCGTCATTAATGCGCTCTAGTTTGTTTTCTCTGCCTCAGATTTTTTAGAGTACTACATCTTGGCCTTGGATTTTAAAACGAGGTTCTCAGTATCTCTGTAAGACTCGGATTTGACCATTTTCTAACTCCTACTGTTTTATGGATTCTGTGGCTATGTTTTATTTCAAATTTTTCTTTGGTTTGAAAATTTTCAAATCAGTTTGATTTTTGTTTTCCTTTGTCTCACAATTATTATGATAATGAATTTCAGACAAAGGAAAATAAAAATTGAACTGGTTTGAAAATTTCCAAACTATAAAAAGAATTGAACCACAACAGCTATATGTTTAAAAATGAATATGTGAATATGACTGCACCCCCACTATTTTATAGTCTATTTTTCACAGTATTCTGAAGTTAGTCCCAAATAACTAACCTGACAAGCATTAGCTAGGGTGGTTCCCAGCCTAAATTTTGACGACATGCTGGCAGGCAACACTGACGGAATTTGGAGATCATCCTTGATCATACGAAGGCATTTGGATGTTGCACCAACAATCATGGCTGTTGTAAACTCCCTTAAGCTTGAAACATCTTCAGGAATGTCACTATTTTAAGAAAAAGAAGCTTGATTATTAAACTACAAGTAAATTAACTAAAGAACAGCTTTAATTTCCCGAGACAGTTCTATACACTGTACAAAACAATACTAATCTAAATTAAAAATCTAAATCAAAGGAGATTTAAAGTTAATTGGCTAAATAATCAAAAACTTTAGAGTAGACAATGAGCATTACTTTCAACTAATTCAGCAGGTAATGCTATTCCAAAGTCTAAAAGTTCTTCAAAATAAGGAATAAAAATAGACATCCTTAGTTGCTTTATTGAATCTATATTTATAATTATGGTCCCCTGATTTCTGAGTTTGGTGTGTGGGCGGAGGTAGCTAACTTATTATAAATCAGATTAATCCAGATCCAGGACTCATTTTGTACAAGTTGAAGCGCTTACGTCTTTCTATATTATATTTTGCTTTTTGACACAAAATAGTTTCCTGCACGATCTTTTAGGAGAAAGAAGGAAGGCAAGACAACAAGTGAATTGAGGGTTGAATTACAAGCCATTACAAATCTTCCGTCCAACAATATGACAACAATTTTTCCCATTTCTAAGTTAGTTTACACACATAAATACCTTAGATGTTGTATTACAACTATAGTAACACCAAAACGCTATATAGCCTGCATTCTCTTACCAGCCAATCTGCCTGAATGTGTGAATTATGATGTTATCCACCTCCTCCATCTTGGATCACAGCTTATCGCGCCAGAAGGATTGGGGTCTAGTCTGCTCCCCAGTCCTCCCCAAGTTCTCCATTATCAGCAAATCCCCCACCCCATGGGGTGTAATAGACTTTCAATAAAGTCCTTCGTCTTATATTTATAGCCCGCCGGACGAAGGACTTTTCACACTTGATTGGCGCCATTTTTAGCGACCCAAAAATGGGTCGCTGCGCTTAGACCAATCAGAGTAGCCGAGAGTAGCTCTTGGGGACAGAACTGTCAATCACAAGGCATCACGCGCAATGAAATGCGACTTGCGGTTGAAATTCAACAATGGGGTCGGTTGCGAACTAATAATCGATGACATTGACAAGTCACGCCACTCCCCATTTTTGGCGCGAAACGCAAATGAAAACCCCTCAAGCGAGACAAGTCGACCTCTCGCGACTTTGTCGCTCGCTCGGCCGCTTCGCGGGCTCAAAAGCTCCTTCGCTCGCCTTACTGTGAAACTCGTCAGGTCGACTTGTGGCAAGTCTAGGGGTGTAACGATATTCGCATTTCTGTTATTTACCAAGTTTACTGGTGTTGCTGGTTTACTTAAGATTTTTAATTGTTAGCTCTGTATGGGTCACAAGCTCCTGCTTTCTACAATGTTATCCTTTCAATGAAAATTTCATGCTAATCAGTACTTTGTGAGAAAATCTTTCACCGAGGCCCAAAGTATTAGAACGCATCGTCTCCTAAAGCAAAATTTACAGACCAGGTGGGTATTTTTACAATTAAACTGAGCTAAATCTAGTTACATTTATTCTCATTCTCGTCCACTGTCCCACCATAGTTAATAAAAGACAATAAATGGTTACGAAACCCGCAAAACGTCTTTGTCATGTGTTTTCATTAGGGTTTTAATTTTAGGTCTAGTTTTTGCCATTGTTTTTGTTTTATACTACATCTCGCATTCTTCGCACTTCACACGGTACCGATAAGATATATTTTACGAGACTTCGACGAAGACATAATTTGAACAACCAGATACCAACCACACATACTGTCCCTATAAGCAAGATGGTCGCCAAATGTTATAGTTAGTTTCAGTCCCTGGGCGGTCTACAATATCATTCCCACCCTTGGCGGACCACAACGCAAATTTGTCGTTCTATGGCCCTATTTGCATGGAAAGAGGATGATCCTAGTGCTATGATGATCCTAGAAGGTTCATTTGGTTTACATGCGTAAATACGGCATCCAGGATCAACTTTTCATTTGGTTTACGTGAAAAATTCGGCAGGATGGCCCCAGTACCTTTGAGTTCGACGTGGTTGCAAAGCCAAGACGGTGGGCGACAATAACAAAAGCGAAGATAACCCTGGGGCTCCCGAGGCCGTTAACATGGAGCTCGGATGATCCTAGCGCTAGGATCATCCTACCTTTCAGATAGGATGAACCTAGCGCTAGGATGATCTTAGCGCTATGGCCAAATGCAACCCTTCGCATGTAAACTGAAAGTACAAAACATGCTGCGCTCGGATGATCCTAGCACTTTATTTTGTGGCCAATTATAGACCCCAGCTTAGTCACTTTTGAGTAAATGTAAATTTCGCAATCCCAACTTAGTCACTTTCTGTTTAGCCATCTACCTTGAGTTCGGAACACTTTTATCTAGGCCATCTTCAAATGAGTTGACACATTTATTAAATGTAGGAGACTTTACTCTTCACCTACAAACCTTCTGGTACATTTGTTAGCCGAAAATATTTACAAGCTAAAACTACCCAAATACTTGCCAGAATTTTCTTACCCCCAAAAATTCCGACAATTTGCTACCCCATTCTAGTAACTCTATTGAAAATGCAACTCCATTATAGTCAATTCAGTCGTGAAAATGCGACCCCATCCAGCGGCATATCCCCATTAGCCCATTACTAGGAAGTACCCCCCCCCCCCCCCGCCCCCCGGGGCATCAATGACATGATCGATGTAGTATAGATCTCAGTTAGAAAGCTAAGTGAGTAATGTGAGTTACCGTGTTTTCACGAGCGATTTTTCAAGTCGCTGAGCGAGTGACAGTCAGAAATCTCGTGAAAACAGTTGCTTGTCCAACTCGCTTAAAGTTAAGCGAGTCGGCGAATTTCAATAGAATTCTCATTAAATTTAAGACACCAATCCAGGTAGCTTAAGCTTGTCGGCAATTAATTTCGGCCAATCACATGTCGCCAGCGTTCAAACAACATGTCAGAGGTGTTATAATTTGCATTTGCCGCGAATACTGAGAAACTTGAGCCTTTACTGAAACCATCTCATCCTAAGCGCAATAGCACATCTATAAACATAAGAATCATTTATTTACAAGCGTCTCTGTTTCCCGCCATCTTTCGGAATAACAAGAGACAAATATCAAGAAAAACGAATAAAGCTTTGTCCGTGAAAACGCATCGTAGTCGGTAAACAAACCACCTCAAGGAATGTTAAGCGAGAAAAATGGCCTCGTGAAAACACAGCCATTGAATCACAAAATAACTCAGTAAATTTTCTGTGTCCGGCTGTGGTGCCCGAATAGTCGACCAGTTTTGCCCGAATAATACCATATTTTTTACGACTGGGGGGAGCTGCAGCCCCAACCCTCCCCCTCGTACGCCAGCTAAATAAATTTATTTAGTTCACTGATTTTATAGCTACCCCCTCAAGCAGAGGGAAATTACCGAGTGAATAAGAGGTAAAGGTTAGCGTAGGTAGAATCTAAGGAAGATCTAATAGACCAAAAATTGGAATGCAAATAAATTAAAGTAAGCAAGGCTCTACTAAGGCTGAAACGCGACAACGACGTGATAGAGCCCAAGCTGAAAGTCAAAATGCAACCGTGGACAGCTGTTTTCGCATCTAATCCCACTAAGACACTAAAAAATTACGATTAGCCGGTCAAACGTTCTTAATTTTCTATCAATCAAACTGATAGTATATGTGTAGCTGACTGACTTGGTGCATTTGAGAACATTTTTACCGCTTAGAATTAGCCAAGTTGTCCGTATTAAGGACGTTAACTTTCTATGAGATTGTTTTAAACGGGACGGGAAAAGCTGTCCGTTGTCTGTATTACTAGGTGCTAAATTCGTATCTATTAAACTGACCAAATGAAAAAATCTTTTGCAAGATTGGTGTATCAATTTGGAACTCTATCCCTCATTCTGTTAAATCTCTTAGTAAACCCAAGTTTCGAAATAAGATTAAACAAATGCTTCTTGATACTACCGAGAGCTTGAGAATGACTATATTGAAGTCTCTCTTTTGATCAATTGCTTCAGCAAATTATCATAGGCCTTGGAAAGCGCAATTATTCGATGCACTATATTTAAGTTTTGCACTTGCTGTTGTTTTTGGGTTTCTTTGTTTGTTAGTTAGCCTTTTTTGCTATAACTGAGTGGTGGGCAAGTATCTCTATTTCTTACTTTAATTAATTAACTCAAATTGTATCTACTGCTGTAATTGGAAGGTGATGATAAAATCGTTGCTTTGTTTTTGTTGTTGTAACGCGTGTCCGTATTAAGCGAGTAAATTTTAGAGAAGTACGGTCGCGTGTTTAAAATAAAGTCCGTTGATAGCTTTGTGCCATTCCACGGTCTGACATGCCATTCCATGGTCACGTAGCATTCTAAGTCAGCCTACCGCGTCATTTTCTAACCGAACAAGTCAATTTTTTTTGTCAAGGTAAGTCGCGCCTTGGTTGTTTATTGTATTACCCAAGACCATTATCGACAGGTTTAGGTGCCTATCAGTCGTCTAACTTTTTTAAAATACCTTAAAAACCCTGAAGGTAGCACCACTGCATAGGTCGGGGGTACACGGTCCCCAATATTTTCGCAATAGTTGTTTTTTGGGGGTTAACATGTCCGGCTCTGCTGCGTTCAGTTTCAGTAGTGCTTTGTCAATCACTGAACAAAATGGATCTTCAATATACAGTCAGCTCCATTTCTTCGATTGCGGGATGTTTTTAGGGGTAACGTTATCGGCAATATATGAAACGTTCTGAATTAAGAATCAGAGAAAGTGCGTCATTTTCGTCTCAGTAGAACATTAAAAGGCTGAAGTTTCGTTTGCATAATCAGCACATTCAACTTTATTCTCGTGCGTGCAAGTAACCTGCTCGGTATAAACAGAAAAATTGGAACAAATACTTCATACAAAGCCGATAATGTTCAAGTTTATCTAGGGAAGAAGAAAATTTGAACTTGAAGAATAATAAAGTAACATAAACGGGAACAACTTATTGTGATGACACCTGCAACTTTGAAATACTGAATAAACAAAAAAAACATCGTTTTTAATATGAGAAGGCAGTATAATTAAGTATAAAATGTCAGAAATGTCGCCACATATCCGAGTCAACAGTCTTAAGTTTTTAATAAGTGCCATCAGATACTAAAAAAATTACGATGAGACAAACCTTCGTAATTACTTCGTAATAACTGACAGTATATTTGGGGCTGACTGACTTGGCGCATTTGATAACATTTTTATCGCTTAGAATTAGCCATAAAGGAGGTTCAGTAACTTTGTATGAGATCATTTTAATCGGGACGGGAAAAAATGTCCATTGTCCGTATTAACGACCGTCAAATCTTTGCCAGGACAGTACGCAAGTGCGATAAGAAGTGCAATAAAACAGGGGATTTTGCCTTCACTCAGACGCAGCCGAACAAACACACAAGGCTAAGAGGTGTGGGGCGTTGGCCAGTCAGGCCAACAATTGTACCCAGTTCTCTGTACCGTAGGCGGCGTGGGCGGCACGGTGGTCTAGTGGTTAGCGCGTCGGACTTTCAACCTGAAGGTCGGTGGTTCGAAGCCTGGTCTCTGCCGTCGTGTTGTTTCCTTAGACAAGAAACTTTACTCCACACTGTCTCTCTCCACCCAGGTGGAGAGAGACCCCCCAAATGCTGGGGGTAACCCTGTGATGGACTAGCATCCCATCCAGGGTGGAATAGCAACATTCCTAGTTGCTTCATGCTACGGAAACCAGGTTAAGCTCCGGCCGTATGGGCCATCGTGGCCCGAGTGCGACTCTGTACCGTGGGGGCAAAATATTAATTTATGTCAATCAAGATTCAATCAAGATTTTGTGCAGTGCTGGCTAACAAAGATAAAATTGAATAAAAATTTAAGCAAGCAGGTGGGCATTCCCTGCCGATTCTGTCTATTCCAATTACGGGTCCTTTCGCATAACTCCCACTCCGCACTCTACTTAACAAATTTACACCGGTTTTCCGTGGTGTGGACTCTTATTTACCACGATTTACGTCATCACATGGTCAAAATGTTGTGGACTCACGAGGCGCAGGTGTAAATTTGTTTTTTACAACAATATTTAGAAAAAAAACACAAGGAAAAATCGAAGTCTTGTTACAAAACGTGACAGCAAAGAAAGAGCAAGCGTTGTCTATAACTTTCTCGCAATCTGATTGGTGTTTTTCAAGCGCGCGTGATGTTAGCGTCAGCACCGTTGTCTGGACTCTCATTTACCACTCACGTCGACCAATCAGACTGCAATTGTGGTAAAAAATGTATTTCCCATGCTTATTTGCATATTTGCATATTTGCATATTTAGTAGGTATTTTCACAATAATGGAGCAGTTGCATATGGAGCGAAAGTTGTAAAAGATTTTTATAAGGAGACTGCCTTGGTGTTATTTTATTGTCAGAACTGACTTATTTTTCTTGTTTGGTTGTGCTAAATATAATCTTTCTACATAATAATTTGGACAGATTTTCACTTTCAAGAAAAGGAATGAACAAGAATCGCACGATAACTTACAACATCATAGACTGTCGAGCGAGGGCGCGCGCGAGCGGTGAAGCCTCGAAGAACGAGGGCGAGAGCGTCATCCCAAACACGCATCGGGCTAACGCGACTTCGCCGCTTGCTCGCGTGCGCGCTCGCTCGCTCTACTAACCAAAAGAAAAATAAGAGACTGCTCGCAGTCTTCTTCCATTAGAATGATATTTGGTATCAATTATGACATTTTCTATGGGAACCAGCCTCGTTCACACTAGCGACATACGACATAAGAACATGGACATAACGACATAAAGAAACATTGTTTTCCTTATGTCGTTATGTTTATGTTCCTATTATGTCGTTATGTTGTGCTGTTCACACTGTTGTTTTTGAGAGGTTTGACTTAATCTAAAGCGTCAGCCGCTTTCTTTTTATGGGCGACATTTCGAGGACACGAGACAGGCTAATAAAGCGATGACACTTGATCCTCATGGTATAAATAGACGTGGTGAACTTAAGGACGTTCGCGCCAATTGTTTATGCGCATCCTTACTGCGCACGCAATTCATGTCGCAACGCCATGCAACGTCATGCACGAGCGCGCGCGCAAAGGAAGAAATCTATTCACATGAAGGGATGGTAGCCGTTGCGTTAACTTTGCTTTGACATGTTTAACTCGCTTGGATGGTCGGTGACCCCTATTTTTTCTTCATATATCACTTTCTTTACCGATTATCTACAGTTTGTGAAAAAAAGGAAAAAATCTGTCTTGTAGAAGTTTGATTTTTTTTCATTTTTTTATCCACGCGACGTCGAATTGCATTCATATCTCAGCTGTATGTTGTTTCCGAATGCCCTCTTTAAAGGGTTAACTCATTTAAAGGTTGAAAACAGTTCGAATTATTTACGAATCAGTCCCGCTTAGATAACATTTGAATATAATAGTTTCTCCCCAGCGATTCATCTTTGATATTGTTTAACTAAAAGCCATGGACACCATGTCATGTTACGAGGACTAACTTTTCAAAAACAGGGTATATTTCTACACACTATATCTCTTAAATCAATTCGGTGACCCCCAATTCTTTTTGCATTTCTGACATCAGTAACTCATTATCAGACCGTAGCATAAGTTTGAAAAAAATCTGTCTTGTAGAAGATTTTCGCGCGAACGTCTTAGTGACATTTAGCTTCTTTCTTACCAATCAGTTTCTGTTATGTCACGATTTCAAAAGATTTATATGTAACGGTCCTTTAGCCTGCGAGCAAGCTCCTTCCCCTCTCCATTCAACTTCTGAGCTCGAGAGCTTGCTCGCAGGCAAAGAAAAAAATCTGTCAAATTCACTTTAAAATTAAAATAAAAGATCCAACATCAAAAAGACTCTTAGACGCAAAGGATTAAAGAACATTTATTTCTGTAGTGAAATAAAAAAATAATAAAATCCGAACTAAACTGGCACGCTTTTAACATTCCAAAATAACTCTTGGTATTGCATGTTCTTATATATATATAAACTATTTATTGCAACTTTATTTATGTTCGATAAAAATCACAATTACCAGGACTACGAGCTTGTGTGGTCGTGTAAATTCAAGTTAATGGATAACTTGATTAAAATCAATGAAACGCATCAAAAATACTTAAATTTGCTTAATCTTTAATCATTGACCGGATTGTGTTTCTCTTCATGCTCCTAACAACGCCAGTTAGGCCAGTATCTGTAGTTTGGGTTATAATATGATCGGGCAAAACAGCGAGCCGCTGCTGCATCACACTCACAAACTCGACGTTCACAGTTATCATTTGATGAAGCTAGAAAACGAAGAAAAACAAAAGATTAGTCTTCATTTTACGACCGATTCACCTTTCCGTGTTGATTTACACTTAGGACGAGAAGACACAAATTACAAATTATCGAATGTGTACTGAGTTTTTAAGTGTTTTGTGTGCGGAGTGTCTGTCTGGTTTAAAACAATGACAAGAATCTCGAGTCAGAGTCAATTAGATTGAAAATGAAACTATATATCAGGGAACCGATAAATCTTACTAAAATTCGTATGATACTGGAAAACCGATGAAATATGTTAAAAACAGAGGGATATTCCCGTTGGCTCCCCGAGCAGTTTGAAGAACGTGATGGCCTTTGTCATTTGAGTCCCACGGGACTTAGTGTAAACGCTCTATTATTTTCATTTTTGTATGAACTACCCAATTATCGGCTGAAACTTCTGCGATTGTCATGCGCGTTTGTTAACATGAACACGTCTAAAGTTGTGATTGGTTCGAGGCATGAAAACTTTATGCGTTTAGTGTTGAAGTATTGAATTGGTCTTCTTCATTCTTTGCAAGGTTATGGACGGTTACGGATAGTCAAGGCTCCAAAAATCCTTACCACAACCAGTGCATCCAAATCGGTCATAAATCTCAAATTTGGGTCCAGCCCAGGTACAGTCTATGTTGTCATAACAGCGATCATGAATTTCACAGCATCTATAAAAGGGATAGAAAAATACACAAGTAAACAAACAGAGAGACTTATACACGGACCCAAATGACGAGTATCACTGAGGAATCTGCTAGCTGTTTTTGTCTCTATTGATAGGCTATTCATCAGAGAATAGCACCACTATACATCACGGTACTCAAAGCTACATTTCAGAAAATTTGTCTTTAGCTTTGGCTGGGCCAACCACGTTCCCAGGGTCTCTCTTCTTCCCGCCTCCTGGGCTAGAAAAAGAGAGACCCTGGGAACGAGGTTGTGGCTGTGGTCGGTCATATCCTAAGTTTCGAAAATCATAGCGGAGCTCTCGCGGGCCAAAGGCCCGCTGCGTAGCCCCATACTCATAGAACCTGTGCCCGTCATTTTTCATGGTCATGACTAGCGGAATGTTTCGCGGCCACGTTGTGTGCAGGCCTCCGCCCGCCGTCTGCCGTTGGCCAAGACTAGCTCGCGGGCGCGTATGACGTCGCAAAACATGCGCGTACGACGTCATGCAACATCCGGGATCTTAGCAATTTTGAAACCAAAGCGAGGCTTTGTTTTTAGCGCGATTACACGGCCGAATGTCACGTCAGTTGGGAACTTCGCACTGATGTTTTGCTGTGTTTACTAAGCGGAGAAAACCGTTTAAATTAAAGTCGTTATTTTCCTGCATTTTTTCGCGGTTTGCTTCTCACGACAGAGATACTAATTAAGGGATACTCAGAATCCGCTATAGTGGATAAAGAAGAGCTTTCAGGGATAAAATCTTGCTTCGAGGATGGGAGCAATGCGGGGAGATGTTTGTCACTTCGGGTTTCAGAACTGAAGAAGCGGAGATGAGTAAAGAATTTCCAAGTAGTGGAGGGACTTAAAGGTAAAACAAAATACATTTTTCGATGGAAATTAATGTTGATATCAATCTGTGATTGACTTTTTCTTTGAGTTTTCGCTAGTTGTGGAGAATTGTTTATAAAACGTGCTCAAATTCAGTCGTTTTGATTTCTTTCATCGAGGACAGCTCGGCCTCAGTGAGCTATAAATGGTTCGCGTTTTGCGTTTAAACATAAACTTATGGAGATTTGAATAACATTTTTCGAAAAAAGATTGTGTTGTCCATTTTTATGTGTTTGTTCATTCATTACATAGGTTGAAAAGCGATTTTATGTAAACAAAACAAGTCTTGAATTTTATTATAGTTCTAACTTCACTCGCGTCGCCTTATGCAAATATGTTTGTGTATTTTTTGCAATTTTGATTTCCAAATCAGTTTCTCGGACAATTTTTTATAAGCAACAGGTGTATTTTATTTGGAAATTAGTCGTACTAGTTATTCTAGAGGGAGAAAAAGTTGTTTTTGTGGACTTTTTGTACGGTCTAAATGTACTGTGCAGACGGTCGCGTAATTCTGTTTTTGAGAATTGCTAAAATTGAAAAATAGCCCAATCGTCAATCTTAATTCTTGTGCTTTCGACCTTTCACCTCAGTTAAGTTTATCATCGGCTTTCTGTTCAGAGAGCGACGCTGTTAGGCTCAGCCTATCTATACATATTATAATTAATTCCGCGTTTGGAGAGTTCAAACCGAAAAAGAAGAGTTTGATCACAGTGCAATTATGAACAACCTATCAAGCGCCCCTGTTATTCGGGCCGAGTAAGACGAAAAAATAGTTCGAATTCCGACGGAAAAGGTTGATGCGAAAACCAAAAAAAGCCATTTACCGATTGAACCGGATTAAGTTTGCCGGCACTCGTGGAAATCCGTCAAAGGCAACTTGATTTGTTAGAAAGTCAATTCGGGACCATGAACATGTTGTTTAAGACCAGAATAAGTGGATGGGGAGGGGGGGAGTGTGACAAAAAGAAAACAAGTCAATGGGAGGAAAGCATCCAATCGAAACTTTTTAACCAGAAAACATAACTTCCCCTTGAAACGATTCACTCGTTACGAGAATTTTAACTTTGGACGATATTAAAAAGTCTTTTCCATTTACATGTCAACTCAAAAGTTATCTCGAATAAATAGATAGAGTGCTTTGCGAGTTCCGAATTTTTTTTCTATCAGAGAAGAAATTACCAGTTTGACGGAAGTCTTTACTGACTTACCGGTCTGTGGCGTCCACTGCGTTTCCACTTCCTCCCCATCCACAGTGACAGCCATAACCATTATAATCCCACCAACTGCGACCCGTAGCACATGCAATCATGTCTTTAAACTGCGACAAGTTTCTTTTCACTCGCTTGACGGATTGAGCTGGATTAACGGTGACAATAAAACATTAGTGGCGGTGTTTAAAGGCCGCTATGTCACAACTCTGCTTACGGTTAATCAGTTCTCTCTTCAAACATTGACTCGATATCTTTATCTTAGTGTTCATCTATAAGCATTTTGTGCATGACAAAGGTATTTAGTTTTAATTTGGGGACGTTTTGACTCCAAAGCGTCAAAAGCTTCATGACATAGCTCAGTTAAGTTCTTTCGGGAGATTTGGAATTTGAATTTGGAGAATTTTTCCTGTTACGAGTCAAAGGATGGCAGCTGCTCCCAACCTCTTTGGAATTAACTTACTTTGGTCATGATTCATCGGCCCAGCAAAACAGTATGCAGTAAAAAAAGCGAGCAGCACAACGATCTTGACATAGGACATGGTTGACATCTCGCAGTAGTGTTCACAACTTTTTTTGATGGCTGTTTGTACTCAACTGAAAGTGTTCGCCTTTGCAGGCCTTATTTATACTAGCGTGTTTTGAAATCTATTGAGCTCGATTTACTTTGTCGTGGCAGTTGTTTTGGTAGCTTATGTTCACTTCCTTAAGCAAAGGGGAACGAAAACTTTACTGACGGCGGCTTTTTTACATCACGTCCCAGTCGCTAATGCAACTGATGTCACAGGTCAGTCATGTGAACGTGACACTAAAACTGGTAAACACGTTGAGTCAGTTATACCGGCAACACTCTACCAGCATCAAACACACTGATTAATATTTAAGGACGCACTATCATAAGAGAAGTTTGCAAATGTACAATCAGATATAAGTTTATAAATTATTGGTTTTGTAAGTTTTTATAAATGTGTTTTTCCTTGTTGCAAAACTATCTTATTTATACTCGCTTGTCGTGGGATTAATTTCCATTTCCTGTTTGTCGTGGCAGTTGTTTTGGAAGCTTGTGTTCACTTCCTTGAGCAAAAGCGGAACGAAAAGTTTACACGGCGGCTTTTTTATTAGATCTTTTTACATCACGTCCTCACAACTAATGTAACTGATGTCACAGGTAATTCAAGTGAATGCGCTTCTGTCTATAAGCTCGTATGAACTGGAACTGGTAAACACGTTGAATCAGTTTTAACAACACTCTACTAGCATTAAACATTTTAAACATTCATTTAAAGGACGCTCTATAGAGAAGTTTTCAAACGTGCAATATAAGTTTATAAATTATTAGTTTGTAAGTTATTATAAATCTGTTTTGTTTGAGATTAATTTCCATTTACTGTTTGTCGTATCAGTTGTTTTGGTAGCTTCACGGTCAGGTTCACTTCCTTAAGCAAAGGGGAACGAAAACTATACACGGTGGCATTTTTACATCACGTCCTCACTAATGCAACTGATGTCCCCACAGGTCAGTCATGTGAACGTGACACTAAAACTGGTAAACACTTTGAGTCAGTTGTAACCGGAGAACACTCTCACGGCTAGCATCAAACACACTTTTTATTATTTAAAGGCAATCTATAGAGTATTATAAATGTGTTTTTCCTTGTTGCAAAATGATCTTATTTATACTCGCTTGTTTGAGATTAATTTCCATTTACCGTTTGTCGTAGCAGTTGTTTTGGTAGCTTGTGTTCACTTCCTTAAGCAAAGGGAACGAAAACTATCAATCTTTACATGTCACAGGTCAGTCGTGTTTTTTTTAGCGTGTTTCTGTCTACTCATGTGACTAACGTGACACCAAAACTGGTAAACAAGTTCGGTTGTAAGAACAATCTATCATCGTTCGCACTATTTGGTCCTCTTTTATTCTTCAAACAGTATATTAGTTTTTAATTAGCATACAAAATTGTGTATATAGTGTAATATTTACTTTTTGTCTTGTTTAATATTTTTGCTTGAAGAAATTAGCTTCATGAGCTTAAAAATTCGAGTGCAAATAAAGTTACGTTACATAGGACTGAAAATTGCCTCCGGTTATAGAGAAAAACGGAAGAAAAATACTAGTCAAGCTTGTTAAAATTTTGCTTTGTGCGCATGCCCGAAACCAAATATCGATATACTTGATATACTTAGTTAGTTTTCATGTTGCAGACAAACGTTTTGGACAGTTTGTTTGCAATTTTCCTTCACGACGGTCTAAAAATGGCATCAGTGGCTTGAAATTGTCGTTTTTTTGTTGTTGTTGTTGAAACTCTAGGAGTCAATGGGTTAATATAATAAAGCAAGGTAACTAGGCTTAGATACAAAATTCCCGAAAAATGGGCTAAAATTCTTTACGGAATTTCTCTAAAAATGCTCTAAAATTCTTTCAAAAATTTCTAAAATTCTCTGTTTCTGACTGCGCTGATTGATGGCTCACTGAAATCAGCCATATTTGCTACCAACAGCGATGGAATTCAATGGAAAGCATAATTTCAGTGGGAAACCGCTGATTAGTTGCACTGTATACTACTGTGAGAGTTTGCCCTCAAGTTGGTCAGCGGTTACACAAAATAAACGCTTTTCTCGACGTTTTTGCTTGTGTAAAATTGTCAAAGTGTCGCCTTGAAAGCTGATATTTCACTAAAATTCTACCAAATTTTACTCATTGTCTAAAATTCCTGAGATTTTTTAAAATTCTTTTCGGTGTTTAAAGTTCTCAAAAAAAATTCCAGAATTTTGGATCAAAGTCTCAAGGTACATGTTGTAACAGCAAACGTCTACGCACAGACTGAGAGGACAGGGGTTGCTTTGTGCCTTTGTTTCTCTGTAGCATATCCCGGCCTGTTAAATCAATAAAATCGATGAAATCGATATCAATCGATATCAATCGATGCCAATTAATCGATTGATATTGGAAATCGATGATCAATCGATAACGTATGTTTTTGTGATAATTCGATTGACCATCGATTTCCAATAAAATCGATTAATTGATATCGATTTTATCGATTGCCATCGATTGTGAAAGACTTAGACTGAAAACGGTTTTTGAAGTCGCCAAAGCGGAGCGACTAAATCCCTCTGTAGGTGACCAAGTTGTCCGCGATCATCAGTCACCTTAAAAGCATTGCCACGATCTACTCTTTTCTTGCGGAGAAGTTGTCACCAATTGCAACAGTAAATGAATACTCCTGGTACCATTTCACGACGTCACCGGATATCACAAGGGTAACTTCCCGCTCGCGATGCGGCGTGTCTTGACCAGACATTGTTACACGAGCTCCGAGAAAACACGCAAAAATCGATAAAATCGATAATTTGCGGGACATTTTTTTGTGATTATCGATTGATCATCGATTGGCCGATATCAATCGATATCAATTAACTAATTTTATTGATTGATATCGATTGATCGATTGCATTTCCGATGATCGATTGTCATCGATTTAACAGGCCGGGAGCATATACAGTCACGTACTAACTGAGGAGACTTGAAAGTTGTTATGATCATCTTCCTGTCTTGCCCAGAAAATCCAAAAATACGCTGAAGTCCGGAAATTGCTCAGTTACCAATTAGATCCTAATTTGCATGAGAAATTAACACTAGTTGTGCCAGTGAGGGTAGCCTACGTCGGGGAGAGGGGAACTGGGGAGAAAGGGAAAGGACGCCTGCAATAAAGACCCCCCCAAAAAAATTTGTTCATTTCTGCGGACGCTGGCGGACGCAAAATTCCCGCGATGGGGAATCTCTAAAATAAGGAACCTCTGAAGGGAACGTCTAAAATAGGGACTCTCTAAAAAAGGGAATCTCTAAAATGGGGAATCTCTAAAATGGGGAATCTCTAAAATAGGGAATCTCTAAAATGGGGAGTCTCTAAAATGAGTCTTAGAAATTTAACTAAAGTAAATTGTATTGTGGAGA
Source organism: Cladopsammia gracilis (assembly GCA_022457155.1). NCBI lineage: Eukaryota > Metazoa > Cnidaria > Anthozoa > Scleractinia > Dendrophylliidae > Cladopsammia > Cladopsammia gracilis. Next base: position 966,286 of record JAJGOT010000052.1, on the reverse strand, counting down.
TATGAATCATATGAAGATCTAGTTTCCTTTTTATCGCCAGTTAATCTCCGTCACATCTTTATTTGAACAAGCGTCGATGATAATCGATTCACTATTACGAGAAACCCATAAGTGGGTGGAAACGTGTAACGTGCATTCACAGCTTGCGAATATTCCTGATTTTTTGCATAGTACCATGTTTGGAAACCCCTCGGTCCCTTGAGATTGGAAGCAAGTTGTTCTAGCGAATTGATTGGTTATCTTGGTTTTCCAAATATGGCTGTAACAACTTCTAAGCAAATTGATTAATCGGATGCTTGTTTTGAAGCGTACAAGAGACAGTTAAGTTGCACGTTTCAACCCACTTATGGGTTCTGCTATTACAGAGTATATTGATTATATCAATTGTTTTTCAAATGATCGATATTCATTGCAAGGGCGGATCCAGGATTTTTCTTAGGAGGGGTGCACCTCTAAGGAATGACGTAACTGAAGGGTGACGTAAACAAGAATACTAGTTATATTAGAAAGATGCATGTCATCTCGGAGGGGGGGGGGGAGTGCGCACCCCCTGCACCCCTCCCCTAGATCCGCCCCTGCATTGATTGACATGCCGAGCTTTAAAGGCAAATTCAACGTGGAGACAGCTATATAGCTATATGCCGCTGTGAAGGGTATGGTTTTCAGGCAGTTTAGTCTGGGATAGGGTATAGTTATCAGAGATTTTTGGTCTAGAATGGGGTATCATTTTCAGCGAAACTGATCAGTTGCGTGAAGAATTTAGTCTAGACAAGGTTTACCGGCAAATGGCATTTAAAAATCGGTACGGCGGGCAGTACGGCATTTTTACTGACCATGGTAAACAATTAACTGTGATCGTGAACGAGTTTCTGGAAAATAGAGAGTCTGGAATAGGTCTAGGATAGGGTAGGGTTTTACGGTGTTTAGTCTAGGTATAGGGTTGCAAAATGCAGCTTAAATGGTCTAGTTTAGGTTAAGGCGGGAGTTAACCTAAATTTGAATGAAATTTGATGAGGTTTTAAGAAGGGATAGGAGTAAGAAAATGATTTTTGGAACACCAACAGACAGTCGATACCCACGCAAGAGCACCCCAGGTTGCTAGTGGACTAACTTGGTATCCGTCTTTTAATTATTAACTACAAATTCTAATTTTAAAACTTCACTAAATCTTCAACATTTCTTATTTCTCTAAATTTTACCAATCCTTTGAGAAAAACTATTTCCTCCCAAACATACCCAAAAATCACCCAAAAATTTACAAAACACCCCATAACATAGGTTTATGTTTTAAGCATAGAGGTTTTGGATTGCTTGAAACGTGAACGAGATATTTCCATTAAAGCCATGTCAAGTGGCGGAAAAGTGGCGTTTAGGTTACGTCCCGCCTTAAGGGTCTCAGAGTCCCAGCGGCACACCCCCACCCAAACATTTGCAGAGTACCCCCCCCCCCTCCCCCGGGACAGCCTACAAGTAATCAAATGAATCATGCACGATTTTCTTTTTCTTATTCCTAGCATAAAAAATGGAGATCACAAAAAACTAAACATGACTGCGAACAGTTTCCCTTTTTCTCCTAAGAAACTCAGGGAGAGTGGAAATATATTAATTATGCAAACCCGGCAAGTCAACGTTTCCGTGCGACACATCTGATTTGCCTTTTTGTAGCGCCATAGAAAAATTTAAAGAAGAAAAAGACTGGTTGCAGTCCAGATAAAAAAATCATGAAAATTGTTAATGGTAACCCCCAACCTTAACAACATTAACAATCTAAAGGACTTCCTGGACTTTAATTCTCAACTTGATTATATCGTGGACGACGACGGAGCACCGCCTTTCTAATTTTGTACAGCCAAGAAAAATCAAGATTGGAGAAATACCCTTCTCGTCCTACACGTTTTGGACCAACTGCGGCATCACGACGGCACGCGATTTGACCAATCAGAGAGTGCACAAGAATCTAGTGCAATGGAACGGCGTCATCAAAGGTTTGTCCACAGACCTTCCTTTTTCGCCCTCTCTCCATTTCCCCCTCGGCTCGCTTCGCTTCTAGCCTTTCTTTTCGCCTTGTCCCCAACCAGAAGGCCTGTTCAAGGCTAGTAAAAACGCAAAGCGGTGACGTTCGCGAGCTGTACGCGATCTTGAAGATCCCGGGGGAGAGGTACTCGGGTATATTTTGGGTGCATGGGTATGTGCCGCCCTGGTTTCCAAATTTGGACCCAGTTTTAGAAAGAATTTGCACTCAAAATGATACCCCGTTCTAGAAATAGGTCAATTTTTAATACCCCGTTCTAGAAAAAATGGCTGCTGATAATCTGAAGCTTTCGTGCGTTCATTATTATTTTTATACCGTGGTGGTCTCTTGAATAGATCCGATCTATTTGCATTTTTCTATCTCTAGGAGAAGAATGGTATTGGCCATTCCCGGTCTCTTTCCCTATGGCACTGACATGTATCAGTTTAGGAAAATTTGCTCTTTGGCCATATGCCACAATTGTTTCCTTTCAGCTCTTTTTAGAATGATTAGCTACATATATGAGATAGGTGAAGTGTCATTCGACTCTCATTATGTTTCAGCTACGGCGCACTGACGAAGGCCAACAAGCCTGAAACAGCTGTCTGCGTCTGCTTTCTAGTTTTAATCGCTGATCATGTCAGGTCTGGCCAACCGTAGTGCCATTTCGAAAAGAATGCCTTTTTTACACTGTTTGATCGGTCCTGATATTGATCCAATGTTACGCAATAGAATTTGCAGTTTCGTTGAAATATTATACCCCGTTCTAGGAAACGTCTCTAAAATGGATACCCCGTTCTAGAATCACGACCCCGTTGGGCGGCACATACCCGTATAGGTATTTTGGGGTAGTACTCTCCCCCCCCCGGGTTGGAGATATACCGAGCTTTTCTCTCTGGGTGTTCACAAATGTAAAGAGAAGTTGTTAATTTTAATTTCTCTTCCAAATTTACCAGAAAACAGAGTGATTTGTACATTTTTTTTACCTGTGTGACGGTTTTGCATTTGAAACCGGATATTTTACACATTGTCAAACTTATGAACCAGACACTTAGTATCGCAGCATGATTTGTCACACAATATGAAACAAAACACGGTAAAGGGCGAACCATTTGACTTTTGAGGGGGGGGGGGGGGGGGGAGGGGTTGGAAGATTTCTCCTTGGAAAGAATTTTTTTCCCACTGACCAACTAGGCGGATATTTTTTTTTCAGTCGAAAAGCGGTGCATGATATTTTTTTTTTTTGAGATTTTCCATTGCAGGAATTATCATTTTCACTCCAGTGAAAGAAAGTGGCACTCACAGAGGTGCGACATTTACAAGACGTAGAAGAAGAAGATGCAAAATCTGACTTTGGGTAGCCTGTGAACAAGCTTCTTTTTGGGGAATTGGGTTAGGTTAAAATCGGCGAGCGAAGCGAGCCGAGCGCGGACTGGGGAAGAGAGAAGTGGCGACGAAGCCTTAACTTTGGGATGTCTACGTTTCAATTAAAGAGACTTTTCGGGCATTCCAGGAGTGGGAAAATGCAAATCAACAGGAAGCAGCAAAAAGGCCACCAGAGGCGGAGGAAAAAGCGTCATCGTGTCATCAAAAATGTTGCAAAAGCAGACTGTCCAACCTTTTAGGCATGAAAACTCGGGATACATTAGAATTGAGATGGAGTGGCCGAGCGCCGAAGGCGCGAGCCGCTGGGGGGTCTGGGGGCATGTTCCCCCAGAAAAGTTTGAAATTTTGATGCTTTGAAACTCCATTTCTAGTGTTCTGAGACGACAATTTCTGTCAAAAATGTTCGGCAAGTTGATGAGGCTTGTCGTCGCTTTGTGTCTCTTTGTGAGGCTCCACCTACAAGTACTCAATTTTATTTTATATATCTTGCTGTTTATTTAGTTATCTGGATATCAGAGTTAAGTATACACAATTTCGTGTTTTTATATAGTAAGTATTATGAGAATTTGACGAAAATGACAGAACAGATGTCAAAATCGGTTTTTTTCCTATCTCGATCGCATATTGGTCGGGATTCGGGATTTTCAAGCCAAATCGGGGTAATCCCGACGAAATCGGGATGGTTGGACAGTCTGGAAAAGAAATGGAATGCATTATGGTACGAAAAATTCAATTCAAAGGTTTATTTTGATGTTCTGCATGTTCAATTTCTAATGTCTAGCTGAATGTCAGTAGACCCACATAAAGTACGACAACAATGATGTAAAACTGATTTTTTATAATGGTTTTGAGGTTAAAGTTTTCATGTGGATCTGTTAAGATGTCATGTAATTTAAAAGAAATTAGATAACAGAAATATTAAGATACAATGAACTCCTGTTTTTGAGACAACATTGGTTTATTAAATAAAAGAACATAGCTTGGATGTAAAGACTGCACTCAGCTTTGCTAGCCTACATGTACAGGCACCAACCAACCAACCAACCCATCGAAAAATGTCTATGATTTGTCTATGATTTGTAGGATTTTTTTTGCGCACAATCCATGCATGTTATTTTTTTCCTCAGAGCTTACCATGCATGAACTTTTTTTCCTTGCTTGGTCGGCTGCAGGGAATTTTTTTTTAAATCTTCCACCACCACCCCCCCCCCCCCCCCCCCTCAAAAATCAAATGGTTCGCCCCTAAATAAACTTCTAACGCATCGTCTGACTTCTAGTTTGCAGCCATCTTAAATTTCAGTCAGAGTTTTCTGAGAGGAATTTTTATCGTAAGAGGACAGCTTTACTCACGGCCGCCTTGACAAAACTCTTGTGATCTCATTTCTCGTAACAGCTTTTTTGGAGATTTCCTGTTTTAGAGATTTCCCCGTTCCCCTTTCCCCGATTGCTATTTTAGACATAGTCAAATTCCAATTGGCTAATTCGCACTGGGCGGTAAAGCGCGAGCCATTTTTTGTTTGGTGAACGTATTGGCAGTTGACATAATTGGATTACCAGGAAATCGGCGTCATAATGCGAACGAGACCGGTTCTTATAGCAAGTGTTCCTTCCCTTCTCCGCTGAAAGAAGTCCGACAATCATTCTAGCTTGCGATTTCCTGCGTTAGTCAGACATTGAGACAAAAAAACATTGCTTGCCCGGCCGGGAGCGATCACATCTTTTAAAATTCTCACGAGCAAGCATAATATTTGGCCTCAAACTATATATTTGAAAAAGTTAAAACTGGTTCCAGCTTTTCGTGAGTGCCAGACAACGGTGTTTACTTAAGATTCTGGTTTACTTAAGATTTTTCATTGTTAGCTCTGTATGGGTAACAAGCTCCTGCTTTCTACAACATTATCCTTTCAATGAAAATTTCATGCTAATCAGTACTTTGTGAGGAAATCTTTCACCGAGGCCCAAAGTATTAGAACGCATCGTCTCCTAAAGCAAAATTTACAGACCAGGTAGGTATTTTTACAATTAAACTGAGCTAAATCTAGTTACATGTATTCTCATTCTCGTCCACTGTCCCACCATAGTTAATAAAAGACAATAAATGGTTACGAAATCCGCAAAACGTCTTTGTCATGTGTTTTCATTAGGATTTTAATTTTAGGTCTAGTTTTTGCCTTTGTTTTTGTTTTATACCCAAACCTACATAGCTTCCCACGCAGTCGTTTTTAGGGGGATCGTGTTTCGGGGAGTGAAACACGATCTCCCTAAAAACGACTGCGTGGGAGGCTAAAACCTACATGGGCGTACGGGAAAAATTTCGTCGCGGGGGGGGAGGCTGAACTTAATTTGCCCGAACGAAACTCGTGACGTCATGTTTATTCGTCATGATGATGATTCTAGCACTCGCTGACATTGTACTTTTCTACCACTGTGAACGATGCGAGAATGAGCTTGTGTTTTTACATCTCGCATTCTTCGCACTTCACACGGTACCGATAAGATATATTTTACGAGACTTCCAAGAAGACATAATTTGAACAACCAGATACCAACCACACATACTGTCCCTATAAGCAAGATGGTCGCCAAATGTTATAGCTAGTTTCAGTCCCTGGGCGGTCTACAATATCATTCCCACCCTTGGCGGACCACAACGCAAATTTGTCGTTCTATGGCCCTATTTACATGGAAAGAGGATGATCCTAGAGCTAGGATGATCCTAGAAGGTTCATTTGGTTTACATGCGAAAATACGGCATCCAGGATCAACTTTTCATTTGGTTTGCGTGAAAAATTCGGCAGGATGGCCCCGGTACCTTTGAGTTCGACGCGGTTGCAAAGCAAGAAGTTGGGCGACAATAACAAAAGCGAAGATATCCTTGGGGCTCCCGAGGCCGTTTACACGGAGCTCGGATGATCCTAGCGTTAGGATCATCCTACCTTTCAGATAGGATGATCCTAGCGCTAGGATGATCTTAGCGCTATGGCCAAATGCAACCCTTCGCATGTAAACTGAAAGTACAAAACATGTTAAGCTCGGATGATCCTAGCACTACGATCATCCCCTTTCCATGTAAATAGGGCCTATGTCTGCTCACGCGGTTAGCATCTTATGGAGCTATCACATCAATGACATGATCGATGTAGTATAGAGCTCGGTTAGAAAGCTAAGTGAGTAATGTGAGTTACGAAATAAAAACAATTAATTTAAGACATTGGCCGTGTTTTCACGAGCGATTTTTCAAGTCGCTGAGCGAGTGACAGTCGGAAATCTCGTGAAAACAGTTGCTTGTCCAACTCGCTTAAAGTTAAGCGAGTCGGCGAATTTCAATAGAATTCTCATTAAATTTAAGCCACCAATCCAGGTTGCTTAAGCTTGTCGGCAATTAATTTCGGCCAATCACATGTCGCCAGCGTTCAAACAACATGTCAGAGGTGTTATAATTTGCATTTGCCGCGAATATTTGAATCTTCTAACATCCTCTGAATAGCAAGCAACTTGAGCCTTTACTGAAACCGTCTCCTCCTTCGATCCTAGAACAAGCACGATAGCACATCTATAAACATAAGAATCATTTATTTGCAAGCGTCTCTGTTTCCCGCCATCTTTCTTGTTATTCCGGGAATAACAAGAGACAAATACCAAGAAAAATGAATAAAGCTTTGTCCGTGAAAACGCATAAATTATTTAAGCAGCTTTACGTAGTCGGTAAACAAACCACCTCAAGGAATGTTAAGCGAGAAAAATGGCCTCGTGAAAACACAACCATTGAATCACAAAATAACTCAGTAATTTTTATGTGTCTGTGGTGCCCAAATAGTCGACCAGTTTTGCCCGAATAATACCATATTTTTTACGACTGGGGGGAGCTGCAGCCCCCCCCCCCCCTCCCCTCCCCTTCCCAGCCTCTCCCCCTCGTACGCCAGCTAAATAAATTTATTTAGTTCACTGATTTTATAGCTACCCACTCAAGCAGAGGGAAATTACCGAGTGAATAAGAGGTAAAAGTTAGCGTAGGTAGAATCTAAGGAAGATCTAATAGACCAAAATTGGAATGCAAATAAATTAAAGTAAGCAAGGCTGAAACTAAGGCTTAAACGCGACAGCGACGTGATAGAGCCCAAGCTGAAAGTCAAAATGCAACCGTGGACAGCTGTTTTCGCATCTAACCCCACTAAGACACTAAAAAAATACGATTAACCAGACAAACGTTCGTAATTTTCTATCAATCAAACTGATAGTATATGTGTAGCTGACTGATTTGGTGCATTTGAGAACATTTTTACCGCCGTTAGAATTAGCCAAATTGTCCGTATTAAGGACGTTAACTTTCTATGAGATTGTTTTAATCGGGACGGGAAAAGCTGTCCGTTGTCTGTATTACTGGCTAGGGGCTAAATTCGTATCTATTAAACTGACCAAATGAAAAGGCTGAAGTTTCGTTTGCATAATCAGCACATTCAACTTTATTCTCGTGCGTGCAAGTAATTGAAACAAATATTTTATACAAAGCCGATGATAAGTTAATCTAGGGAAGAAGAAAATTTGAACTTTAAGGATAATAATAAATTCACATAAACGGGAACAACTTATTGTGATGACACCTGCAACTTTGAAATGCCGAATAAAAAAAATAACATTTTTAATATGAGAACGCAGAGTAATTAAGTATAAAATGTCAGAAATGTCGCCAAATATCCGAGTCAACAGTCTAAGTTTTTAATTAACGTTTTCAACAGCATGGACGGACAGTGCTACCCTAAAATGTTCTCAAATTTTTGGAACTTCCGTTTGTGGTTTCAAATTTTTGGAAATGTTTGCACGGGCTAACTTTTGTTTTTGACTGTAGTACGGCCAGGCCCTTTCTTACCAATCATTTTCTGTTGTGTCATCATTTCAAAGATTTATACTTAACGGTCCTTTAGCCTGCGAGCAAGCTCTTCCCCCACCCCACCCCCCCCCCCCCCCCCCCCCCCCCCCCCCACCTCCCCAACCTCTTAGCTCGAGAGCTTCCTCGCAGGCTAAGAAAAAATCTGTCAAATAGAGCGTTTGCACGTGACGTCACGGCGGCCATATTGGTGTCCCAAAACAATAAAATGGCGGCCATATTGGTGTCCTAAACGAATTCGATGGGACTTTAGCTCTATTCTTATTCAAACATTTCCTATTATTTTAGCACTCCAATATAGCCGCCGGTCACGTGAGTGAAAACACTCCATGCACTTTAAAATTAAAATAAAAGATCCAACATCAAAAAGACTCTTAGACGCAAAGGATTTAAAGAACATTTATTTCTGTAGTTAAATATTAAAAGGAATCCGAAGTAAACTAGTATGGATTTAACATTCCAAAATAACTCTTGGTATTGCATTTTCTTATATATATAAACTATTTATTGCAAAATACAAAACTGAATGCAAGGCTGGCACTACGGCAAAGGGCAGATTTATTAATGGCCAATATTTCGACTAATTGTACTAGTCTTCCTCAGGGCCAGGGCTATACTGAAAGAAAATATTGTAACTGGCACGAGATTATCCACAAGGAAGACGTGTGGACCTCTGCATTCAAAGGTTTTTCTATTTATTGCAACTTTATTATGTTCGATAAAAATCACAATTACCAGCACTACGAGCTTTTGTGGTCGTGTAAATTCAAGTTAATGGATAACTTGATTCAAATCCATGAAACACATCAAAAATACTTAAATTTGCTTAATCTTTAATCATTGACCGGATTGTGTTTCTCTTCATGCTCCTAACAATGTAACCAATTAAACCAGTATTTGTACTTTCTGTTATACGGTGAATTAGCAAAACAGCGAGCCGCTGCTCCATCACACTCACAAACTCGACGTTCACAGTTATCATTTGATGAAGCTAGGAAACGAAGAAAAACAAAATATTAGTCTTCATTTTACAACCGATTCACCTTTCCCCGGGGGGGGGGGAGTACTCAACAAAGTTTTGTACGGGGATGCTCCGCCCCAAGGTCCAAACCCTTACCCTTTCATATACCGTTTTTGACAGAAAAGGTACCCCTTTCATATACCTTTCATTGAAAATGGTACCCCTTTCATATACCTTTCACTGAAAATGGTACCCCTTTCATATAGCCTTTACGTGCGTCTGTTCGATATATTTTGAAAGGCGCTTTTTATAATACTTAAATTACAGTTTTCCCTACCTTTTTTGTACTTCAACTCGTGTTTACGCTGCCTTTTCCTGATTCTTCGTGAAATCGCTACCCTTTCATATACTTCAACTCGTGAAATCCCTACCCTTTCATATACCTCCAGCCTCAAAAAGGTACCCCTTTCGGGCGGAGCATCCCCGTATAGCCCATTATAGTCAAAGATTATAGGGAGTACCCCCCCCCCCGGGACCTTTCCGTGTTACTTTGATTAACACTTAGGACTACAGGTCATCGAATGTGCAGTTTTTAAGTGTTTTGTGCCGGTGCGGAGTGTCTGTCTGGCTTAAACAATGACAAGAATCTCGAGTCAGAGTCAAATAGTATAGATTGAAAATGAAACTATATATGGAACCAATAAATCTTACTGAAAATTTGCATGATACTGGAAAACCGCGATGAAATTGAAAACAGAGGGATATTCCCGTTGGCTCCCCGAGCAGTCAGAACGGAACTATGAGCAATAAAAGAAGATTGTTTTCTTTTAAAGAATATTATTTTCACCTATGTATGACTTCTACTACTACCACTTCGGGCACAGCCGCACCGATGAACTACCCAGTTATTCTGAAACTTCTGCGATTGTCATGAGCGTTTGTCAACATGAACACGTCTAAAGTTGTGACTGATTAGTGGCATGAAAACTTTCTGCGTTTGGTGTTGAAGTATTGATCTTCTTCATTCTTCGCAAAGTTATGGTTACGGATATAGTCAAGGCTCCAAAAATCCTTACCACAACCAGTGCATCCAGATCGGTAATAAGTCTCAAATTTGGTACCAAACAACCAGTGACATATCCCCTCGTTGTCTATTTTTTTATAACAGGCATCATGAATTTCACAGCATCTATAAAAGGGATAGAAAAATACACAAGTAAACAAACAGAGAGACTTATACACGGACCCAAACGACGAGTGTCACTGAGGAATCTGCTGCTGTTTTTGTCTCTGTTGATAGGCTTCCATCAGAGAAAAGCACTACTATACATGTACTTAAAGCTGTGTTTCAGGAAATTTGTCTCTAGCTTTGGCCGTGCTAGGTCAGATTCTAAGTTTCGAAAATTATAGTTAATTCCGCTTTTGGAGAGTTCAAACCGAAAAAGAAGAGTTTGGTCACAATGCAATTATGGACAACCTACTAAGCTTTCCTGTTATTCGGGCTGAGCATCAAGACAAAAAAATAGTTCGAATTCCGACGGAAAAGATTAATGCGAAAACCAAAAAAGGACATTTACCGATTGAACCGGATTAGGTTTGCACTCGTGGAAATTCGTCAAAGGCAACTTGCTTTGTTACAAAATCAATTTGGGACCATGAACATCTTGTTTAAGACCAGAATAACGGGGTGGAGGGATGGGGGGGGGGGGAATGTGTGACAGAAAGAAAACAAGTCAATGGGAGGAGAGCATCCAATCGAAACTTTTTTAACCTGAAAACACAACTTCCTCCTGACGATTCAGTCGTTACGTTACAACTCAAAAGTTATTTTGAATAGATATAGATAGAAGCTTTGTTATGTTAGTCCCGAATTTTTTTTCTATCAGAGAAAATTGCCAGTTTGACGGAAGTCTTTACTTACCGGTCTGTGGCGTCCACTGGGCCCGAGCTACTTCCTCCTATTCCACAGTGACAGCCATAAAATGCATAATGTAACCAACCGCGACCCGTAGCACAGTTAATCATATTTTTAAACTGCCACAAGTTTCTTTTCACTCGCTTGACGGATTGAGCTGGATTGAAGATGACAATAAAACATTAGTGGCGGTGTTTAAAGGCCGCTATGTCACCAGTTTTAGAGTTACTTTAAAAGCTCAAAAGACATACTTATATGCCATGTTCACGTGGCTCGGATGACCACGTAGAAATGGCGGTCCCATCTCCCATAGGGACGTAAAAGAACCACTGAGGATCGGACGTAACAACCCTGGCTGTGACCTCCCTCAGTGTTACTTGTTCATGGGTTGGGTGGGTCTGATTGATTGTGAAGCGCATTTGAGTATGTAAATAGAATTTGCGCTATATAAATGCATATTATTATTATTATTATTATTATTATTATTATTATTATTATTATTATTATTATTATATGCTATGATCTGTAGACGAGGGGGCTTTATCATCCAGCGCCATAATGAGTTGCGTGATCTCGAGGCTGATATGCTGAACATGGTATGTCATGACGTGGAAGTCGAACCTGTACTTCAAGAAATAACAGGAGAAGTGCTGGCTAGAGGCACAAACAGAGCCCCAGATGCTCGGCTGGATGTCCATGCTCGTGGCTTTTGGGAAAGGCAAGGCTCTGCCCTTTTCGACGTTAGGGTTTGTCACCCGAATGCAGAGTCCTATGAAGACCTTGCACCAGCGCAAATATATCGCCAGCATGAGATCGAAAAGAAACGGATGTATGCCAGCAGGGTTTTGGAAGTCGAAAAAGCAACATTTACCCCACTAGTTTTTACAAGCACTGGAAGTATGGGAGACGAATGCAAGCGATTTCACAGTAGACTCGCAGAACTTATCGCTATTAAAAAAGGGGAAGACTATAGTACAACTATAGCATGGATTCGCTCAAAGGTTTCATTCGCCTTACTGCGGTTTGCTTTGCTCTGTCTCAGGGGATCTCGATCCACAAGACGCGCTCCCTTGAACTTACAGGACACTGACTTTGACATTGATAAAAAAAAACTCGCGGGAATTAGGAACTAAATTTTTATATAATTTCTCAGCCAGTCTTTTTTTCTTTTTTAATTGATAAATTTTCTGAAACAATGTTATAGGATACAATTCATTTTGAAGAATCTAATTTTTGAAGGCCTTTCTCTTTTTTAAAAAAAGTAAATAAATTTAACGCTAGATATAGAGTGATTTTACTTCATCTGTGAAACACTATCTAACAATTAGTGTGTGATAGTCCAAATTAAACAAAAGCAAACAATGGAATTATAGTCTAATAGTGCGTACTATTTTACTAACTATTTCACAGATGAAGTAAAATCACTCTACCATTTTAAATGTACATATCTTATCTTATTAGAATTTTAATGTATTGTAAATAGTTATTCTAATTGTTAATAAAATTATTTGTTGATTATTATTATTATTATTATTATTATTATTATTATTATTATTATTATCATGTGTTCTCTATATAATTATGTGTTCTCCATGGGGGCCGGGTCCAAACCATGGACCTAGGGCAACCATGAGGCGCTGTGTGGAGGCCACACTACTTAGCATTGCAGAGAAAGGGTCTTGCGCAAGATGTTGGCTGTCCCAAGTAGTGCGGTTTTCTGAATTTCGCAGAGGTTGATGTTGCCAGGGATGCTAGTGACTATTTTTTCTATGCCTTTCTTGATCATCCCCAGTGCGCCTACTACCACAGGGATGGTTTGAGTTTATTATTATTATTATTATTATTATTATTATTATTATTATTATTATTATTATTATTATTATTTAGGAATAAATGGAGAATTTGAATTTGGAGAATTTTTCCTGTTACGAGTCAAAGGATGGCATCTGCTACCAACCGCTTTGGAATTAACTTACTTTGGTCTTGATTCATCGGCCCAGCAAAACAGTATGCAGTAAAAAAAGTGAGCAGCACAACGATCTTGACATAGTGCATGGTTGACATCTCGCGGAAGTGTTCACAACTTTTTCCTGATGGCTGTTTGTACTCAACTGAAAGTGTTCGCCTTTGAAGGCCTTATTTATACTAGCGTGTTTTGACATCCTGTTGAGTTCGATTTACTTTGTCGTGGCAATTGTTTCGGTAGCTTGTGTTCACTTCCTTAAGCAAAGGGGAACGAAAACTTTCCACGGCGGCTTTTTTACATCACGTCCCAGTCGCTGATGCAACTCATGTGAACGTGACCGTGACTAAAACTGGTAAACACGTTAAGTCAGTTATAACAACACTCTACCAGCATCAAACACACTGATTAATATTTAAGGACGCACTATCATGAGAGAAGTTTGCAAATGTACAATAAGATATAAGTTTATAAGTTATTAGTTTTGCAAGATTTTATAAATGTGTTTTTCCTTGTTGCAAAACTATCTTATTCATACCCGCTACCGCTTGTTTGAGATTAATTTCCATTTACTGTTTGTCGTGGCAGTTGTTTTGGAAGCTTGTGTTCACTTCCTTGAGCAAAAGGGGAACGAAAACTTTACACTACTAATGCAACTGATGTCACAGGTCATTCAACTGAACGTGCTTCTGTCTATAAGCTCGTATGAAGCCTGCACGCAACGTTCAAAATCTTAACCAATCAGCGCGCCCCGGAAAAAAATTCAAAATTCAAAAAAATTCAAAATGATGATACACGTGAAATCTTGGCGCTCGGTCGCTCGCGAGCACCATGTCTCACAGAGAAACCCCCAAAATTACCATACTTTCAGCCTCTGCAATTTAATACCTTGAAACGGATAAAATCATTATAAATAAGAGTACGTTGTTTTGTCACAGTTAGCCGAAAACCATCTCCGAGTTATTTATAGTTCTCGTCGCTCGTTGCGTCGTTTCGCTTCGCCTTGTTTGTTTACACTCGCAATTTCAGCGGTCTGGGTCACATAACTCGTAATTTAAAAGAAAAAAAGATATCCTTCTGTAGCTGTAAAACAACTGAAACCGTCTGCGAAAATAATTCGAAAGCCGCTAGCAACGAAAAATAATTCATGAACGTTTCATTAATCACGACGAATTGGTCATTCAGCTGATTCAGCTGTCAGGACATGCACTGCACATGTTAACTCTGAGCGAACCCGCCGTAGAATTCAGACCTGACCGAAAGAGTCGGATAAAAATAATTCTGATCAGGAAGACGACAAGAAGAAATCGACAAAACTGTTTTTAATCGAGCGACAAAATAGACAACCGATTAGAAGCCAGCCGCTTGATCGCTTACCTGGGATCAAAGGAGGATATTACCATCTTCCCGGCATGCACTGCAACTAAACTATATTATCAAACAAGGAATCAGAGAATTCACTCTGTGTGTAAATCATAGTGCTAAGATAAACCCATAAATTTCCCTGTACTGAGCGTTAGCCCTAGTAAGGAAATGAGGGACCACACGAGGGAAGGAAAAAAATCTTTGACCACGAGGTCAAACATTTTTTTCTTTCCCTCGTGTGATCCCTCATTTCCTTACTAGGGCTAACGCTCAGTACAGGGAAATTTATGGGTTTATCTTAGCACTATAATTTACACACAGAGTTAATTCTCTGATTCCTTGTTTGTATCACCAGTGCTACGTGGCTCAACGTTTATATTATCAAACGGCGGCAGCCCGCAAGCAGCTCATTTTACACAGACGCCGTTGAGGTTGGAGGTCAGTTGGTCGTAGCGGAAACCTTTCAAAAGAAATCTTGGTAAATTTTGGTAAATGTAAATGTAAATATCTATGTTAACCTATTTATTCTATTCACCTTTTCAGAATATTTTCCATTTCGGGTTGTGTTCACAGTTTGCTTTAAGGCCGCTTAACTTCCCAGACGGGCCGAAACCCGCGATGAGCGTCGCGTGGTAGACGCTTGAAATCTCTTCACAGATTCATGGAATCAATAAACCGTCTCGCCATTTCAAAACATGCCGGCTTATATTAGAAGAAATATCCGTATATTTGCTTGCTTTGGCTTATTGAATCTAACACTGGTGAACAGAGCCCGTGAAATAATTCCCGCTAATAAACTGATATAAAACAACAGCTACTCAGCTCAATGACCACTCAGCAGGCGACTGTCCTGCTGTGTTTGTTTACGGTTATGTTAGTTTTAGTTCAAAATCGGTCTTCACTTTTCTTGCTATTTTCTGACTTTTCTATGGTACGAGCGCTAAACATTTCAACTTCATTTCATCTTATATTTTGCTGTGACCAAAAGAAAACTCAAATCGGTCCAAAAATGCAAATTGATCTTCTCACAAACGACGCGCAACTTGGTGCTTGCTGGATGTAGTCACTTTCAATTCAACGCCGATAAAAACAAACAGCCGCCGAAATAGATCACTTTCAACTTCAAAATTTGGGATGAAATCGTGGAGTCAATTGGAGTCAATTAGGTTTTCGAGAAGGTTTATACCGTAAATGTATGGAATTGGGTGTTATTTGGCGTTTGACTCGCCCTTTTTGAATCGATCCAACCAATTTAAAATATGCATTACCGATGACTACAAACAGACACGTACGACAACAGTCAAACTATATCACAATAATTTTTTTCAACGGGTCCACTTCACTCTAAGAAAAACATTTCCTGGCACATCATTAATAGAGGAATAAGGTTCGAAATGTTTTCTTTCGATGCCTTTACATTAAAGCGAGGAAATCCATGTACAACTTTGTCTAAAATACGTGCGTTCTTCGGTTCCACCGGAAGTCATTCACCCGAATTTTACCCAAAGCATGCTGGGAAGATGGTAATATCCTCCTTTCCCGGTATCACTTATGGCCGCTCATGGGCAAACTACTAAGAAGCTTATTAAACGGCGATTCATTCAAGACTGACGAGTTGTTTACAAACGCGTTCGCCAGAATGTCTGCACGCATTCGTCAGAATGTCTGGGATTCTGAGAAATATTTCATGTGCTCGAATTCAGAACTGAGTGAAAACGTTACTCTGTACCGGACAAAAAAAATAATTCTGAACAGAAAGAAAAGAGTAATTTCTCTAATAATTTCTTATTTCTAATTTGTCTAAGGCTGTCCCCTTTTTTTTCTCCGTTTAGCGTCGAATGCGTTTCCTAATTTTGGGTCGGCCGGTCGGATTAAAAAAAAAAATCTTAAAAAAAAATTAGGAGCAATCGGGAACTAGAAGGCCCGGTACCCAAGCAACATTACCCTGAAGAAGTCAGGCCGTGCCTGATGAAATATTGGAAAGAATATTATAATCCCAGTTGTACAGTCAGCCTTGCTTTATTAGTTTTCGTATTTATATTAAATTTGCTGACTAGATCCACCAGGATCCGACGCTTTTGCAGTTGTCCGTTGGCTCTTGCCATTCAGTGTTTATCATTGCCGTATTGCCTGGAAACGACGAGACGTGATTACAAAATCAACATGGCCGCAATGATCGATGTCGTGGTGAAACTCAGCAAAGAAAACAATGTTGATATTTCAGATTAAAAGTGAAAAAAGGTTTCACTAGGTCATTTATACCTTCCTGACAACTTTTTTTTTTGAAAACGCAAAAATATGGGTCCGTCGGTCAACGGTAAACGGAGAAAAAAAGGGGGACGGCCTAATCTCTCAAATAATTTCTCTACCGGAAATGAAAAACTACGATTACGTCAAGAATAATTAAAATCCACCAATCAGCGTTTCCAGGTTTGCGTCCAAAATTTGGACGCCGACAACTCGCGTGCAGGCTCCCCTTCGTTGCCGACGCTTCGCGCCGGAAAATAGCGCCCCGCCGAGTCAGGAGCCTGTTCGCAGGATACGATAGTGTGGGCGAAAATATTTTGCTTCGTTTTCTTCGAGATGAAAATGGAGACTTTTGAAAACGCATTAGTGTGGTCGGGGACTAATGTGTTTCGATACAGTTTTCTGGAGACCATACCTACATTTTTCAATCAACTTTTAAGCGCTCTATTCTGGTAAAATCGATATTACCATGACGACGATAAACAAGAAACTTCGAAATCAGTTGAGATTTCGCATTGAAAATCCCACACAGCAGGGGCGGATCCAGGAATTCCTGAAAGGGGGGGGGGGGGGGTTGTACACCTTTAATAATAACTTTCGACGCCATCGGCGTAGATGGCGAGCGCCGCAGGCGCGAGCTTCTAGTGGGCCAAAAATAGACATTTTAAAATATGGTATATGGCATATATACTTTGCAAGAATAAAAAAATTCTGTATTTTTTATTTCAAATAAATCGCATTAACATTTCAAACCTTACTATTTGTATACTGGTATTAAATTGGTCGAAAGATAAACACTGCTTTTGTGAAATTACTTCAAGATAGTGTCAAAAGGTACCTTGATGTTATGTTTGTTCACCTTCAAAGTTTTGTTTACTTTCTCTTTTGCTATCTTGAGAACTACCTCTTTTCCTAACATCGCTCCATGTGCAATTTTTGGGTAATTTTCGATTTTAATCGCTTTTGCACAAATCTGAGAAACGGTTCGATGGATTTTTTAAAAACGTTGACCAAGCATGCTTACCGATGTGCAAAATATTATCTGAAAGTTTCATTGACATTGATTTACTGGAACGCCTTTAAATTTAAAGATGAAGACGACGTACGAACCGACCTAAAAGTTTGCGTTACAAATTCATTTTTTTTTTGTTATGTTTAATTATGATTTCAAATCAATGCGCACTACATTCCTCCGAATACAGCCGCCTCTCATCGCTCCCGGCCGGTATAGCGGACACCTCGCTATTACGGACACCCCGCTATTAGGGACAGCAGCTAAATCCCCGGCGAAAGTTACAGACGTTTGACTGAAACAAACTCCCGCTATTACGGAATCTCGCTATTACGGACTTACGGACACTTTATTCGGTCCCAACGTCACAATTTTATTGTTTTCTCTCTCGTTATTGCGGACACCGAGCAGCATCTTGGAATATTTGCACACATACATCAAGTCTATTTTTTCTGCTTTTTGAAATTGTCTTCGTTTTTTTTGGTCGATTGAATTTGGTCTCCTTGACGACAAAGTGGGGGAAGTTGTAACTCAAAGGAGAAGTACACAGAGCCGATTGGAACGATATTTTAAGACAATGTGATAGCTGATGCAATCAATAGGTGATGTTCAGGTTTTTCCTTGAAAATATTTTTTAGAAATGTAATTTACTGTATTTCAGTACAGTAGGAAACCATAACGATGCATGTGTGGACATTGCTGCAACATACGATGATTGTTGTTTACGTACTTAGAAGAACTACTGTACACAAAGGGTACATAACTTCTGTTCTGTTAAGTTCTGTTCTGTTTATAAATAAAGTTCTGACGCTCTATACGTACGACAATGGGTCTGAAAAAGGTACTGAAGTTAATGAAAATGAACACACGTGACCCCCTACTGTAAATATGGTTTAAAATAAAAAAAACTCTCGCATCCCGCTATTACGGACTCTCGCTATTACGGACACCAAATCGCGGTCCCGAGGGTGTCCGCTATAACGGGAGTTGACTGTATATTTGAGATCTGGTTGATCTCAAAAAGGAAGTAAATAGAGTGTACAGACAACAAAGAATACCGCCGAGAGATATTTAAATAGCTGTACGTTGTTTCTCAATGGAATATTGCGGAGTGTAGCCAAAATTTAAATCAAAGTAGATTTTCAATATAATGTAGTTTTTGTTGTCGAAGCTAAACTTAAGATTAAAATTGGCTAAAGTTTCTTTTCACTGAGCGCTCATCCAAAACTGAGGCCGCTTTATTTATTCGACTTTTCTTTCAGTCCAAGTTGAGGGGTTATAACACCTATAGAGTGTCCTCATTTCTGACATCTCGTATACTTCAGAATGTTCAAGATATGTTAAAGCAGCCATATTGGTGGTCAAAACAATAGAAATTGTTTACATCAAAATAGTGTTTCTTCACCAGGAAATTGTCCGAATTAACGGGCTGTCCGATACAGTCAGGAGGCGAATCGGCTCCAGATCATGACAGTAAATTACCGCATCTGAGACACTAAAAAAATACGATTAGACACTGAATATTCTCGTAATTTTCTCTCAACCAAACTGATTAGATAGTTTATGTGTAGTTGACTGACTTAACGCAATTCATAACATTTTTATCGCTTAGAATGAGCCAAATTGTCCGTATTAAGGGAGTTAACTTTTGTATGAGATTGCGCCGCGGGTTTTCATCGGGACGGGAAAAACTGTCCATTGTCCGTAAACGGGTCTACATCTATATCTAGATTTCCTTGCCAGGACAGTACGCAAGGGCGATAAAAAGTGCAATAAATTAAACAGGAGTTAATGCAATGCTGTCTTGAAAAGATAAAGTAAAATAAAAATATAAACAAGCAGGTGGGCATTTACTGCCGACTCTGTCTACTCCAATCACAGGGAGCAGAGGAGCCAAATTTGACCTAATACGTGTTCGATCTTTGAGCTTAAAACGCGCGCTGTGTCTTGCGTTGTTCGATCTGTTGTTTTCGAGTTTTTCCCCCAGCGGGACCACAAGCGTAATCGGCGCTTTCCGGAAAGCGTAAGCTTTCCGAGCGGTTACCCAACGGAAAGCTCCGATTACGCTTAGGGTCCTGCTGGGGCGAAAAACAGACTCGTAAACAACAGATCGAAGATCGAACGCGTAAAGGTCAAATTTTGCTCCTCTGCTCCCTGTGCTCCAATTACGGGTTCTTTCGCATTACTCCCACTCCGCATTCCGACTCTACAAATGTATTTCCAGTGCGTATTTAGCTGTATTTGGCATATGAATTGAGAGCTGTGAAGATCTCTATTACGGCCGATTTGCGCGGTACAACTTTATTGCATACGACACGATTACGATATGACTTGAGTTGGTTGCTTGGTTTGCACGAGGCAATTCGTGTTGTAAGCATGTCATAAACATGTCGTAAGCATGGTTTGAGCCCGGGTTTGAGCGTGTCGCATGGGACAAAGTTGTACCGTGTAAATCGGCCTTGTGCCCATAACCGGTTTTATTTTTATTTTCGTATCTAAATCTACACGTCACGTAATGAACATCTGCGAAAAAGTTTTTGATTTCAACAAAACGTGAAATTTGCCGCCATTTTGGTCCACCATTCGCATTAGTCTCCTCTCGGTCCCTCTCGGTTAACAAAAGATCCGTGACGTAGATTAAGAAACACATAACTTCAAACAAAGGAACTTGTAACTTCAAACAAAGGAACTGTGACGTAGATTAAGGAACATGTGAGCCCGTTGGCCTTCTTAACAGCGGGACGGGTATACCGCAAAAAAAATAGGATTTTGAAGATTTGAAATATTCATAACAAATTCGCGTTTTGACAAAGCGCGAAATTGTTTCGCAGAGGTTCCTTGTGTAGTGTTTACATTCAGATGAGAAAATAAAAAAATAAACGTTTTCATATGTCGGTAAAATCCTAGCCTGCGCGTAGACGTAGCAAGGAAATCGAATACGTCAGTACGCAGGCTAGGAAAATTCCAGACGATCGGGAATTTAGCTGTTCGCGATCGTCCCATCAGATTTTGCCGATACCGTAGAGTTCCGATAGTAACGATCCCCCAAAAGTAGCGACCCCCCGAAAGTAACGGCAACTTTTTGTGGCCGCTAGTAAATCCCGAAAGTAGCGACCCCTCCGAATGTAGCGACCCCCCCCCCCCCCCGAAAGTAGCGACCTCCCGAAAGTAGCGATCCCCCGAAAGTAGCGACCTCCCGAAGCCATTGCTGGAAAAGGAATCAAGGAAGACTGATCCGGAGCCCACCCATGTCGCAGTTAAAACATGAAACTGGATAGACGAATTTTGTCTCATTTGTTTATTGGTGTTGATATTGATTTATTTTATTATTGCTGTATTTATCATTGTTACCATACCTTCTTTTTATGAAACACAATCTATACATATGGAATGCAAATAAAATGTTGTTCTTTTTTTAATTTTATGTTGTTCATTTTTTATTTCGGAAAAAAAGCTCGCGCCAGCTCAACCTCGTTCCCAGGGGCTTCTCGGTTTTCAAAATGGCAGTTTGCGTGCCAGCTTTATTTGTAAACGATTTTTGTTCCCCGAAAGTAATGACCCCCCGGAAGTAGCAACCCCCAAAGGCTGCTAATTCCGAAAGTAACGAGGGTCGAAAAATTGCCGATCATCGCAGAAATCTTGGACGCGTCGGGAAACTCCCGATTTTCCCGATTTGTCCCCGACCATCCCAGATGATCGGGGATGTCTACGATTGAGTGTTTTCATAAGTCGGCCAAATCTGGGACGGTCGGGAAATCCCCAATTTCATCTTGATGTGTTTTGATTGTCAAAACTTAATTACTTTTTTTTTTGTTTGGTTGCGCGTAATATAATCTTTCTACATAATAATTTGATCAGTTTTCCTGACTTTCAAGAAAAGGAGTGAACAGAAACGCACTGTGCACTGTTTAATACGATAACTTGAATCCCCCGAGGGAACTCCCCTATAAAAATGACGGGCCTGTAGAAAAACACCCTATAAAAAGGTACCAGAATCTCGTTTGATAGGCGTGGCTATTTTTACCTCTAAGGAGTGGCATTTTCATACAACACAAGACATATTCTGTCATATTTTTTTCAGCTCAATACCCTAAAGTTAAAGGTACCGCGATAATTCTAAACATGGTTAGTTTAGATTTCAGCACCCTAAGCCGTACCAATCTACAAATTTTGACCCCTAAAAGGTAAGACGAGCACCCCCGCCATTTTCATATCGGAGTTCCCTCTCCCCCCTCCCCCGGACTTGAAACATTAATTATAGACTTTTTCTTTCAGTTAGTCGAGCGAGGGCGTGCGCGAGCGGCGAAGCCGCGAGGAACGAGGGCAAGGGCGTCATCCCAAACACGCATCGGGCTGACGCCCTCGTTCCTCGCGGCTTTGCCGCTCGCTCGCGTGCTCGCTCGACTAACTTAAAGAAAAATAGGAGACTGCTTGCAGTCTACATTCATTAGAATGATATTTGATATCAATTATGACGTTTTCTACGGGAACCAGCCTCGTTCTCACTAGTGACAATTCAAAGGGGACAGACCTCAAATAAATGTGGCTACTAAATATATCTGAATTACGTAACTGTTCATCAGTAGGATGCCCAAAATGCGTGCAATTCCACAATTGGTTTCGGCTCCATTAAATCCTATACCAATTGCAGAACATTTTAGGAGGAGCCACCCACAACCGGATATAACGACAAAGTGAACGGGTCATTGTGCAGTCTATTTACGCTGGCTTTCTTGCTGGCGACATTTATATCGTTACACCGTGCTGATGAGTTGCAATAACAACGAGACGGCTGTCCACGGTTGCGATCCTACTTTTTCGGTTTCTGTCGTGATGGTGTCTCGCAAAGTCTATTTTTTTACGTAGTCAGATCAGCCCTACAGTTTATTGTTAGACTGCAAAACAGTCCGTATTTTTGCGCGAGTCCTCCGAAGAAAGTGCGCGACCGAAAAGATCTCGGGAGCGAGTGTGGATACGTAGAGTGAAATAAAAGTAAACTGCAGAAGACCGCAAACGATAATGCTGCTAGTGATACGTAGGACTGATCTACGAGAGACCTAACCAGCCAAAAACATGCTACTCGACTCTTGTGTTCTTATTGATGGTATCTAACAAAAATGTGCTAACAAAAATGCGAGAAATTTTGTTAACTAACAAAAATGTTGCTAACAAAAATGCAAGAAGAATGCATGTTACCCCACATTATACTCCTTTAAGTTAATGTTTAACTTAGAGGAGTTAAAAATGAATGAACAAAAACAATGAACTGCAAGGCTGGTCTGACCACGTAAAAAAGTAAAATTTGCGAGACACCATCACGACAGAAACCGATAAAGTAAGATCGTAACCGTGGACAATTGTTTCGTGTTGTTATTGGAACTCATCAGCACGGTGTAACGATCTGACCGATCTAAATGTCGCCAGCAAGAAAACCAGCGCAAATAGACTGCACAATGACCCGTTCACAATAGGGCCATTTTAATATACGACAGAAAATAAGACGCGTCTTATCTAAGACGCGACTTAAATAAGACGCGAACTGATCGTATAAACAGTACAAAATAAGCATTCGTGTCTTATTTTAGACGCGACTTAAAAAAGACGCGTCTTATCTTAGAACAGGGTTTTCAGCTGTTCTTATTTTGTCCGCGTCTTAAATAAGACGTGAACTTCCTCGTATAAATGCTTTCGCGTCCTAAATAAGACGTGAACAACAAGTGCGCCGTATCAAAAATAAGACGCGAACCATTTATACGTGATCTTCGCGTCTTATGTTGGACGCAAACGTATAAATGGTACACTTCGCATCTTATTTAAGTCGCGTCTTACGCGTCTTATTTTCTCCCGTATAAATGGCCCTAATATCAGGCTCCGTACTATGTACTCACTTGTCACCCGAAACACGCGTGCCACATCACGTGTTTCGGGGAACAAGGAGCCCACAGTGTACAAAGATGCTCGCAAATTGAAATGTAGATGGACAAAGCTAATATGCTGTGTTTCCTTTCAGCATGGTTTTTCCCATGTGTTTAAATGTTCAGATTGGCTTTGTCCATCTACATTTCAATTTGCGAGATACCTTTGCGATACACTGTGAGCTCCTTGTTCCCCGAAACACGTGATGTGGCACCACAGGGAGCCCACACAAAATGTGTAACCGTTGTTCGTATTTTTAAATTTAGAGGAAATGTATGGGAATATCGAAAAGGTTCACTTATCGTAATATACTGCGATGAATATTCACATACAAGATCAAACTAAAAGTATTTTTACCTGAAATGCTGTGTGGTGTCATTCTTGTGCTGAAAACGGCGAATTTAAGCGATATGAATGGTTTGTATCGGACGTTTACTCTACTATACGCTCAAAAACACGGGTCCGGACCCGTTTTCTCCTTGCATAATAACTTCGCTGATCGCATGCGCAGTAAAAATCCGCGTGCCTCTGGGGATTAGAAAATTGGTCCGATCCCCCAAAAAGTGTTGTGTAAATGCAACCTTCCAAACTTGGTCCTTAGGCCTTTTTTTGTCCCAACTGCAGTAGAACATTACCCGTGTAAACAGCTAAATTTGTGCGGTCCGTACCACTTTTTTGACGAGTCCGTACCCAATTTTACTGCCGTGTAAACGGCCTTTTAGCTGACGAGGCCGTAGGCCGAGTCGGCTAAAATAAGGCGATATTACGCAAGCTTGCTAGCTTAATTCAACACATTGATAACAAAGCCAGCCAGTGAAGAGGGTGGCAAAGGGGAGGTACCGATCACGCATCACGCCGAATTTCTAAGTGAAATCACGCATCACGGAGAAAATTTTTAACCAATCACGCGTCACGTAAACAAGGAGTAATCCGGCATTAAAAATGATAACAAAACAACGTAGAGTCGGCGTAGGCCTACCTATTGAATGCATTGATATTGTATTCATTTTTTTTTGGAAGGAAT
Organism: Cladopsammia gracilis; assembly: GCA_022457155.1. NCBI lineage: Eukaryota > Metazoa > Cnidaria > Anthozoa > Scleractinia > Dendrophylliidae > Cladopsammia > Cladopsammia gracilis. Next base: position 941,601 of record JAJGOT010000052.1, on the reverse strand, counting down.
GCAATGGATCTCAAAATGATATAAAGGGTGTTGACGAACCTAGCACGCGCGTGGTGTGGTTGTTTTGGCCTTTGTTCACTCGTTTTTTTTTTTTTTTTTGCTGGTTTGACTTTTACAGTTTAGCCCTGACTAGTATATCTTATAAAAGATCTATCTCTCTTGTATGAAATAAGGGGAGACTCTTTATAGATTTGTCTTAGTAATGGTTGCGATTCTAAGCTATTCTATTAAATGCCATTTGTCCATGAGGATCTGTTTTCCTATGGTTCCGATTTCCTTCTTGAATTCTTCGTCGGGTCTGATAAGTGCGCTTTGGCATTGTAGCGCAAAGTCTTAGGACAAGTCTCTTCTACCCTGTGAGCTTCGAGTTTTCTGATTGCGTATTCTGATTTCTCGATTCTGTCCTCGCCGTGCCAGGAACAGATTCTCTAGACCCACCACGAAGATCAAAGGTCAAGAAAAGACCGGACAGACCTTCAATTAGACAATTTACGTTAAGTCCTTTGAATGTAAGCTTTCTAGTTTTTCAAAGAATGTCGAAAGCATTCAGGTATCACGGAAAAATAAAAGGTAAATCACGCGTCACGCTCTTCTGAAATAGCAAATCACGCATCACGCTGCGCTATCTGATCACGCATCACGCCGTTAATTTGGACACAATCACGCATCACGCGGTTAATTTTGGGGCAATCACGCGTCACGTAAAACCCCTTTGCCACCCTCAGTGAAGAAAAAAAATCGAGGCCGGTCCGTCATTTTTGCATTCTCTTGTCCAAATGAGAAATTTAGCGCCATCGTTGGATATACGTCATGTAGACATAGCGTATATCGATAACTTTTTGACCATATCTGGGCAGTGTATCAATGTGTTGTAACAGGTGTTGTAAGATAGCTGTGCGTTGGTATGTAAACTCATTGTTATGTAGATCATTTAGGAGTTGTCATTCGACGGCATCTCTGTTTTTTTTGGTCCAATTCAATCTCAAAACTTTACTTTATCCAGGGGTCAATTCAAGGGTCGCAGTCTGCATGTACCGGTACCCATGAACCACTCATGGTCTTCTATTGTTTGTGAGGTATTGTATTTTTGGTCTTGTTTTGCATTTGTATTATTGTCGTTCTTTGTTCCTTTTGTTTTACGTAATATGTGACCGGTACATGCAGAATCTTCCCAATTCAATAAATCTTTTACAAGTGTAAATTTCAAAGTGTAGCCATTGTTTCAGGGATTGAAAACAATAGCTACACTTGTAAATATTACACTTGTAAAAGTTTTATTGAATTGACCCCAGGTTTGGTATGTTTATAGTTGTATTCAGTTCCCGGGATTCAGTTATGTTAAGGCTGTTTACGCGTGATCAATAAACGAGATGCTCCCTGTACGTCTGGTTTTATTACTTGTACTAAGTTAGAAATTATTTTGTTTTCGTTTCACTGCAGAGTAATTAGACAACTATTCAAAACAATTTTTATGTCGTCATATTGGGTTTGACTGTGTCGGCTGAAAAGTCACTGAAAAGGCACTCCGTTACTTCCGGCCGTGAAGTGAGGGCCCTGTGAACTAATATAAACGTTGTACGCCGTCATACGCTCCTCAGAACATGCTCCTGAACAAGGAACGAGCTTCCTAAGAGCAATTTCAAGTAGAAATGGTATGGCGCCGACTGATCTAACTTTATGGAGCGTTTCTCTTTCTTTTTGACAGGGTGAAAAACATGATTTGGGCAGTTCTTAAAAGAAATAGATTCGTGATCTTGTTCATAGTGGTTATTAGCCCGCTTGTGTACTATTTGATGGTACGCAGACAAGGACAAGGTGAGCAAAAATATGTAAAGCATCAGCTTAAAGTGATTTATATTCAGTTTATAGCGAGTGAACTCTCGTTATATCGGTTAAGCGCTTTAGGTAACTGACATTTGAAATGTGTCCTTCCCAATACAAGCTAACTTGACCAAGGTACTGCACACATTTACGCTCGATAGGAACGTATAGCTCCAGGCGCTTTATACGTGTAACTTATATAACTTATCACATGCACGAGAAAACCACATTTACTTAATAAGTTACAGCAGATTTGTTGTGTGTATACACATGTCTGACAGCGGGTCAGCAGACTTGCATCGTCGCTTTATATGAAGGCCGTTTCATTTGAAGCTTGAGATCATACAGTTATTGGGAAAAATTAACATGTCACGTAAACGTCCCAAGTTCCCCAGAGCTGAAGAAAAAACTGCACGATATCCCACATAAAACATCGTTGTGAACAACCCTGTCCTTAATTTTGTGGGCTGTGATGACGCTAAGCTTTCACTTTTACAAGCTGATAAAATATTGTTTGCAAAACATGCCAAGATATCGACAATTTCGCTTTGTCATTAATATTTCACACAACAATTTTATTTAGTTTTATCTTAGGCGTTCTTGAATCTACCATCATTGAATAAGCTCAGTTACCGGTCTATTTTTCCCGTATATTTGCATGTCTGAACGGAGAAGTGTCAGAACAATAACACAAAACTCCGCCTTGGAGCATATTAATCCACATTTTCTGAGAGCCTTCAACGGATAAACAGCCCTCCACGTCGGAAAAAAATTGCATGCCGAAAATACATTTGTCTTAGTTCCTGCCTTTATTTTTACTGTTACTATGGAGTAACTTTCATTGATGCATGAATTTTCAGTATGGTAAACTAATCTTGGTGACAACACATGAATATTTTATGTTTTTAAGTTCTCTCAAATAAAACTTCAAAGTTCCCCCGGCCCTGTAAAGTAAATTTTTTTCGGTCGAGGCAAATAATTATTATTGTCTGAACATACTATTTAATTTTCTTTCACCTTTTTGGGGAATATTTATTCATCTGTCCATGTTTTAAATATTCATTGGTTGGGGTAACAGGGAATGTGTGAATAGAGTGTAATTCAAGGTTGACAAAAACGTGCCATGGCTAATGAAGTGGTCAAAGGTTTACATGAATTTTAAGCTACAACCGTCAATATAAATGTAAATCCCATATTTTTCACCAAGCAATAGTACTCGTGTTCAATTCTTTTAGGGGAAAAAATGCTTCATAATTATGAAAGTTTGAGCAGCTTTCCACAGCTACTTAACTTTAATTTTTTTGACAGCATAGTAAATTACAAACTTGTCCAATGGAAAGCAAGTGATGTTGAACAGGTGTTGTTGTTGTGGTTCATATTTGAAAATTTTCAAACCAGTATAATTTTTTATTTTTCCCTTGCCTCAGATTTATTACCAGAATTTGAGACAAAGGGAAACAAAAATCAAACTGGCTTGAAAATGTTCAAAACAAAGGTAAATTTGAACCACGGCATATAGTGAACATTAACTCCAGCTGTACAGATAGACAGGTTATTTGGTGTAAAACAGGGCATTCTAGCTAGCTTTGTGTCACTGTTTTGAAATAGACCCATTCACATCTATTATTTTTAAAGGCATTTTGCATGATAATACATTGTAGCAGATTGTTTTGATGAAGGTAGCAGCTTGATTTGGCAGTTAATAGTTAATGTAGTATCGACCAAGACAGAGTACTTTTATATATATATATGAAAGTATATAAGCTATATATGTATCCTGCTGTGAAGGATATGGGTTTCAAACAGTTTTAGAGTCTGAGAAAGGATATAGAAAGAACCAAAACCAGAAATTATGATAATTTTATTCAGGCTTTTTGATGTGTTTGTTAGGTTGCCATGGAAACTTGATATTTATAAAATTGGTTGATTACATTTGTTGTAAAAAACTCATATTTTCATGGCAACTCAGTGCACCAATAGGTCTTTCATATTTCTGAACAAATAGACCCGATCATGGCACAAGACATCACCTTGCCACACCATGTCATTAAACATTAGTATGTACTGAAACAATGGATAGCATTGTTGGCGCGCTCTGATTGGCTACTGAAACTCAGAATAGCAAGTGCTTTTCACCTCCCAGCAATTTGCGCGCGAAAATTGTAATCGTTGACGGGAATAAATGAGTTAAAAAGCATCATTTTGTTTATATTATCTCACTGTTTCAGTATATACTAAAACAACTATTCACCTCACTTCCACCACTACCCACCTCCACTTCGGTGAATAGTTGTTAATTATAGTATATATATTAGTCTTCATGATAACACCATGTTTCTTATGACACAGGTAAAACAGTGTTTTATCATTGTTACCAAAGCAACATTTGATATCGCTAAAAATGTTTTCATTAATAGTGATTGATAGTGGTTGAAAAATAAATGAAAATTTCAATGTGAAATCTTAGCTCATATCAAACTTCTTACCTTTCACCCACCCAAATGTCTTTTCTTTTTACAAGGTTAAGAGTTTATGAAAAGCATGTTAAGGCCCGTTTACACACACAATTTTTGATGTAATTTTTGTTGCACTCTCCAATGCAACTTTTGTCGCATGTGTAAACTAGTGGCGATGTCCTGTGCGATTCTGATATGACATTTGCTTTTTTTGCTGTGATTTCCCAAAAATTGCTGCCAAGTTGCATCAGATTTCAAACATGTTGGAATCCTCTGCAACATCGCACAATATATCGCTCCCAAATCGCACTGAAATTGCCATTAGTTTGCACATGCGATTTGAAGATGCAACTTGTGCATGACAAAAATTGCACTGAACAGTGCAACAAAAGTTGCACAAAAAATGGCCTGTGTAAAATGGCCTTTTGTCTTCATGATAACACCGTGTTTCTTAAGACAGGTAAAACACTGTTTTATCATTGTTACCAAAGCAACATTTGATATCGCTGAAAATGTTTTTATTACTAGTGATCAATAGTAGAAAAATAAATGAAAATTTCAAAGTGAAATCCTAGCTTATATCAAACCTCTTACCTTTCAGGTTAAGAGTTTATGAAAAGCATGTTAAATTTACCAGTAATAATAATAATAATAATAATAATAATAATAATAATAATAATAATAATAATAATAATAGATTCTTAGTTCTGGAAACCTTTAATGATCCACAAAAAGAACGAAAATGAAACTCACACAAAAATAACAGCTACTATCAATGGAATGTCACTCTCTTTCTCTTTAAAAACCCTTGACCTGAAGCACATCTCAATCCTAAAGAAGTGCCCTAAAGTAGTGCCCTAAAGAAGTGCCCAAAAGAAGTGCCCTAAAGTAGTGCCCTAAAGAAGTGCCCTAAAAAGGGGCCAGAATGAACCTGACTGCCTCTGACTCTGGGTCAAGCCCAAATCATTAACCGTCCAGAAGGATGTCGGACACCTTATTTAGACTTATACAACGGAGTAACTGGTTAGCTTTCAGTTGAGGTTAGGGGTAGCAGTTTAACAACCCGAGAAGCTAGGTGGTACAGTGGTACAGTAGACTATGTAAGCCTAAGCCTACCTGAGGTCACAGGTTTAATCCTGAGTGGGGATTTTAGATTTCCTTTTCTACACTTAAAAATTTATTGAACATAAAATTCAAGTGTCGACATTATGTTATATAAGTCTCAATAAGGTGTCCGACGTCGTTCTGGATGGTGTGATTTAGGCACAACCCTGACTCTGTTTTCTGTTTTCACATAGGGCAGTGCTTCTAAAACTTCATGTAATACATCAAATATGAGGAATAGTGTTTCATCAGGATTTCCAAGCAACACAGGGTTCTCCTTATCAGGCAGTAACCGGTAAAATTTACCGCTTGAAGCAGCACTTATTACCGTCCGTAACCGCTTTACCCCGGAACATTTTTAAGACACACAGTTTTCCCTTTACCGCTTAGCAAAAATCCCTTACCTGCTGAGCTAAAATTTAGGGAGAACCCTGGCAACAAGGAGTTTTTTTCAAGTTTCAAGGTTTTTTTTTTACCGATATCAAGGTGTTTGGGTGCCTGATGAAAATTTATTTTGAGTGTTTTATATAGATCCTCAAACTTATCATTAAATGCAGAGAAAATGAGGGGATAAAATGACCAAAATCTATGCCGATTAAGATCTGGTTTCCAAACCATCTTCGCGCATGATTTTCTTTGTTCAAACTTGATAAATTTTTAATGAGTTTGAAAAGTATTTTTCTAAAACTCAGTGTTTATATTTTAGTTATTTGTACTTTCTTCACACCTTTTTCAACTGTATAAGGTTTTAACCACATAACTTGAAGACAGCAAAACATTTGTATGCTACACTTATCTTTTTTTTTTTTCATTTTTAAATGTGTGAATATATTTTTGACTTGTTAAATTCGTTTATCATGTTGTTAATGGTGCATCATTGTGAGTGTGTTATTTTCTTTTATTTTAGATCTACCTGTTAATTCACCACCTACTAGTCAAATTGATGTAGAACTTATAAAGAAAATACAGTCTCTAAGAGACAGACTGCGAGATGCAGAATTCCAGAACACTGCCAGATCGCAGGAACTTATTTTATTAAAGACACAGTTGTCAGAAATGGTAGCTGGAAATGCACAAAGAACTAGATCTGGATCTACTAAAATTGAGAATTCATCTAGTAGGATATTTGACGAGCACCAAGTGCTCCAACTACCGAGTATTTTTAACTTCATGCCGCATCTTATGGATTCACATATTAGCTTGAAGCCTGCATTACATGTTTCAAAGGATCGACAAGGAGGTGAGATTGATACATTTTGTATTTGTTATTATTTTATAACTAGAAATACTTGTCTCGCAGAACCTCGCGAAGCTCGGGGGAGGGTGCACCACAGGTCGAAACTTTGGTGGCGTCTCGATTTGCGTATGTGGCTTTTCGCCATTCCACTTCATCTTCTTTTAAATCAAATACGTTGGTAAAAGGTCCTTTCGATGGTTCGCGTACCGTTTATCGTCCGCCATCTTTGTTTACCATGCTCCTCTATAGGCTTGCATGAAGAAGTACCGCTGTCTCACGTTGCGCTGTTGCCAGGCAACTGCAGGACATCTTCAACTATATATATATATATATACATATATATATATATATATGAATATAAATATATTTTTCGCTCAAATTCACACGCCTTAGCTCCCGAGGCACAACAAATTTATTAACCTCGCTATGCTTGGGCCTTCGGCCCTTGCTTCGCGAGGAATCCAGCAGTGTTCTCACCAGGATTTTGCCTTGGGGAGTCGCAGGGCCCCCTCTGCTGAAAAATAGGGGCCCTGTAAGAATATTAGAGGGACAAAGTTACCTGCGGTCCTTGACGGAAAAAGGTTGTTACATTAACTACCTACCTGATCCAACATGGCGGACAATATGTTTACGATTTTGATAGCGATGCTAACGCAAACCTTCACCATGTACGTGTGACCAACGAGGGTAAATTAGGCAATAAAATTAAAAGCTTTAAATTTTTTGATAAATGTTTTTATTCATTTGAATGCTGGGGTGTTCGATTGACAATTAAACTACTCATAAACATTCAAAAGTCTGTTTGACTTGAAGTTAGCTCCTGCGCCCTGACGGGCACATCACCTTGGCTTTTGGTGCACCATCTCAATTTTTTTTTTTGCGGGAATCCCGCAAGGCCGCGGTAGGGGTGTAACGATTCATATTCCTTGTGATTTGATTTCGATTATTACCTTTTGATTTTGAATATTTCGATTCGATTATGCAAATGTTTCTTGCAGATAGTTTTAGACTTATCTGTTGTACCATCTTTAGCCGGAAAACCATAATATTTCCACACAGCTGATCTAAAAGATGCAGGCAGAATCACGATTGCTTGGTCGTTCGTCGCCATGTTTGAGAATGTGACAATGAGCATGTTGCACATGGTTTGCCTTATTTGGAAATTCTCAAGGGGTGGTAGAAAGGCAGCAATTTTACCAGGCAACACAAAATGGCACACGAACTGCAAAATGCCTTTGCTCATCAGTCAAAAACGCAGATTTTAAAGAGTTCTGAATTCCAATTTCACAATATAATAACTCATTCAGGGAACCCTGGAAAAGGTATGCAAAAATCGAACCAAAGTCGAAATGTGGAAGCAAAGAATTGTGAATCGAACCAAATGGTCATAATCGCGATTAATCGAGAATTTGATTAATCGTTACACCACTAAGCCGTGGCCTGGTGAGAACACTGATTAAGCATGATTAACTGTACAAAATGTTTCTAGATGAATTAATTGAAAATTACCCGGTATGCTAAAATTCTGATATGAAAAAGAAGGGTGTCTATATATATTACATGTTTGTAGTTGACTCTCTCTGAGCAACTGGTACTCTCACCACAAAGCAACCATCTCCCTTCAATTACTATCTATTGTTTATGAAATCCTGTTTAAATTGTTTCTCAGTCAATACATTATGATAAAGCTCAGTTCAGGTGCTGACTTTGAACAAATGAGCTGGAGCTAATTAAAATTTGGGCCAACCCAAATTAATTAATCCCAGTTGAATTGATTTAGATGTCGAACTTAATAATTCAGCTGAAAGGAGGAGGAGGCAGCGTGGACTTGAAATCCAGAGGTCCCGAGTTCAAGTCTCGCTCTGACCACTAGCTGGAGTTGTTTCACAGTAGACCCGAGTTCAACTCCTCGGCCACACTTCTAAATAACCAACTGGTCTGCCTCCTACCAGTTGGGATTTTATGTTCAATTTGCAATATTTGTTGCAATATTTGTTTCCATATTTGACTGGCGTGTCTGTGAATTAGCTGGATAGCTAAGTGCTCGTCCACTATAAATGTCATTTTTTATTTCAAATTCAATACAGACAACATTGAGAATTTGGGTCAGCGGATTGCATTGTTTTTAATATTTTTTGTACTTGATTCAGCTTATGTGAAGTTTGGCATCTGATCAATCAAGGCCGGTTCACAGCTAAATGGCTTAGCTGATCTGAATTAGATCAGTTGTAACAAATTGGTTCAGTTACAGTACTTCACATGAACTTAATTCATTGAAACATGTTTGGCTGATGTGAGGTACATGTACAGAGTCTGAACTGGGCCTTAGGCTCTCATAAGGTCCGCTAAGCGACCTCCTTTCTTGGTACTAAGGGTGATCTCTTATGGGAGAGAGAACTTTATTAGCGCCTTTGTCACAAATGGAGGTTGAGTCATTTGATAAGATATTTCACGAAGTTAACTTAATAATTTATTGTAAATACCTCGGGTAGTAATTTTAAAGTATAGATTAGTGTAATAAATTATCGTGCTTTTAAAAAAATTATGTGTAACTATAGCGAAATGTCTTAGATGGTGTTTTTTTTTTCTGCTTGTAATTTTCTTAGTTTTCTTTTTGTAAGATGTGTTACTGCTTTTTCCTTGCTCCTCCTAGATTAGCTTTGTAGCTGTTTGCGGGACAATCAATATTGTTCTATTTTGATTATTGTCAATAAATTGTTCAATGTTGTTGTTGTTGTTGAATACCCAGGAACTTGGGGTCTGAAACTGCAATCCCAACCCCGAGGCAGTCAAACACCCCATTGGCCTGCCCTACCCGCAACCCACTCCACAAGCCCCCACCCCCCCCCCCCCCCCACCTGCCCTGGCACCCATCACACTGAAGCCATTATGATAGGTTCAGTGATTCCACTTATGATAACAATGACAGAAACAAAAAATAACGAAATGAAATACATAATCCACAACAGTATGAACCAAGGAGTTAAGAATGCTGTCACAGGGAAGGGAGGCAAGGACATACTGAAAACTACACACTTTTTTATGGAAAGCTCGCAGAACAAAGTGCAAATGAAACCACATGTGAATTGGCCTGCACATAAGCCACAACTGGAGACTGCTAATTACAAGCTCAAACAGCCTGAGGTGCTGAATTGCAAGGCACGTTGACAGCAGTGAAGAACCAGACTGCTAACACACTAAAGAATGCCAACATGCTAAAGAACACTAGCAAACATTAATGTCACAAGTGCAACTTAATGGGCACTCTTGCTTCTGGTCTTTAACTAAGTTAAATTGCATTTAACCATGTTAATTAACCCTATTCGGCCTGGGCTTTTTTTGAGTTTCTGAGCCTGGGGGGGGCCCCCCCTTCGTAACTTCAAGAACATTAAGGCTATGACAATGAAACCTAGAGGGTACATAGTACGTCCAAAACTGTCTCCTTTGCGGTCCGCATAATGGAACGATGACGTCATATGACGTAGTCATTAGGTAATTAGTTATGCGTTGGATCCGCCATCTTGGATTTCTGAATTTTTTCAAAACCTCTTAAAAACCGCCCAAATTCACCCAAAATTAATAAATTTTAGGAAAAGTCACAAAGTTTGATGGCGGTTGCATACATATTAAGGAAGTTATGAATAATGAAAGTTAGCGCGGGCACTTTGTGCCCCCCCCCCCCCCCCAGGCCGAATAGGGTTAAACAAAGTTAACACAATTTCCACTTAAAAAGGTTAACAAGAAAATAAATGTAAATTCAGATATTATTATAGCCCAGTTGAAATGGATATGTACATATACCAATAACAATTTGAGTGAAAGTTTATTTTTCTGTACATGTATGAAACATGCTGTACCAGTGATTAACGATGATTTGGACAGTGATGTTGATAATTAATTTTATACAGCTTAATAGTCATTTTCAATTTGTCACGTTCATTTTACACTTATCTTTTGAGTACTTTTTATTATCAATTGCTATATCTGTTCCAGCAGATGTAGTAATTGCCTCTTCCTAACTAATATTCTTCTGAAACAAGAAAAAATATCAGTGCTGTCAAGCTAAATTTGTGGTAAATGATTTATTTTACACAACGCTAGTTTTACTTAAAAGATGTTTCTTTCTCCTTGCACACATTGTTTTTCAGTATCTTTAGTGTTTGGAATTCCCACAATAAAGCGTGAGAAAACAACATACCTACAGGATACTCTAGCATCCTTGCTGGATGGAATGTCACAGGATGACAAAGATGATAGTGTTATTGTCATTTTCATTGGCGAGGTAAATAGCTTAGGTTTAAAAATGGGTGGAGCATTTTTGATAAGAGAATTTTAAATTAAATTGGTACATAACTGTAAGTAGAAACAGATTGGGAAACGATGTGACCATGAATTGCACAATATTCCTATTTTAAATATCAAATTAAACAATTATAGCAAGATATTCTGCACTGTTATCAAATGAAAACCCAAAGGTAAAACCAAGTTATACATAGGGGTGTAGCTAAGAAAAACCTTAGCAGGCTCATTAACAAGCCCAGTTGGTTTTTCTGGCTTGTGCACCTTCAAAGTTACCCCAAGTGTTTTCTAGTGAAATTTCAGCCGGTGATAAGTTCTCTTTCAGCTGGTGAAATAAGCTGGCAGCTGGCTCTTAGCTACATCCCTGTATACAGTCTCCTAGATACATAGTTAAAACCATACACAGGAAACATTCAAGTGGCCCACAGGGCTGGGACGTAAGCCAGTTTCTGAAGGATGAAGCAAGTAGGATGGGGTTTTATTTTATAGTCCATCGCAGGGTTACTTTTTGCATTGTGTTTGTCAGAAGAAAAAAAAAACAGAAAAAAGGTTGTTTACCCATGAAGCCTGTAAGAGGTCTCAGAAACTTGTTCAGATGTGTTAGTACTTGTGTTCAAGTTCAATTGGAATTCAGAATGTTGTTTACTTTTTGTGGAGGGAGGAAAAACCAGTGAATCTGGAGAAACACCCTTGGAGCAAGCATGCGATAACTGACAACAAACTCAAACCATATCTATTATCATGATATTGCTACCTTGTAGTTTTTAGGTTTACACCTTGGTTGAGAGAGACAATGTACTGCAAAGTTTTGTCTAAGGAAACAACACAGTAGAGATGAGGCCTTAAACCACAAATTGAAAGTTGACATGCTAACCACTACAACACTGTGCTACCACCTGCTAACTTTGCTAAGCTCATGACATTAGTATTTGATGGCTCATTTTGGAAGGATTATGTGTCCGAGATTTGACAGGCTTATTTTTGAACAGTGTTATTTTTAATTAACCTTTTAAGCCCTAAGAGTGATCAGCATCAAATTTCTCCTTGTAATATTAATGCATTATCAATAAAAAAAGGTTATGAGAAGTAAGGACATGATCACACAAGATGAGTTCTCTTGATATCGGAACAATTTCTCCCCACTACTTCTGTAGGAAATGTATAGGACTAGAAATGAGAATTTAAATTTTGAGGTTAGGGCTTAAAGGGTTAAGAATTTTACAAGAAAGCATTATCACAACAGTTACTGCTTGTTGTCATTTCTCTTAATTAATTCAAAACTAATTCTGGTTGCAGACCAACGAAGAGTTTGCAACAAGTGTTGCTAATAATGTAAAACACAGGTAATGTGCATCAACTTTAATTGTTACAAGCAGGGTTGTCAAAAGTATGCACTGCAAGTGAAAATTACTACCTCTTTGTCATATCAGCCAGTTACTTTGCTTGCCAGTTCTGTAGAGGATATGGCATTTTTAAAAAACATACCAGTCCTCTTTTTCAAATTGTTACCCCTTATCAACCATTTGAAGGGGTGAGTGGAATAAAGCCCTAAGTGAATTCTGATCAACTGCTAGCTTCTCCTTCCAGTTTGTCTTGTATATGCTCATATAACAAAAGGAGAATTTGGCTATAGATCACAAGTCACTTAGGGCCTATTTATCCCAAACTGGAATAAGGCCTTCAGTGACTCCTGATCTGAAACCAAATTCTCCCTTTGTTACATGAGCATATACAAGACAAACTGGAAGGAGAATCTAGGAGTTGATCACAAGTCACTTAGGGCTTTATTCCACTCACCCCTTCATTTCTGCCTTTTATGTAATAAAATGTCTACTCTGCCCTACCCTATATTTTTGAGCAGTTCTTTTTTACTTCTTTCTGTAGGACCTATCCTACTTACTTTAATTTTCTGTACGTGTAGCTGCAATAATATTGTAGTTTCAGCCCCATGCAAACAAGCTTTACTTGCTCATCCTGTACTCGTCTTGTAGGACAGAGGTGTTATATAATTTTCTGTACCATAATTAATGCGCTATTTTCTTTATAGATTCCCTTTAGATTTGGACTCGGGTTTGTTGGAAATCGTGTCTCCTTCTGCAAGTTTTTACCCTGATCTGGATGCTGTTCCACTTACATTTGGTGATTCAAGGGATAGAGTAAAGTAAGAACATTAAAATATGCTTGATTAATTAATCATTACAATCAATCAGTCAGTACTAACATCAGCCCGTGAGAGCAGATGCTTTTTCCAGTTTTTGTTACATCCACTGAGAAAAGAGTATCTGTGATGCCAAGGTCACCAACAATTTCAGTGATGTCAAACATTTTGTTCTGTTTTTAGCCAATAAAATGGATTGGCAGTTAACACAAAAGCCGGAAAACGCGTCTACTCTCAGTTTCATATGCACTCTCTTATAATTAAAAAACTATAACTTACCGTGTGTACACGTATTGTTAAAGAATTCAGTTAAAAACTATAAGTGTGTGTGTATTGTTAAAGAATTCATTTAAAAAAAAATTAAGAGTGTGTGAGCTGTTAAATAATTAATTAAACTTAAAAGTTTATTATTTGGTTCTAGGTGGAGAACAAAACAGAATCTTGATTTCTGTTATCTGATGATGTATTGCCAAAGAAAAGCAAGGTTTTACATACAGGTAATAACGTATGATTTGAGAGTTCATTCTTAATATTGACAGTAAATACTTACTGTAGGTTTGTTAATTGTGCCATGGTAATTTGCCTTATTATGCTCATTTATTTCTCTGCAGCTTGAAGATGACATAGTCGCCACACCTAATTTTGCCACAACCATCAAAACATTTGCAATTCAACAAGAGACAAATGAATGGCTTATGCTGGAGTTCTCTGCTCTTGGTTTCATAGGTATTGATAATATTTATTAACGTAATATTTATTAAATTACATGACTGTACTTAGTGATTAATAGACAAATTTGGCTAACGCATTGTTGTACCCAATTCAAACATTTTGGGATTAGAAGTCTTTGTTCGTCATATTTCCATATCAATGAACCATTGACATGGAAATTATATGGAAATATTGTGAACAAAGAATCTTATTCCCAGAAGGTTTGAATTGGGTACAACAATGCGTTAGCCGAATTTGTCTATGATTGTTTAATTTTTATTTTCCATTGTCTCAGACTCAACACCACAATCAGAGATAAAGAAAAAACAAAAATAAAACTAATTTGAAAGTTTTAGAACCAAAGAAAAATTTCAGACACAACATGAACATCTATGGTAATAGGTCCATGATAACCAAATGAAGAAACCATAACAAGGAAAAATGTTTCTTAGACCTAACGAGGGAAAACCTAACGAGAGAAAAGCTGTTTTAAAACATGTTTTCCCTCGTTAGGTTTTCCCTCGTTAGGTCTAAGAAACATTTTCCCTCGTTATGGTTTCTTCATTTGGTGACGTGACATCTATGCACACTTAACAGTTTATGTACAAAGTGCAATCATTTATATCCAGGGCTCTCAATATTAATTTCTCATCTGCTGTGGTATATCAGTAAACATGAATAACAAGGTGGTACACAGTCAACTGCCCTTCGTCATGTCTTGTTTCAGTGCATTCAGTTGAGTATAAAGCAGTTATGTTAGCTTCAGTGTTTCTCACACAGACATAAATTAGTGATAATAATGTATTTGACAGAAAGATTATTTTAAAAGAAATTAAATTCAAACCTTACTATAATACAAACAAACCTTACTATAATACAAAGTCACCTTGTTAAATGACTTCACTGGTAATTTCTATGTCATATACTGTTGAACCTCTCCTTATGGACACCTTGATAATATGGGCACCTCACTATTACAGACATTCCCCTTGGTCCCGAGGACACTGAAAATTTCAAATAATCCCTACCGCTAATAATAATTTTATGGACAGCTCTACAAACACTTATAATAAGGGTCTGTCCCTTTTTTTGGTGTCTGTAATTGAAAAGGAGGATATAATGTATTTGTTAAATTCAAGAAAAAAAATCCAACATTTCGTTTCGTAAAATATTGAAAAGCAGATGGCACCATGCAAAAGTACAGTTGAAGATGTTTCATTGCAATGCATGGTCACATCATAGGATTTTGTTGACAGACTCAAAAATTAGAACAACACCTATTTGTGTCTCCATATACATTCATAATAATAATAATAATAATAATAATAATAATAATAATAATAATTATTACTTTATTATTGTGTCAAAACATTCTAGCTTGCTGTAGTACAGTTTGCTAATTGGGGACACCTAAGTAATCTATCCTAATACAAACTTTGGGAGTGAAAGGGTTTACCCTTTAACACCCAAGAATACCAAAAATCAAAATTAAATAAAAATCCCAAATATTCATTATTTTTGTAAACTACTGAAAAACAAAATGGTGCCATGAAAAAATACTGCTGAAGAGGTTTCATTTGAATGGTCACACCATAGGATTTCGTCCACAGACTCAAAAGTTAGAACAAATGGTACCATGCAAAAGTACTGCTGAAGAGGTTTCATTTAAATGGTCACACCATAGGATTTTGTCGACAGACTTAAAAGTTAGTACTACACTACATGTCTCCATAATTGATTCTGGGAGTGAAAGGGTTATAGTGAATAATCCTTCTGACAGTAGCTGTGTTTAAACTCAATAGGAAAGCTTTTTCGCACAATTGACCTGAGTTTGGTGGTAGAATTTTTCCTGATGTTCTATAAAGACAAACCTGTTGACTGGCTAATGGATCACATTCTATGGGTCAAAGTCTGCAACCCAGAGAAAGATCAAGTAAGCTATACTTAGCCAACAATGAATTCAGTAATGGCCTAATATTAGCATGCTCAGCCAATGGTGAATCCAGTATTGACCTAATAATTTATTAGCATGCTCTGTCAATGATGAATTCAGTATTGAACTAATATTAGCATGCTCAGCCAATGATGAATTCAGTATTGACCTAATATTAGCATGCTCAGCCAATGGTGAATCCAGTATTGACCTAATATTAGCATGCTCAGCCAACAATGAATTTAGTATTGACCTAATATTAGCATGCTTAGCCCATGATGAATTCAGTATTGACCTAATATTAGCATGCTCAGCCAAAGATGAATCCAGTATTGACCTAATATTAGCATGCTCAGCTAAAGATGAATTCAGTATTGACCTAATATTAGCATGCTCAGTCAA
Organism: Cladopsammia gracilis; assembly: GCA_022457155.1. NCBI lineage: Eukaryota > Metazoa > Cnidaria > Anthozoa > Scleractinia > Dendrophylliidae > Cladopsammia > Cladopsammia gracilis. The sequence goes on along the minus strand of JAJGOT010000052.1, from coordinate 925,480 downwards.
TGATGAATTCAGTATTGACCTAATATTAGCATGCTCAGCCAAAGATGAATCCAGTATTGACCTAATATTAGCATGCTCAGCCAACGACGAATCCAGTATTGACCTAATATTAGCATACTCAGCCAACGATGAATTCAGTATTGACCTAATATTAGCATACTCAGCCAAAGATGAATCCAGTATTGACCTAATATTAGCATGCTCAGCCAACGATGAATCCAGTATTGACCTAATATTAGCATGCTCAGCCAACGATGAATCCAGTATTGACCTAATATTAGCATGCTCAGCCAAAGATGAATCCAGTATTGACCTAATATTAGCATGCTCAGCCAACGATGAATCCAGTATTGACCTAATATCAGCATGCTCAGCCAAAGATGAATCCAGTATTGACCTAATATTAGCATGCTCAGCCAAAGATGAATCCAGTATTGACCTAATATCAGCATGCTCAGCCAAAGATGAATCCAGTATTGACCTAATATCAGCATGCTCAGCCAAAGATGAATCCAGTATTGACCTAATATTAGCATGCTCAGCCAACGATGAATCCAGTATTGACCTAATATTAGCATGCTCAGCCAAAGATGAATCCAGTATTGACCTAATATTAGCATGCTCAGCCAACGATGAATCCAGTATTGACCTAATATCAGCATGCTCAGCCAAAGATGAATCCAGTATTGACCTAATATCAGCATGCTCAGCCAAAGATGAATCCAGTATTGACCTAATATCAGCATGCTCAGCCAAAGATGAATCCAGTATTGACCTAATATCAGCATGCTCAGCCAAAGATGAATCCAGTATTGACCTAATATTAGCATGCTCAGCCAACGATGAATCCAGTATTGACCTAATATTAGCATGCTCAGCCAAAGATGAATCCAGTATTGACCTAATATTAGCATGCTCAGCCAACGATGAATCCAGTATTGACCTAATATCAGCATGCTCAGCCAAAGATGAATCCAGTATTGACCTAATATCAGCATGCTCAGCCAACGATGAATTCAGTATTGACCTAATATCAGCATGCTCAGCCAAAGATGAATCCAGTATTGACCTAATATCAGCATGCTCAGCCAAAGATGAATCCAAAATTGGTCTTTTATTAGTATACTACATCAGGTCCTGTAACATAGAAACAGTTGTCGAAGAGTGAGATTTTATAGCATGCAATTTTTTATAATATTTTCAATTGACAGTAGTTTGGGAACATTAAGACAACAACTTCAATGGCAATGGCCATGGTGATTATGGTGATGGTATGATGGTGATGAAGACTATGATGATGATGATTTTAAGAATGATGAAGATTAAGCCACAACCAACTCAAGTCCATTTTTGCCACTGTCCATCTTCAAATAATGAATGTTATTAATTATTATTAGGAGTTACCAGACTACGTGTACATTTTCAAAAAGGTAACAACAATTTTTAATGTGAATGTGTTTCAGATGAAACATCATCCATCTTCAGCATGAGTAACAGAACCTGCTAGTGGGTGTGAAAAAAATGCAAGAGAATACAATCATGTTGTGGAAAATATAGCTAAATACAGTGTGATAAAAAATGTGGAACACATAACTAATAAATTACAACTTGACAAGAAATATAGACAATATAACTAATAATATACCGGTATGTGAACATGCAGTAGTTAATCATTTGTGAACTGAGGTCAATTGATAATATTTTTTTGGCAGCAACATTGTGGAAGAGAGAAGCAGCACCTACGAATAAGGTTCAAACCTTCCCTGTTTCAACATGTAGGAAAAGAATCATCACTTAAAGGAAAGAAACAAAACTTGATTGTAAGTCATAGGGCCCTTCTCATTAACTTTTTTTGTCATCTTTTCTGTCAAACGTGAACTCTTTACTAGGTGATTCCTTAGCATTGCATTGTGCATCGTTACTGCGCATAGTTTCTTGCATCATTAGTATGCGCACAGTCCAAAACAAGAGAGTTTTCTTTAAGGATAAACATAACTAATGAATAAGAAGTTGTTTTCTTCTAAACAGGCACAGCAACCTATTTTTTATGGCAAAATGTTACAAGCATCCTCTTTAAATTAAAAGAGTTAAGAGTTTAAAACAGTATTTCTTGAAAAAAGTTATTGCCAAAAACATGTACACACCCATTACTTTCGTATATGGGCATAAAATTATGACCTTGAGATCATGTGCAAGCAAGAAGCAATGTGAGTCAATGCCGTTTGTGGCTGTGTGCCTTTGCCTTGACTCATGGACATGCAATGTTTGTTCAGCCTGGTTCAATACCAGCAGTAGCCTACAACAAGCCAGAGACTAGTAAAAATTCGGTTAGTCACTATTAATAGAGTATACACAGCTAGTAATCCAAACCTTGTTTTATATAAAGCACTTTTAGGTTTTTGTGACAGCCAAGTTCTTTCAGATGGTTAATATCTAAATGACAAGTGGAATGTGAATTTCTTCATCTGTTTTTGTGATAATGTGTACATGAAATAAACTCATATGAACTGTGGAAGAAGGATTTAAAGAACAAGAGGTTCCAAGCAGCCTATACTCGTGCGCATGCATAAGAAAGTTTTATGATATATTTTAAACATGATAAGAAGATGTCCGACATGGAGAAGAGTTACTCCTTTCATTCAGTCTTCCTGCAACCCACGTTGTTTACTATTGAATGTTTTGTAAATGAAGGCTGTACCACAATGAAGCCAGTGATTCTTCTGAGTGTTATAGATATATATATATATATATATATATACCTAACGTGAACATTAGTATTGTAAGTAGGGTTGTAGGAGACGCTGTTGGGACACCTCAGTAATGCTGTTTTGCCGGAAGTTAGAGTAGCCAGAATTCACTAAACAGGAAATGTAAATGGCATAGCTATGAACTGGAGGTGCACAATTTAAAATATGCATGCGTAAATTTGCATGCAAAATTGTAACACAAAAAAAAAATAAATACAAATAAGAAAAAGAAAAACGAAGGGCATTTTTTAACTCATTGCGCTTTGCGCATGAGTAAAAAGAAATCATTGCCATTATGCAGCAACAGAAGGAGTTACAAATAAGTCCTGAACTATTTCCTGAATAACTGTGATTATCTCTTTCTCATTAACTCTGGTGTTCTCTAGGATAAAGACTTCAAGAAAGCACCATTATTCCAAGCGCACCTGAATCCTAAAGCTGAGGCTGTGACGACACTGGAGCCTTACCAGAGCTTCACTATTGACCGAGCATACATGGGGCAGACATTCTTCTGGGCATATCCTCCGCATGCTGATGATGTCATAAGATTAAAATTCCACCAGGAAATCACAATAGAGAAGTATGATATAAATTTTATATTTTTCCTTCTATTTATCTTTTCCTTTATCTTTTTCCTTAGTATTTTAATATACGACCACATCAGCTCCGCTGTAATTTTTATCGTGTTTAAATAAATGCTATTATTATTATTATTATTATTATTATTATTATTATTATTATTATTATTATTATTATTATTATTATTATTAAGTGCCCAAGTGTAAAAATTTAAATTGATGAAAATAACTCCTAATTTCAATAAATTGCAAAGAAACGAACGCCAAATGGCATAGCTGGATAGTATTGTTTAGTAGCTTTCATTTGAATTTTCACACTGGACCAGTTTAGATCATAGTGCAACTCTACTATCAAAACCACAAGTAAGAGTAATAAAGTGGTCATTTGAAATTTGAACCCGAGGCGACTGAAACCTTGTCACAAGATAACTATTTTGTTGACCATGTGATTGGTAAAGTTGAACTTGCAATGATCGAATCTCAACTCCCAGCGCACCTGTTTAAAAATATATCTCATCTTTCACATGTTTAGACATTAGACAAAACTAATCACCCTGTAAGCGAGAACATTAACTAAACAAGTAGGTTTTTTTTATGAACAGACCTTGAACGGATGTGAAAGTGAGGTGTGAATGGATCATCACAAGTTCAAACATGATTTGTACCATCAAATTCAGGCATTTCAGTCTTTTAGGATTTTATCTGTTCTAGAATCAACTTGTTCAGCAAACTAAAAAGCATCACCACAGGGCATGGCCCAACAGCTATCCCTTGAATGTTATCTGATCTGTTACCAATCTCCTTTGTGCTTAGTGTCACATAAGAGTGTGTCCTTCCTTCCCTATCAGCTGCTGCAGATCACACCTGGTCACACTTTTATTCTGACCTTTGTTATTTGTTGTTACAGGTTTAAGTTCAAGTCAGGAAATCTTGAACATCCAGGTGATATTATAAGGAATGCTTCAGTTGAAGTTCTTCCAGTGATGGCAATGGCCCATGCCAAGAAGATGTCAGGTTTGATTAACATTAATATTTTCCTACACTTTCTTGCCAATGTTCTTTTGTCTGTAACAGCAACTTTAAGCTGTTTGCAAGGCAGAAGTTGACTGCATTTAATTAGTTTTTTGGAATAACTGATTTGCACGATGGCATCATTTGACTACAGTTACCTGAATACATAATTTGCTTTTCCTTTCTTATTTAAATTTTGTAATCCCAGTGAAGCTGTAATAACAATAGCCCTATCTAATGTGAGAAACCCGACCCCCCCCTCCCCCCCCCAAAAAAAAAAAAAAAACTGAAGGATTCTGATAGCTTCTAGTAGATGATGCCATCATCATGAAGTCAAAATAGCCTTTTGATTTTGTCTTCAGAACCTGGAAGAGATGCTTCACCAGAAGCAAAGAAATATTTCATGAAGAATGAGTTTCCATCATCTACTTACATCACAGTTGGTAGTTTCACTGTCGGTGGGCTAGCAGAAGGGGAGGTACCTCAAAATATTGGCAAAGTTGCAGAGATGAGAATACGAATACTGGGCCACAATAGTGCAAACTGGATCATTTTAAGTGAGGTAAAACAAGATTATTACTGTATTATAACAATATTTTATTAGGATACCATTGTCACCGTGAGGTGATTTACAGAGGGGCCTGAATTTTACTTTTGGCTGTAGAGGGGCGAAACTAGGCTTTTTTTAAATTTTGCTATTCCTACCATCAATTTTTAGCTCTTCTCACATCCTGCATCAGTCAAAATCCCCATGTTGATCTTGCTTTGACATTGTTTGGGTTGACTGGAGATATGAAATAGAAAAGAGAGCACAGAGCTTGTACAGCCTCATTCTGCATCCTGCATGGTCTGCCCTTGTGTTGTTTCCTTAGGCAAGAAACCTTCTTGCTCCACATTGTGTCTCTCCACCTAGGGATATATACACCTTATTCGATGGTTTAACAGATAATACCTGCAGATATTTTATGAGTTGCATAGTCAGAAACAGGCGGGATTCCCATATAAAAGAGACAGGAAAGCTGGCTGGACGTTTTTTAAAGAACCCCTGAAACGTACCATAATCTCATAATTAGGGCATAGCCCCTATTAATTTTTACCCCTTTCGAAGAGGTACCAAAAGAAAACAGAATATTAATGAACATTTTCACAGTTTTATTGGGTTAAAGTCAGTTATATTGTCAGTTCTACTTTTACTGTGATTTAGAAAGTAATATAAACTCTGTGTTTTCTTTCCCCTAAAAGGTATCCATAGTTGTTGCAACTTGGGACATTTAAACACTGAAAACCCTCTGAAGTACCAAAACCTCATTATTTAACCCCTTGTAAAAGCAGTACAACAAGCATCCCCGTCAATTTATACGGGAGCCCCCTCCCCTCCCGGGGGGGGGGGGGGGGGGGGAGTGGAACAAAAGTGTGCAGGAAGGTGTCTCCTCTCCACAAGAGCTCTGATAGCTTTCAGAGCTTACAAATGTTTAAAAATGTTTAAGACTTGAGCGTTAAGTAGCCACCTGAAATGGCTCAAGATTTGGCCCATAAAAATCAGGGAGAAATGTAGTTTTCTGGGATTTTTGTATGCCAATCAAATAATAAGTTATTATTGTTCTAAAATGGTAAGTTTTCAAAAGCATTTATTTAAACCTTTTAAACTATTTTATTTTTGGTTTCAGATACATGTTGTTGCTGGAAAGGGCAGCTGACACAAAGCTAAACTCCAATATCAATTGCAATCACATTAAATTATTTTAACTATTTTTTACCAAAACATTTGTCAAGACAATTCTCATGTATTAAGTAACTAAAGATAGTTTATCAGAACTTTTCCTTCCCTTCACCCAGGAGGGAAGAATAAAACGACATACGAATGCTGTGTAGGATTATCTAATTGACAAAGCCTATTGTTCCAGAAAAGTTCTAAAAGAATACATTCAACCGGTTTTGTCAGTGGAAATGTACTTCATGTTGATATTTTTACCCTGTATATAAAAATAGTGCCATGCAGTTAGAGAATAAAGTGAGAGAATTGTAAACAGAAATGTCGCTTTTAAGTATAGCCTGCAAATATGGTAATTACATTAAGCACCACAAAAGAACCTTTTACGCACATTACGTTCTGTATAGCTGAAAGTTTACCTGAGATTGTCCACCAGACATATGGAAAAATGTTTCTAGTCTTAATGGAAAACAGCTTTCTTTTGTTCAATGTTTCATAAAAGGAATTTGAAGAAATGAGTTTGTAAGCATTCCATCTTAAAATTCAGACCGCTTGTAGGACCAATCAGAATGTTAATTTCCCTCATGGTCTAGTTTTGCCTGAATTTTTTTTTTTCAGATTGCTTTTTCAACTGCTTAAGTTGAGCACACTGCGAGGATCACAAATTCCGCTTATTATAATAAGAATATTTGCAATTCTGTTGCTCGTATTTTCTCTCTTACTTAAGTAATGATCCGCATAAGGATAGCGCTGAACGGCAATGCACGATGGAATGTCAACTTTTTTCATTGTTACAACTAGTGATCTCATTGGCCTAGACTCAAAAACCGCTAAAAAGTTAAGGTTCAAGGTGCATTTTGTCTAATTTTTTTAAAGTGTATATGACAGATTATGTTCTTATTGACTAAGTGGGAGGGCCGTATGGGAAAATATTTGGCCCTACGGCCCTCATACGGGACTTTCATCAATGGTTTTGCAAAGAAAAGGTTCGCAGGGCCGTACGGGTCATATGATAAACTCTTTTATTTGCTTGATGGAATCTAAATGGCGTTCTGATAAGAAAGTCGAAAAAAGTTTTTCGATATCGAATTTTCTTGTCCGTGATTTAGCCGTCTTAAAACGTGAAATTTCACTTCCGGTAAACCGCACAAGAAGAAGGACTGGAAATAGTCCGCTGTGACGTCATTTACAAGAATGCCAGTGTCGCGGTTTCTCCGTTCCTCCGTTTTTTGGTGCGTGTTACTACAACCATAATAATATAGACAACAAACCTCAATAGAACCAAGTTTCTTCCTCAAGGCGCACCAAAAAATGTGAGGAACCGAGAAACCGCAACACCGTCACAGCGGACTATTTCCAGTCTTTCTTCTTGCGCAGTTTTGCAACCCACCGGAAGTGAAACTTCATGTTTTCAGACGGCTGAAACACGGAAAAGAAAATCGATATCGAAAAAATTCTTTTGAGACCCAATCGCACAACATGCAATTTTTAATAGATATTGTATTTGGGGAACTTCATCAAAGAAGCAAAATTATTAGCTAGTCTTCTGCTATTCTGATTGGTTAAGCACGAACATTTACTAAAATTTATTTGACGCAAATGGATTTTATTTTTATAATGAAATATAATTATTAACCATCAGCTCCTCCTCCTCTATTCTTGAAATCAAAGATATTCTATGTGGAAAAGAGCCAAGGCGGCAGAACAATGAAGTTTGCTATCGTTCTTATGTGGAGCATTACTTAAATGCATTTTAGTCAATACAGCTTTGCCCTTCTTTACCTGGAAATAAAATGAAGAATGTAATTTACTTCAAAATGTTGAACGTTCATCTTAATGCAAAACTCCAATAAATAAATCATCACACATTTAACAAATGAATTTTAGAGCCGACACTAATAAAAACTTATTAATTTTGTTGGCAAAGAAGGGCAAAATGTGTAGTATTACCAGTATCTAAAATACCAGCCGAAGTAAAAATATAGATAGTCAGACCAATTAATATTTTGTATTTTTTTTTTGCCAACAGTGGTGTTTATTCCAGGGAGTGGTTCATTAAATATAATGTTAATGTCTAGGGGCAATTATTTTTAATAAATTCCCCTGAAAATGGGGCAAATAGAGTGAGGAGCATGGGGGGGGCTATCATCCCAAAAAAGCTATTTGACAAAAATGAAAATCACAATTTCTGTGATGTGTTCCTATCATTATTCATTGCTCAAGAGCATTGTTACAAGACATGAGCAATCACTAGGTATGACAAGACAATGTAATAATTTATATTAATGTAGAGATACAGTAGTGTATATTTGTCTTGTAATAATAAAGGTAATATTTAATACGTATTTTAAATGCATTTATGAGAGAAACTAACAACTTGAATTGAAAGGCATTGATGTTTGTACTGAAAATAGTTGTATTAATATCATGGCAGGCTTAGCAAAAAAGTTATGAAGGGCTTTTATCCAAATTTAACAAAAAGATCTTTATATAATAAAATTTCACCTCAATGAGGAAGCAAGTGTCAATTGTGCAATGGTTTGATGTTAGGTTAGAAATCCAACACTGTTCCGAAGGTCACTAGTGGTTTAAGTACCCGCTACAGTGTACACAACAGTCTCCTTTGCAGCTGTTATTTGTGTTGTCATGCTCAAACCTGATTGGTGGGAAGGTGCATTGTGTGACAACACAAATAACAGCTGCATAGGGGAATACACAACACATGGTTATTACAGGGTTGTCAAAAGTAGCCGGCTGCCAGCGAAAATCGCCGCCTACTTCGCCATATCGGCCGGTTACTCTGCTTGGCTCCCAGACCCCACTAGAGGCTTTTGCGCTCGATTGTCTTTACGGTTACTTCAAAAACTCATTAATAATTCATGAGCATATCAGCCAATCACACGACACAAATCGATCACGTGTATGAGCCTTTATACAGGGTAATCTACGGTCATTATGAAAAGCCTGGTGGCGGCTTTGATTCCAGTCACAGGGGAGTTCGGGGCTGAATGGGCAAACAATACAATTATCGCTGAATTTTTAATGAGAATGATTTTAAAATGACCGTGATATTTATATTAAGATCACACGTAATCTTTATATAAAGATTACTGATATGGGTAGTAATTGTTCAGGATTCTTAGTGCAACAAATGGTGACTTTAATATTTTTGTGCAGTACTGTTTTACGAAATCTGGTCTTTCGCCATTCTATTTGGAATCTTCTCAACAAAATAAACAACCAACAGTTTAACAAGTGAGCCGTTATTTGAATGACACCAGCGCCCTCGTGTAAATTGCCAGGTAAGTGACTGGTTCGCAGATGCAAGCTGCTTATTTCCACTCGTTCTCTACCTCTGAAAAAAAATTGTCAGCCGTTTTATCTACCGTACCTGACAACTTTAGTATAGCATTTTTCAGTAGATGTTTTCCCTCAGAACTATAAAATACCAAAACTTTCGATAGGAGCCGGGAAGCAATTGTCACTTCGTCGAAGACGTGGCACATGTGTTGTATGCTAATCTGTCTAGTATACTTGTTTTTCTCGTATGCTAATTTCCTCTTTGCACAAAAGCGCAAATGTTTTAATTCCGAAGGGACACGCTTTTGAAAGAACGTTTTTGAAGCCGTTCAAAAAACTCGCAGCACGTGTATTATCAGGTGTAAAAACTCTCGGCTTCGCCTCGAGTTTTTAAACCTGATAATACACTACTGCTCGTTTTTTAAACTATACTTTTCAAATTTAGCCGCTGCCTTTAAAACGTTTTGACAACTCTGTTGTTACCAGATCTTCATGAAAATGAATTCAAATAAACACAGTTAAATTAGAGACAAACAAGTTTTATTAAAATGAACACAATACATTGTTACAAATTCTGAAAGCCCTAACAACACTGTTAAATTAAATGTAAAAATGTTTGCTAAATAGAAAAAAAATACTGTGCTGAATTTACTACTTTGTGACTGAATAACCTCCCTGCAAAATATGCAACTGACAGTTCACAAAAAACAACTTTAAAATAATGAAACCTAGGGTATGTAATTTCAAAGGGCACTGTATGTGAAAGAGTAAATTTGCTTCAAGAACACCTCATAGTTCTGCGAGGGAGATTTTGTGCAATTTTCCCCAGATATTTTGGCTCTTAGGCCCGGCTCAAACGTCGAACTTCACATGTGCCGAACCTAATGCAAATGAGCAAAATCTATTGTTCTTGCTAATTTGCATTAGGTTCGGCACATGTGAAGTTCGACGTTTGAACTGGGCCTTAGTAATTCCTTCTTAAACTTCACTTTAAATGGGAATTATAAGTATGACATGGCCTTTCCAAAGATGACATTGTTTAAATACCAAGACATCTATGTAATGGATCACCCTAAATTGCAAATAGTTTGCATTGCCAAAGAAATGTAACTGAAAACAAGCTCCATTAGAATACAATTTTAGATCACAATCTAAAATGCACTGCAAGCTTCTCCACATAACGCGTTACTGTGACCCTACTTAATATTTCCTATTGTATCTTTCAAACTTTTTTCAAGGTCTCGATAACAAAACCTCATCCTTCCAACATATTTTCTTTTCTTTTCTTTCCTTTATTTTTTAGTTGGCAAATGTAATAAAACACATGCCATGAATTTCACCAAAACAAACATACAACCGATTCAGCAACATTACACCTAAAACTTACCAAAAAATTGACAAAAAAGTAGCTTGACTTTCTAATGGTTGGCATGGTAAGATTTTCGTATAACCCCATACATTAATTATGCACGTGAGCACTTTCGTTTATCTTGAGGCTTTATATTGTTTCAGCTTTTGTTTGAGTTTTAAGAACAGCATGCACAACTCATATGGGGTTATAGGAGAATCTGGTTGGTATTTCACCAGGGCCTCTGGTCTCAAAGAATGGCTTTTTTCTTTTCATTGCTTCAGAACTCTCATTTAATAATAATAATTGTGCAAAGAAATAATAATCATGCAAAGCACTCCAAGGGTGGTCTACGAAAAGAACAGAAAACCATTTAAATAAGAGCTTGAAGCTGTGTTAAAAGAAATTCCTTGCAGGGCTGTGTGAAATATCATTTTTCAGTTGTCTTTTCTTGTCCTCCTTCTTGTTGTCCTCCTGTTAATGTAAACCAAGTTCAGTGTGATCAATAATTCATTTTTCCATACATTAACTGGGCAAAAACCTTTTTTTCTCAAATTTTGGTTCTCTGAAAGTGAAATTCACTTGTACAAAAAATGAATAAATTAATAAAAATGTAGCAATAAAACAAATTTACAATGTACCATAAAAACTGGCGTATAAGCCACATTTGCCCAAAATTTTTGCTTAAAATTGGGGGTGTGGCTTATCTGCGGGAATATCTGCAATAGATTATACTTTCCAGTGATATAAGTTGACCAGACATTTTGAGCCTTGAAATTGAACATTCTATTTATTTGAGGTGTACAACGTGGAGCAAACATTCTTTAACTTTAGATGGTGTAGAAAAGCGAGTCTTGCTTCTCTAACAGAGCTGCCAGAGTGCCTCCGAGACCATAAATCAAAATTGAAGAATAAGGATCCACATGAAACACGTATTCTTAATTGTAACGCATGAACATGAGCATTACGTTTATAAATTGTAAAATTTAGCCTCAAATTGTCAAAATACCTGATTGAAACAGTGCTCCCTATCTTTGTCAGACATTTTGAAGTTTTTAGCAATGAAGAAACACTAAAGACGAACGAAGCCAAAGAAAAGAGTAGGTAAACAAGCAGCCATCTTGGTTATCCTTAGTAACCAGGCTAAATAAAAACATGCTCAAGAAATTTGCACGGTCGGAAAATGGGTAAGTTTATGAGTGAAAAGAAACAGAAATTTGCAGAAACCACGTTAGTTTATCAAGTCCAGAGATGTTTGGGAAACTTAGAACTCAGTGAAAAACAAGACAAATTTCTCCTGGTAAATGGTACTCGTCACATTGGACAAGTGCTTTTGGAAATCCACTTGTCCGAGATCAAGAAGTACTCGTCTCAGACGAGCGGAAGTTTTTTGCCCTGCAATATTCATACACAGTACAGCGGACTAGTGAAGAGAATTTAAATATTAGTTATTAGACAACCATTAGGAGGCACCAGATTTATGAGAGTAACAATGCGATCACAGTAACAGTGTGATCAATGCATCATTTCTCCATACAATATTCATACACAGTACAGCAGACAAGTGAAGAGAATATAAATATTACTTATTTGACAACCATTAGGAGGCAACAGATTTGTGAGAGTAACAAACAATACTTCATTTTTCCATACAATATTCATACACAGTACAGCAGACAAGTGAGAAGAATTTAAATATTAATATTAGATAACCATTAGGAGGCACCAGATTAATGAGAGTAACAATACGATTAGCAAATAATGAAACATTTACAGTGCAGCCGCTAAAACACATGGTACTAAATGGGCTTCTGTCAATCACAGAACTGCGACTGTTGTATTTCTAAATGTAAATAGTGTATAATTATAAAAAAACTGAAACTGATGAGCACTCAAATCTGATTGGTCAAACAATAATCTGCATTCCAGGAATATTATTAATAGCAATCACCAAACGACACAAAACAAAAGGTTCAAAATACAATGAACAATACCCACACCACAACAGCTAACCAACTTTCACAACACCAAGAAACACCCAAATCAACAAACATGTACTTTCAAACAGCTTACCTGGCACTGTCCTCTTCATCAACCTCATCTTTGCCTTGTGTTTCATCCTCATCACCCTCAGCTTCCTGTTATTACACAACACATCAAATTAAAATTGCATGTATGATATTTCAACGTCGTTACAGTTGAAGCTTGTAAGCAGTAAGCACTCCCCACAATCACCCTAACAAAACCCTGTTTACATTCTCAGTAGAGCGCTGTAATTAAAAAAAAAAAGAGCAAGCTCCTGTGAGCAGCCATTCCAGAAAGTGACTGCAACCATGTCCTGCTTTTAGAAACTGGACATTTTTATTTATTTGTCTGTTTTAAAACTCTTGATATAGCGGGGGGAAAAACTCATGAAAGGGACCACCTCTAAGAGACTTAAAAATCTGTTCATCTTTAAACATTTAAGAATAAATATCAGCGATATAAAAACATGACGTTTCGGCGACGACATGTCACCATTATCAAATGTAAAATTATTTGTGAAGTCGAAAGTGTGAAAATAAATAAATAAAAGATGCGAAGATGAACGAAAGAATGTAGCTTAATTAACTAAACAGTTTCGCTGGTATGGAGTCTTTTTGAGTGTTAAGAGACGGACTCTTTTTCCTTATCAATAGCATCTCATAAATAAGGCACTCAAACTTTCCGCGGCATTTCTTTAGGATGGTAAATTGCTCATGAAGATTGTACGGTTTTTGGTTATGTTCGTACTTAAGGTGTTTGCCGATGGCAGAATATTTGTGTTCCTCAATGCGAAGGTGGAGGTGACGGCACGTGTAGCCTATATAATTCGCATCGCACGAATTACATTTAAATTCATACACAACGCTTTGTTGGTTAACTAGTGAGGGCTTTGTTTCCGTGACTTTCAAATCTTCAGAGATTTGAAAGTCACGGAAACAAAGCCCTCACTAGTTAACCAACAAAGCGTTGTGTATGAATTTAAATGTAATTCGTGCGATGCGAATTATATAGGCTACACGTGCCGTCACCTCCACCTTCGCATTGAGGAACACAAATATTCTGCCATCGGCAAACACCTTAAGTACGAACATAACCAAAAACCGTACAATCTTCATGAGCAATTTACCATCCTAAAGAAATGCCGCGGAAAGTTTGAGTGCCTTATTTATGAGATGCTATTGATAAGGAAAAAGAGTCCGTCTCTTAACACTCAAAAAGACTCCATACCAGCGAAACTGTTTAGTTAATTAAGCTACATTCTTTCGTTCATCTTCGCATCTTTTATTTATTTATTTTCACACTTTCGACTTCACAAATAATTTTACATTTGATAATGGTGACATGTCGTCGCCGAAACGTCATGTTTTTATATCGCTGATATTTATTCTTAAATGTATATCTAAATCTCTCGTTATTACATCTTTAAACAGCAGTTGGTTCATGCATGCTCTGTTGGTTCATGGCATTTATGCTGATATCAGAAATACCATCCAGGTTATCCCTTTGGCCAGCCAGCTCTAGTTACAACTTTGTACCATTTTTATGAGATCCCAAAGTGATTGCTTACAAGTGCTTCAACTCTGTGTACTTAAATTATGTGTACCTAGCAGAAGTATTCTACCGACATCACACATAAATTTCCTGTTTCTTAACTCCAGTTTAGAATGATATTACCAATGAGGTTTTTTTACCTTCTCTTCTTCTTCATTTTTTTCTTCAGCCTACAAAACAAATCAATCCTCAGTTACTCTTCCTCTTACAATGATTATTTTGGTGCAGCTTCAACTTCAGACCTCATCTAAGCCATCGTTGTCTGAATACAAGATGACACTTGCTGGTTTTTCAGGAGCATGCATCAAAACAAATACTAAAATGCTAACTCCTTAAAGAACTCCTTAAAGCCTGGAAAATCCCAGATGATTGGGGATTTTATTGCTTCCCGACCATCCCAGATGTTCCCAATGTTGTAAAGAAGTGTTACTTAAAATCGTGATGATATAATAAAGACGTGGCCAATGTCTGCCAAATCAATTTCTGAGTGAATAATTTTGCCAATTATGAGGCTTTGTAATGAGCTAAATATTATAGCCAATGTCCCAAACAGTAGAAATACATGGTCAACGTTCCCAATTTTCCCAATTTATCCCCCAACCATCCCTATCGGGGATGTCTACTATTTCATGTTTTCATAAGTAGGCAAAATCTGGGAGGGTCAGGAAATCCACAATCTGGGCTTAAGGTTACAGTGTACCTTCAGATCGAAAATTTATTGAAAATTTTTTTTTGGCGTTAAAATAAAGTTTACAGAATGAACTTTCATCCAAAAAAAAAAGTATCGAAAAATAGTGAAAATTGACGGAGAAATGACGGTATAACTTTTGTGGGCGGAGTTTGTTTATTAAGCGATATGTTTTTTTAAGCGCCGTTTTCTCAAAGTTAATTTTTCGCTTGTTGGGGATACTTTTAAGAGCTACAACTGAAAGGGAATTTGTTCGATTTTCCTTAAATTTGGACAGAAGCTAGGCTAACATATAATCAACAAAAACGTGTCGGCGAATTTCTTAATTCCGAAAACTTTTTCGTCAAGAGGCATTTCCGTGCGATCATTCCAATTTTTTTTCTCCCCTTTTCGAAAATATTCTGTAACTTTTCACTGCAATTGAATATGGAAAATCGCCGACACGTTTTCTCAGCGCTTCGTGTCCGGAAACCCGAGAATAAATCAAATTAGCAAAATATAATAATCGCTTTGAGTTATAGCGTTTTAAAGCTGATTCGGACGTTCGAATTTAGACGTCGTAAAAAATTCGACAATTCATTTTATTACCAAATGGTTTCCATATTTAGATAGCCAGCTCTATAAGCTTTAATTTGATATCTGGGTTTAGGTATATTAAGTGTAATCTTAAGACGCTAGAGCTGTTATACTGGAGACACCCCCGAAGGTACACTGTAACCTTAAGCAATTAATCATTGAATTAACATCATTATTTTAATCAAAGATAAGAACTTTCAAATTGCCCCAGCAATATCATTATTAACTAACCTCTTCACCACCTTCTGCAGGACTTTCATCTTCTTTTGTTTCTGATTCATTCTGGAGAAAAAGTTACATTTACCAATGTCACATAACTACAGCTTCTCCTTACCAGTTGTCTTACATTTGAAGGGCTGGGGGCATAACCAACCTATGTTGCTTTTTGAGCGTTTTTAGTATTTTTCTCGCTCAGATTTGCCTAATTTTATCGTACAACGAATAATATCACAAACCCTTGTCAAATTTACACAAATCCTTAGAAACTGGACTAATTTCACCTGAAAAAAGCAGAGTTCTGGCCTTCTAATGGTTGTTTACATTCAGAGCATAATTTCAACGCCATTACAGCAGATTAGCTGTGAGAATATGCAACCGCAATATTCCTGACCCGCGCCAACGACATGAACGAAAATACCATTATTTATGCACACCTGGCTCGCTTATCGATAGTGAGCTTGCTACAGCAAACACATCATCTGTGGTGTGCATGTAAGCCAATATGTTTAAGGCCCGTCCAATGATTGAAGGACATCATTAAGTCTCTAGTACCTCTCAAAGCAACAAGTCGTGTTTTTTGTCGTACCTTGTGTCTAAATCGCTATTTCGTGCTCGAGGTTAAATAGACATTGGTGGACAAGACGAGTCAGCAAGAAAGTCTGGAACCACTTTGGTTCAGAAAAGGGGCAGCGTTGTGAGTTGTGGGCCATTTCCCATTCCATGCCATAGTCGACATTGCCCGATATCCAAAGTGCTTTGAGACTTCCATTATTTTCCGTATTTCATTTGGCAGACATTCCGTTTTCGTTTTGGCCACTGATATCCCGACATGCTTTGCGACAGTGGCAGATAGGTCAGCTTTGCATGGTCGGTGGGAGGTTGAAATACAGCTTTGGGCAGCTCAAAGTGAGTTCTTGCAGCTGAGTGAAATTTAGCCAGGCATGCAAAGACTATGAGCCGGCAGCGGAGAACCGGGCGTGCTTCTTACAGGAGGTCCATAAGGATAAGGGAGATAGGGCAAATGTGGCTGACTATTGGTGATAAAAATGAAGCGATTTTGAGGGAATGAACTTCGGATTTATTTTTGTTGAGCGGAATTCAGCGGTACGGGCCCAAACTTGGCCATCTGAAGTGAAAAATCAGTGGATTCATTTTTTCGAGCGGGATTCAGCGGGAGACATGCAGGGTTATTATTATTTATTTCGTTATTTCTCGAAAGCGACAGAAAAAAAAAACAGCAGAAAAAAATCTGAACAATGCTTTGCAACTAATTTGTAGAACACATGCCAAAAATGGACAAATCTGAGCGAGAACAATAAAAAATGACCTCAAAAGCAACAATTACATAGGTTGGTTATGCCCCGAGCCCTTCATTTCTGATAGTGCTAGTTGGGAGACGTTGCTTAAATATCAAGACAGGTTATCTTGGGTGATCATATCCTAAATTCTCATGACCTGTATGCTTGATTTAATGCATTGCTATTTCAAGGAGAAATTTGATGCTGATCATTATTGAGACTAATTTTTATTAAGGGTCAAGTCTACCCATTTTGACCCGAATAGCCACTTACTTTGCCTCGCTCTTTCAATGTACACATCCATATTAATAAAGACTTATTGTTTGTAATTACATTAGACTGATAATGTAAGGCACATTGGGGCTAGAAATGCGCATTAGAAGAACCTTTATATTATTATTATTATTATTATTATTATTATTATTATTATTATTATTAACATGTTGGAAACAAAATAGCCGAGGGGTGAGACCCTCTACTAATTGGAGGAAAAAATAATGCGTTGAAACCCGAGTGAACAAACTTCTCATTACATTTACATTCACTGGCTAAAAGCCTTATCTCTTGAGCAATTGTCTGAGTGCCAGTGCCAGAAATCATTCATGGTTTTAGAGTGATGTTTGTTCTTGTCCTTGTTCTACAGGTTTTTCTCCCTCTTCCTTTTTCACTTGTCCCTCCACAAAAGTTACTGTGCCTCAATAGAACATCTCTGAAGTTCAAAACTCAACCAACAGTTTAGTTTTACACTGCCACAATCACAGCTGATGTCACAGAAACAAGCATGTACAACTAAACAAGGTCAAAGGTCATGTTTGATGTTTGTTACCCTGCGAGCAGCAGATTCGAGTATCACCAATATGCGAGCCAGCGAGTCATGCGAGCCATGGCTGCGAGCCAGCGAGTCATGGTTGCGAGCCAGCGAGTCATGGTTGCGAGCCAGCTAGTCATGCGAGCCATGGTTGCGAGCCATGCGAGCCACGTTAAATAACGCCTTGGAGGTTGCGAAAAACAAAACAATACACAATACATGTACACAGAAAAGGGAGAAAAACTTTTGCTTTGGAAAAATTGTGTGATATTAAAAGAGGCTGACAGGCTAAACACGACTCCCGCTGTTTCGTGATGTAATAGGTCTTTGACCTTTAGAGTTTAGCTCTAACAAGTATGTCTTTTAGAGATTTTCTTCTTCTGTAGGAGATGAGAGGTGGTTCTCTGTATATTTCCCTTAGCAGTGGTTGATTTTCGATTAAATGCCACTTGTTCATTAAAATATTTTTAAGGTTAAGCACTGATGGATTGTACTGTGTGACAAAAGGCATTAATCCGTTTTGCACTTTTTGTTGAAGTGTCGACTTTCTATCTGTAAATTTGACTTCTGCGAGGTTTACCAGATTATCTGGATAGCCTCGGACACGCAAGTGTGATCT
Organism: Cladopsammia gracilis; assembly: GCA_022457155.1. Taxonomy (NCBI): domain Eukaryota; kingdom Metazoa; phylum Cnidaria; class Anthozoa; order Scleractinia; family Dendrophylliidae; genus Cladopsammia; species Cladopsammia gracilis. The sequence goes on along the minus strand of JAJGOT010000052.1, from coordinate 907,001 downwards.
GAAATTTTTAACGCTTTCTTCAAATGATAAATCCTTTTTTCACGCCTGGAGCGTGACAGGAAGAGAAATGCGTGTATTGAAATGCGTGTATCGAAATGTCTCAGTCGGTTTAAAGTGCGTGCGGTTCAAAGATTGAAACTTTGTAGCATCTCTCGCCTTTAAAGATAGTAGTGTCTAGGAAGTTTGTTTTCTCTTCTGATATTTCAGCGGTAAATTTTATGGTCGGATGGTGCCTGTTAATGTTTGCTTCTAAAAGGGGAACAACAGGACTGGGAACGAGTATTTGTGTTTTCGCATGCCTCGCACGAATGCCTCGATGGCTCGCAGCCATGGCTCGCATGACTCGCTGGCTCGCTGGCTCGCATATTATGCACCCCCAGCGGATTCACCTACACCAAGCTACGCTGAACGGGAGAAAAACCACTGTGAGCATCTGTTTGCTCTTCATCGAGCATGCGCAGCCACTTGATGCCCCACGTGATGCATTTGACTTTGTTTTGTGGGAAAATTGTAGCACCTGTTGTTTTGTGGCAAAAATGTCTTTGTCACTGTGGATGCCATTTTGATTAATACATAGTGGGCTAACTTAAATGCAGCAGTTACATGGATCAGTGCATGTGCAAGAGGCTAAATAAGTGTACAAAGTTAATTTATTCATCCATGGCACTGGACAATCAAAGGAACTAACGGATGCTCGCAGTGGTTTCTCTCTCGGTGTAGGAGAATCCACTGCTCAAAGGATAGTGGTTTGTGATTGATCCATTTTGTAGGTTTCTTTGTTGCAAAAATCATGATTAAGGACATTGTAAAACTTAAACATCAGCAGGGGCTTGAACTTCAGAGTTCACATGGTATTGATAGATGTTTTTTTTTTAATTACATCCATTTTGAAATCACTGGTGATCCTTGCAATCTGATTGGCTCTCAGCAGTGCAATTTATTCCCGAATCGCACTGTTTTTTGCTCTTAATCGCATCTATATGTCACATCAATATTGGTACTGACTAAAATCTTGGATTTCGGCAATTAAATTGTGCAATTTCAAAATGGATGTAATAAAGTGGGAATTGAACTTTGTGTTGTGCAATTCTGGTCTGAAATCATACTTGTCACTCATATGATTTCAGACCAAATTGCACTCCACTCAGTTCAATTACCATTATAAATTTCACTTCACTTCGTTAGATTATGATCTGCTTGTTTCACTGTACCTTGTCTTCTTCTGGAGCAACATCCTCAGTTGGTTCATCAGTCTTCTTCTTGGCAGCAGCAGCATCACTCTACAAACAATGTGTATTAGAGAGTCAAAATACAAATTCTCCTGACTGCCCTCTAAATGTTTTCAGTATAAATCTACTAGCGTTCTATCATGAACGCTGTTCTCTTATTGGCTACACTACTCACTGTCTATTCTGTTGTAGAATGTGAGAAAGTGAGTAGCCTAATGGCAGTCGCTTCTTCGCACTTTGAAAGTGTCTATAAAGAGTATTTGTTGTTAAGTTTTGAACGTCTGCATGGTACATTTATACTAAAACAATTAGATTATTTGCTCTTGAATTCTATCATATGACAGTTAATTCAGGCTTCGCCCTCATCAACTATAATTATATGATAGAAATCTCGAGCTCATAATCTAATTGTTAAATATTTGTTAGTTTGGGGAATTACTTCTGATATTAAGAAGAATTATCCTCAGTTGCATACATTGTTTTATACATTAACATTATAGTGGGAAGCAATGAAATCATCCACTAGCCTATCACTTCAAGAGATCACAAAATAAAGGTTCGATAACAATGACCAAAACCCTTGTGCAACATAAGACATTTACTTGTCTGTAAGTGTTTTACCAACAGTACTTGGCATGTACAACAATTATAGCTTTCCTCTCTTTTAAATTCATGGAACTGCATCTAACAGTCACCTCCCACAGAAAGACACCTCTCCAAACCAGACACTAAGCCACATACAAACCACTTTTTGAACTTCCCTTGTAAAATTCATTAATAATTCATAAGTTATGACCAATAAATAGGCAGCATTTGAGTCACATGTATACCTTTGTAAACCCCAATACAAATCAACTGAGTTGATGAATTATTAAACAGTCGAATTAACTTTTGATACAAACACCTGCTCAGCTAATTAGTAATCATTAACTTTACATACAAATCTCTACTCATTGTTTCGTTTCACAAGTACGATAAAATATTCGCATCCGATCTGTACGGGCGTTTACAATGGCAAGCCAAAGGTGAGCCATTGTTAAGGCCCATACGGATCTCCTGCTCATATTCAAAGTGGACACCCCTGTAAGGCGGACAAATAGTTGGCTGGTCCTAGCAAATTTCATTTGTTTGTCTGTAACTAAACCCTCTAAAAGGCAGACACTTCAAATGCAGACACCTCTCTAAGGCAGACTCCTTTCAAAGAAGGCACACACCTCTACGGTGGACACCTCCCTGAGGCGGACACCTCCCTAAGGTAGACAGCAAAAGCTGGTCCTGAGGGTTCACGGTAACAAAATATAAGTTTATTACATAATTCTAATTCTTCAAAATAAAGATTGTGTTTCAACTGTATTTACCTTGCTTCCAGGGAAACAGCAGGCGGCAATTAGAACGAACGGCAAAATCACAACAATGATAAACAGCACCCACAGCCATGGCCTCTCATTAGTTGCTTCCATTAGGTTACTGACTATTCCACCCTTCAATAAACAATCACAAAATTGAAACTTTCACATTATTTTCTAATTTAATTTCCTGGTTCAAACCTTTCAAACAAAGAATGTTTTTGTCATTGTCAGACTGTCTTAAAGGACTTGAATATGCATCAGAAAAACATTTGTCAAAGTAGAATATAATTGAAGGGGTGAGTGGAATAAAGCCCTAAGTGAATTCTTATCAACTGCTAGCTTCTCCTTCCAGTTTGTCTTGTATATGCTCATATAACAAAAGGAGAATTTGGCTATAGATCAGGAGTCACTTAGGGCCTTATCCCAAACTGGAATAAGGCCTTCAGTGACTCCTGATCTGAAACCAAATTCTCCCTTTGTTACATGAGCATATACAAGTCAAACTGGAAGAAGAATCTAGCAGTTGATCACAAGTCACTTAGGGCTTTATTCCACCCACCCCGTCAATTATACAATACAAAGGACATTTCACTGACCTCCTCATCTCCGCCATATGTTTCTCGGACATTTTTCTTCACCCAGCTAAACAAGAAAATTAAGTACTTTAGTTAGTAATAACTTTCTCTTTAAATAATGTGCTGGGAAGCTGGGTTTCACTTTGGTGTAAGTCTGCTTTAATTCTTATTAAAGTAGTTCAAAAACACATGTGTATGTTGTAGTTCAAAATGATTTTAGGTTAAAATGACTTCAAACTTAGTTTGATTTTTCTGTTCGTTGTCTTAGGATTATGGTAATAAATATTGATGTGGAACAAAAGAAAATAAATGCTAAACTAGTTTGAAATCATTTTGACCTAAACTTCATTTCAAACTACAATTAATACAGCAGCTCCTTATGGAACTCTGAACTCTGTGCAACGCCTAGCAAGAATTCCATATTGACATGGGTGATACCAAAATGTCATTCATAAATGGACTTTAGTTTGTGCTACTTCCCTGATAATCGGTTTCTTTTGTTTCTGTTTTAAACAAAAGGAAACAAGATGCTACCTGCATTTTTTTTTTGCCCATTTTTAACCCGTGAATATGCACAAGCGTAATGAGCGGGTTATTGGAAATGGTAGCTAATTCACTCATTCACTTGCTCCTTCCATCAGCTGTAAACTTAGTGACGTAATGCTTTGTTACGAATGCATTTCGTAACAAGAACGCGAATCCAGCGATCACAATAACTAATTTGTGAAATGATATATATGAAATAAATCATATATGAACTGCGGAAATGAAATCAAATGAAGAATGATCCTCGCAGTTGTGAACGCAATTTAAGCAATTGCGAAAAGAAGCCTGATATATATATATATATATATCATTTCACACTCACTCCTTTCACGGGAACATATGAACCTACAATTGACCTGCTCCCAACGTCAGTGGCTTCATAGCTCAGTTGGTAGAGCATCGCACCGGTATCGTGAGGTCACGGGTTCGAACCCCGTTGAAGTCCTGAATTTTTTTCAGGCTTCTTTTCGCAATTGCTTAAATTGCGTTCACAACTGCGAGGATCATTCTTCATTTAATAACTAATTTATTGTAAACAAATATAAACAACAATAAGCTTAAAGATGTTTCACATTTGGAGTCTTTAATGCAACATTGAAATCAATCTAAAAGGATTTTTGAACCGAGACACACGTTCTGATGCGTATCTACCTTGAAATTTAGTTTAAAATGAGTAACCATGTATTCCACGATAGTGTAGTGGTTTGAAGTTTTGACTTAGAGCCAGGAATGACAGTCAGGAGGTCCATGTTCAAGTCATGCTCAAGACATTCTTTTTTTCCTTTTTTTTTTCTTCAGACTGGACATTATGAAAGTGATGTACTGTTTTTTTTTTCTTACGTTTAATTTTAAAAATTGAACTGTGTCATTGTGAAAACATAAGCTTACCACAATAAATCGTTATGCGTTAGCATTTCTTATTCACAAGTTAATTGGCTCTTAGAAGCCTTTGATTACTCTAGAAAATTAAGTGCAAACCAGAAGGAAAAGAAATAAAGGGCACCCACCCCTTTCAATAATTTTATTATTATGAGTATACAATTAATTATCATACCTGTCTGTAGCAAACTTGTCAGCAACATACTTGTCATTAGTGATAATGAAATTATCAAACAAAATATCAGGGGTCATGGACCACAGTTCCAGACCAACAGCTGCCTGTAGGTAAACAACAACAAACACAAGTTTGATAAACTTTTGTTACTTCTTACTTGTTACTTCGCAACTTCACAAAAGCACACTACTGCATTCAATTTCTAAAACCAGTTATTTTCACTTACAATAGGTGTCATCTTGAAGGGTTCTTTGTCCTCAAAGTAATCTGGGTTGGCAATCTTTCTTGGCTTCCAAATACCCTGTAACATTCATTCATCACATTAAAATATTGCCAGGGAGACAAGTAATATTTTGTCATTTGAGCTGACAAGTCTTGCTGGCCAGTTCTAAGATTCAAAAGGTATGCAGCCTATTGAGACAGTATCATCCATTCCTCATAATCTAATGTTATACAGAAATGGAGATCACAGGATATTTTACTGAATGTTTTCAACTTCTGGCTAAAAGCCTGAATTCAGTGCAAAATGAAAGGTAAAACAGTTATATGTCTCCTTTTTTTTTTTTTGCAAAGACGACAAGATTTTTGCTCAGTTCCTATAAAATTGGGTATAGCCAGGGATTGGAACTTTGCACTGCTCCCTCACTGGCAGCTCCTGTATCTTTGCACTTTTGCTATTCAGCCTACTACAAAATATATTTACTGCTAATAATTCTTTCCTAACTGCCCAAGATAGTACAGTATATATAATCAAAGGGAAATAATATTAGACATTTTTCACTGTTAGGGCTCACACACATCATTATACCTTGTAACTGGGGTTGTCAATAAGAGGAGGTGACCATTTTCCCTTGTAAGCAGGATTTTCTATGACGGGAGGTTTCCATTCTCCACAACCAGCCTTGTCACATTTTGGATTTGCTGTAGGAAGAAAATTGAAAACAGAGACATTGTAAGTTATATAAAAAGGAAAATAAAATATTTTTGGTCCAAAACAACCTTTTAAGTGCCATTGCAAATTTTCTTTATCGCTTAAGGCTGTCACATAAGAGACACTGTCACGAGTGCGTATGTGCCAGTTTCAAATCAAAAATTGAAAAGTTTAGCCTAAATTTTTAAAGTTGAAATGTCAATTTCAAAATGGCATTGACTATAGTGGAGGTGGTCATGGTAGAAAACTAAGAAACTCAAAACAGGAAAAGGATATTTGGTACACTGAAAAGAATGATGAAAGAGTGACTGAAATCCCATAAATGTGTTTATTTTCAAGATACAATTTCTAAGTCATGCAGGCATGAAGCAAAATTCATCGCTGGCTAAGAAACTTGCTCTGATTCTGTCTTTGTGGCATGCACTTGTTGTCGCTGGAATATTGGTCACATCAGGAGAAAACAAAGGATTTTAAATTAGTATAGCGGTGTGCAAGTCAGGACATGGCCCTTCAATGAAAGCGTTATTACATGGCAGCCATTGAAAATTTGAGCGCTTTACAAGACGTTATACGGGGAAAAAAAATAACAGATTTTGAACGCTATATAAAGCAAAATTCAGACATTAATTCATTAAAGCAACACTTAATTCAACTCAACACTGGCTTATTCTTTTGTCCTTTGGGGTTTTTCTAGCCGTTTCTGGTTTCTTTGTCGCCACTGTTTTCCCTTCATTAAAGACGGAATTGAGGCAAAACACTCTGTTTGAAACCACATGGAGGAGATTTGCATCTCACAGATCTATCCGATCGCTGATTTTTTTTCAGCCACAGTTTAAGAACCATTTCCCTTCCACTATAAAACATGTCTGTTTTTTTTTAAAGTCATCACATATTACACTGAAAATGACCATTTTCTGCCATCAATTCCAAGAACTGATCCATAATTGCAGTCAAATGTTTTTAAGTAGACCGGAAGTGAGCCTGGTCCGCGCATACGAATTCATGACAAGTGTCCCTTTAGGCTTTGAAGCCGACTCTACAAGGAAAGTAGCCAGAAATAAAATAAGGAAAAACATCCACACCTATTGTCTTTTAATCTTTTCAGTCATCTTTACTGTAGGACATTGCTGACCAAAATAGCCAGCTGCCAACTACTAATGGCAGCTCTGGTCCATATTCAAAATTTTACCAGGCTGGACATCATTGTTTTAGAAGCTATTTCACCAGGGTATCAAGTTGCACGACAAAACAAATCCTGGTTTCTCAGGTTAGCAATGTATGGTTTCACATGGTAAGTGAATATTCCAGACTCACCAATCTGCGGAGCTTCCCATTGTCCATCTTCCTCTTCATCCCAGTCGTCAGGTTTAACACCGTTAGGATCGGCTACATACTCTGGCTCATCATCCAGCCAGTCATCAGGTTTCTGAAAATTATTTTCTTTGTGAGCAACTACACTATTCTTTTAATCCTATGCTGAAATAACTTTTGTTTATAGTCAAGCAATAGGCCATTTGCACGATGACGTCATTTGACTACTACTACCAGAATTCATTTCGTTTTTCCTTTCTTATTTAAATTTTGTAATCCCAGTGCGGTTTAAATAACAATAGCCCTAATTTGCACTACAAAACAAAAAACTGAAGGATTCTGGTAGTAGTAGTCAAATGACGTCATCGTGCAAATGCCTATTTTGCGCTTATTGCTTTACTGAAACCAACAAAATTATGACTTGCTTGTACCAGTTTTCCCATGTTTGGTGCAGGCTACATGTATTTGCTGTGAGTTCTGATTCAGTTCGCTAGATTGTCTGCATCTCTTGTGATTGGTCAGAGTAATGATTTTGATTTTACTCAATAAATTAAAAACTGCTAAATAATACAGTAATGCTGTTTATAGTTTTCAAAGTTCATACATTCAGTTGTACTTGACTTGCTGAAAATTAGAAAAATGAATTACTTTTAGCCAATCTCGCCTCCAAATCCAAAAAAAAATTGCTCTCACAAAATTTGCAAAATTAAACTTCCACAAAAATTTCAATACCAGCACTTCATCATAGTAATATTTATATATTTCATATATTTCTTAGTATTGTTGATGTAGTATATTGTATTGTAAGTAGTGTAATATTAGTGTTTGTAAGTATTGTTTTGTAAGTGTTTCTTTGTAGCCAAATAAAAAAAAATAAAAATGAAAAATAATAATAATATCTTATAATGTATTCGGGTCTACTTTACTTCATCCAGTTAAAAACTTCTGCAGTCTAACCCCCCATAAAACTCAGGGCTGTCGATGGTGCCCAACAACTGCAGGAAAGATGACCGGCAACATGTTTGAAAATGACTAAAGAACAATGGAGACTATTTCGAGTTTTTGACCACCTGTTTTCCTTGTGTAGCCGGCAACCTCAAAGCTTATTGACAGCCCTGAAAACTATGAATTATGTTTGATTGTCAGAGTGGTTTGACTGAACTATTGTTACATTACCTTTGCATCAGAAAAAAAAAGGTAAAGTCGCAAACGAGCCACGATGGCCGACACAGCCGGAGCTTAACCCGGTTTCTGTAGCATGAAGCAACTAGGAATATTGCTACTCCCCCCTGGATGGAATGCTAGTCCATCGCAGGGTTACCCCCAGCATTTTGTCACCGGTACCCATTTATACACCTGGGTGGAGAGAGACAGTGTGGAGTAAAGTTTCTTGTCTAAGGAAACAACACAACGGCAGAGACCAGGCACCGAACCACCGACCTTCAGGTTGAAAGTCCGACGCGCTAACCACTAGACCACCGTGCCGCCCTGAACTATTGTTACATTACCTTTGCATCAGGATCAGGTATTTTAGCAGGTGCATCTTCATCCCAATCATCTGGCTTCTCAGCATCGGGGTCTGGAATCTTCTCTCGCTCATCCCAGTCCTCTGGTTTTTTATCCTCTGGGTCATCAATCTCTTTAGGGGGGTTGACAGAGGGAGTGAAATCTTCCAACAAACTGCCAGAGTTAACACTTGCTTGGTCCACAAATACTTCAAATGTATTGTCTGGCCGCACTACCAAGGTAAAGAGATGAGTCTTTTTGCCATCAAAAACACTTTGGAAGTTTCCAGTTGGTTTCTTAGCATGTTTCTCCTCATATTCACCAGTCTTGGGGTTTTTATGTCTGAAAATGAAGTGAAGCTGAAAGGGAATTTAAAATAGTTCATGAGATAAGTACCGATATTAAACTGAAGACATTGCTGTCAGCTCAAGTAAGATTTCTTCCAAGCTACAAATCATCAGCTGCTGTCATATTTTGAGATGGCTTTAGCAATTTACATTCAAGATTGCCAACTGGGTCAATATATTTAATCCCATACCACAAAGAATAAATAAATTACCTTTTTATCTTCACCACACTTGTCAGGTCCAAACATAATGGTATAAGGGCTCCTGTCGTGAAAAAGTTTCTGCAACAAAAAGACAATAAAGTTTTTTATAACAGAAAGAGGAGCTTGGTGGACATCCAGAATATTATTTTCATGAAAATTTAACCAGACTTCAAGCAGCCCCAACTTCTCATGGATCGCTTGCTATTGAGAAGAAACAAGTTTGTAAATTTGTTTGCCTTGCCTAGCAGTTGTCTTGAGGAAGTTATCCAATAGTCAAAGTCAGGATACAAGATGACTGAAGGATAATAAAGTTATAACAGCACTTACAAGTTGAAGCGTATCGTGATTAGAGAGAAGCTTGACATAGGCACCACCACATTCCATTGCTTGCTGAAATTTCACTTCATACCTTGAATAATAAATAGGAATGTAAATAATGGGCAGAAGGTGGAAAAAATAACCACCCAAAGACTAATTTTTTCTGATTTTTCTTCTGCCTGGAAAACTGTGTCTGCTTAACTCTTTCTCTTTTTTTTTAACCAAATGTTCCACCTGTGATGAACAAAATTTCAACTATCTGTTTCTCCTTTTATAAATTTCTTTAGCCAAATTTACTGACAAATATGCAGATGCCACCACAGCCAGAAAACGTTACCTATATCATTTTTTTCAGAAAGGGTAGAGAATCAGCAATAAAACCGATATACAAAGAAATCATATAACAGTCACTGACCATACAAGAAAATTCCATTTTTTATCAGATCTACTTTAAAAAACAAAAAAAGCAAACTGGTCAGCTACCCAACAATGGATTTTTTTTACCATGTTATGTTTAATTTATGATATTTGCTTCAGCTGTTTGAATAGGCAATTTTCACAATGGTATCATTTTACTACAGCTACCGAAATTTAATTTGTTTTTCCTTTCTTACTTCAATTTTGTAATCCAGTGGAGTTTAAATAACAATAGCCCTAATTAACGCGAGGAAACAGAAAAAGCTTCCGGTAAAGTATTCTGGTATTTGTAGTAAACAACACCATCATCGGGAAAATGGCCTATTGTTTAGTCCAACTGTCATCACATACACTGCATCACCAGCATTCAAGTTAACAAGATTCCACTTTAATGCATTGTCTTAAGTGTTACCGTCCTTATAACAAGAAGTCATGACACTTACTGCACCACAAGTGGCTTGTCCTTGAACTCAAATGGTTTTTTTAGTAATGAGGAAATTGCATGGTGCCTTGCCTTGGACTAAACACAAAACATCAAGATATCAAAATTAATCACTAAAATTACTATGTATTATAAATTATTTAAAATACATGTTTGTCTACAATCGAAACATCTTTGCATGGATCTTCCTTGGAAATCTTCAGCAATATTTCGAACATTCCAGAAAATGATCGGAACCATGCATACGTACAACCTTTGGATTTATTATTTAATATAATATAATAACTTTATTTATTCACGGAGTCCTTATCACTAAAAAGTGGTCTTCTAAAGAGCCGTGCACATTAAACCTAGTAGAAAAAGTTAAGACTTAAAAATTACAAAACTACTATAATAAATGCTAAACTAAGTTAAGAAAATACTAATTTATGATATTATTATTATTATATTATTATATTATTATTATATTTAGTTACCTTTGATTTTATTTTAAATACAAATACAAAGGTCATACAATAAAGGCAAGCAAAAATGGTACATATGCATACCCTAGCAGCACACACACACAAAAAATGTAGAAATAGAAAGCTTCCACAGGCAGTTATCGGAGATTATGGAGACGCGTTCGAAGGAACTTCCGGCAGAAATGAGCCCCCAAAAAAGCAATAGGGGCGACCAACATTTGGAAGACCGGACACCATAAAATCTCAAATTTTACTGCATGTAAGGCACAAGGCAACCAACATGAAATTAGGATTGTGTTCTTTGAATGCAATTAATAAAAACTAAAAGTTACATGAGTACATTAGGTACTTACCGGTACTAAGTAACCTTCAGATAGTATTTGGAGAATTTTCAAAAATCATCAGAAATGTTTGGAAAATTGCTCAAACTTTGTAATAAGTATTGTTAACAAAATAATACATGGATGCATGAAGATATGAAATTTCCCTTCTCGCATTCAACTTGTAACTCACAAGTGAGTGCATGTGATCGAGATATCAAGTTGAACACTCCCAAGACAAAATTCATAACTCTGCACACACCCATGTATTATCTTAACTAAAGATATAAAATTATTATAAACGTGATCACCAAACAAGTACCTTAAGAACCAGTCCAAGATCACCAGAAAATAACTTGGTCGATGGCTCCTCAAATGACCATTCACCTGCCAAAATAATGTTAATAATAATTTTAGATTCACGAAATAACAATAAAAAATATGTATAGTCAAAGTCTATTAATATGGCCAATGAAATGCCACTCACAAAAGTAGTGATTTGCACTGTTTTGAGGTCTAGTTAAAAGTTCAAGGAATTAAAATGTCCAGGAGGAATCGTTACATTTACCAACTTAATTAAATGTAGCTGAAGATTTTAACTTCTTTTACACCTTATTCCAAAATAGTGGCAATATTATTGTTTTATATCCATGTAAATTAGCCCTCTCGGCCTCGTCAGCACATGTAAAATACAAAAGAAGAATTTTCAAGCAAAAATGAGGCCAAGAGGGCTAATTAACATGCATATAAAAGAATAATAAATTGGCCGCCATTTTGGAATAAGGTGAAAAGGAACCCTTTGTAAATCACCTCACGGTGACATTGGTATCCTAATAAAAGATTTTAAAAAAATTTATAGGTCATCTCCCACATGTATTTTAATTGTTTTACATAGATTGTCATTCAAATTTTTCTTTTATTTGAAAGGAAAACAAACATCACACTGATTTGAAAAGAAAATTTTAAACCACAACACATACAGATACAGCAACAAATTGTTGTCTGCAGAAAATGAAGTAAGCTGGTCATAGACCTTTAAGACCATAACGCTGTCTCAGAACAAAGAATAGCTACAATTATTTAATTCTCTGCATCGCCTTGGAAACAAAGTACTCTTAAAAGAATGTGTTTTGTTGTCACCAAAACGATGAACATTAAATATATGAAATAACCAGTATTGTCATGAAAGATTTTCATCTAACATTGACTTACCGTCATATTTGGAAATATCAGCATCCACGCCATCTTTTTTGGCTTCAGATCTCTGCCACCTGAGAATTTTAATGAATAATAAAATGCATTAAGCTACAACACGCAACAAATAAAATTGAAGTGTGCATAGAAATAACAAAATTGATCAATTACTTATTTGTAATGTGTAACCCTTTGGTGTATACTAGCTGTTATAGTGCGGTTTAATTTATTTTCGATTTTTTGTTAGCCTCCAGTGCTTCTCCCCACAAACATCTTTAATGGCAGGGTGTACCCAAAAAGCCAACCATCACTGTCTTGCCACTGTGAGTGTAAATTTATTTATTTGCATGAAGCGATTTCTAAGCTGAGCTTATTATTTGAAAGCTCAAAGTTAACCGCTTGAAGCAGCACTTATTACCGCCCGTAACTGCTTGTCCTCGGAAAATTTTTAAGACACACAGTTTTCCCTTTACCGCTTAGCAAAAATCCCTTACCTGCTGAGCTAAAAATTATGGAGAACCCTGAAAGCTTATACTTTATAGAGTTATTTCCTCATTTGGAATTTATGAAATTTTAGGATGGACACAAACTGCCAAGAAAACAGCTGAGTGAGTACAACATATTAGAATTCAATTTTCAAGGTAATTAATATATAATGGGTCAATCTTTTTGTTTTACAAAAACTTGTAAACAGCCTGTGATTGGTGTCCATGTGGGAGGAAAGATAATCAAAGATTGTGCATGATCAGCACTTAGGATGTCTGTAATGAAGGGTAGTTTTCTAGGATGGTAATCTTGTTCACTTGCTATAATAGGTCCCTTGTTAGTATTTTCAAATGCTGATATTGGCCTGATTGAAAATATCTATTAACGTTGCGGGAAAAGTACCCTGGCCAAACAGAGTCATATACAGGGCTGTCATTAAGCTTTACAGTTGCCGCCTACACAAGCAAAATAGGCAGTCAAACTCAAAATATCCTATGGTTGTTCTCCTTTATTCATTTTCAAACTCTGAGTTGCCAATCACCCTCACTGGTGCCTGATGACAACCCTGCATATAAATATACCGTAAACACCGGTGTATAAGCCGCACTCGTAGATAAGCCGCACCCCGAGTTTTGAAGCTCAAATTTTGGGGGAAAAAAGTTTTTTTTAAATAAAAACGTAAGTCAGAGAATTGGCTCCACAAAACACGAGCTAGACTTTGCTTCTATCCATCAAATCATCGTGTACTGAAAAAAAAAACACGGTTTCAGCAGTTTTTATGGCAGCTGCGTTCGTTTGCCCTCCATTCGTTCAGGCCAAAACAAGCTTGGTAACCGTGCAAATTTCTTGAGCACATGTTTTTATTTAGCCTGGTTACTAAGGTTAACCAAGATGGCCGCTTGTTTACAGACTCTTTTCTTTGGCTTCTTTCATTCGTCTTCAGTGTTCTTTCATTGCTAAAGGCTTCAAAATGTCCAACAAAGAGAGTGAGCACTGTTTAACAAAGGTATTTTGACAAATTGAGGCTAAATTTTACACTTTATAAACACAACACTCGCGTTCGTGCATTTGTACGTGTTCGATGCGGCTTGTTCAATTTGATTTTTGGTCTCGGAGGTGCCCTGTTTGCACTGTTAATAGACAGACAAGACTCCCTTTTCTTAATCATCTAAAGTTAAAGAATTTTTGTTCCACATTATCAGGGTTCTCCCTAAATTTTAGCTCAGCAGGTAAGGGATTTTTGCTAAGCAGTAAAGGGAAAACTGTGTGTCTTAAAAATGTTCCGGGGGCAAGCAGTTACAGGCGGTAATAAGTGCTGCTTCAAGCGGTAAATTTTACCAGTTACCGCCTGATAAGGAGAACCCTGCATTATACTCCTCTAATAAATAAAATCTTTATTTCGAGGCTCAAAGTCTGGTCAACTTATCATGGGAAAGTATAATAACCTTTTGCAGATGTTCCCGTAGATAAGCCGCACCCTCGATTTTGAGCAAAAATTTTGGGCAAAAAAGTGTGGCTTATACACCGGTGTTTACGGTATATTCAAAGATATAGTTGTGCAAAGTCAGCAAATTTTACAGATGTTGGTCTGATGTGGGGCAAGTCTGAGTCAATATTAATAGCCGAAAACAACCATGAAAAGCTCTATTTTGCAAAGATTTACAGCTATAAATTCCTTTTTTTATGGGCAGGGGGGAGGGGAGTATCTCTAAAAGCATAGTAAGACAATAACTGACAAATGCATAACTGTCTTACATAAAATATGCACAGTTTTGTTAAAACTCCATTGTGTTCAAAAAGTGATTAACAATAGCAGCATTTGTGTGATACACCTGTTGTAATGTTTTTAAACCCAAGCTGTTAAATCAACAGCAAACTAGATAGTAGAAAATAAATGTTAAGCTTCTAATAACAACTGTTCTGATTTCTATGAGCATCATAAACTGAGTCATACTACATGCGGTTGACAGAAGCCCCAGTTAAAATTTAGCTTCACTCCCTAATTTTCCAAAAACTGCTTGCTTGACGTTCCATACGCCAATGTAGACAGCCTTTCACCTTTTGCATTTATAAAGGTCGCGAATTTCTCAACGTCTTTACCTAAGACCTTTTAATACAATCATTCACTTTTGTGAAAACACAAAACCGTGAAGTGCTGAAAACTTCGGTTGCACAAAGGAGGATGTTATTATGGGTGGGACATGAATAAACACAACATGGGACGCTTTGCACTTGTGCATCAAAAAGATTTATAATATCTTTGCTGAACATACCTTTAGGCGTTCGGTAAAAATTCCTATAATATACAGCATTTTGATTACCAAAAGGGTAATAAACATGCAGATAAAAAAGCAAATAAAAATACTACAACTTGACTATTCTGTCAAATTAAACCAAGCCTTAATTTTGCCACACTACAAAACTCCCTGAAATGTTAGAAATAAATATTAAAATTTAAGCTTATAACTTCACATAATATTCTTAAATTTCAGCTACCTGCTTTCGAATTCCCCTCGCTTTGCAAAAGGCTCCGCAAAGAAAACGGAATCTTCATGCTCCAAAGAGATGACTGGCGGTTGGTAGGCCTCAGTTTCAACCGCTTTCTTTTTCTCTTTGCCCTGCCAAACGTTACGAAATATAATAAAATTAGCGTTTGCGACATCTTTGGACACTCTCAAAGGAAATGTCACTTTTTTTCTCACCTTATCTTCTGGCTCGTTTTCGCTATCTACTTCAACATCATCTTCGTCATCTTCGTTGACGTCCGCAGCCCATGACAAAGAAGTACAAAGAAGTAGTACAAGACCCAGATACACAAACAACTTAGTTAGCCTCATGGCGCAGAAAGCTTCAGGTAATTATACTGTTTCCAGGTCTAGTCGAAAGTTCAATGAATGAAAAGGTCCAAAGCGTTGAGGAGCCGAGCCGCTAAAATAAGAGCAGAGAGAAATTCAAATTGGACGCGTGGATGAAACTGAATGGTCAAAAGGAACGACACATGGCTTATGTGCCGTGAAAGACTGAACCCGGCTCAATCTATTATCCAATCACAGAGCATGTACCATCTCATGCAAGTACAAAGTAATTAAGGGGCGGACCATTAGAAATCTTGGGAGGGGGGGTGACAATTACCAAAAAAAAATTCCTGCAAAGGGAAATTGTCTCAAAAAAATTCCTGCAAGCAGTTGACCACAAAAAAATAAAATCCTGCAAGCTAACTGGATATATTTATTTATTTCAGTATTTTATTTATTTATTTTAAACTGGAACATATGAGAGTATGACATGCTCTCTGGTAGTAAAATTCATCAAAAAGCAACTTCAGGTTGAGTCAAATGCTGTCAAAAATTACCTGCCTCAAAGGTCTATCTGGTACATGTACCAGTATCTTAATATAACCAAAACCTTGTTATGTACATATTTGAAAACACTGTAAACATCATGAAATATGTAACCTGCTCTACTACACGAAAGTATTTTTTTAAATACATTACAGATTGTCCAACCGTCCCGATTTCGTCGAGATTACCCCGATTTTGCTTGAAAATCCCGAATCCAGACCAATATGTGATCGGGATAGGAAAAATCCCGATTTTGACATCTGTTCTGTCATTTTCGTCAAATTCTCATAATACTTGCTATACAAAAAGACGAAATTTTGTATACTTAACTCTGATATCCAGATAAACTAAAGAAACAGCAAGAAATATAAAATGAAATCGAGTACTTGTATGTGGAGCCACACAAACAGACACAAAGTGACGAGAAGCCACATCAATTTGCCAAACATTTTTGACAGAAATTGTTGTCTCAGAACACTAGAAATGGAGTTTCAGAGCATCTAGATTTCAAACCCCCCTAGCCGTCTCGCGCCTTCGGCGCTCGACCACTCCATCTCAATTCTTATTTCTCCCCATTTTTCATGCAAAGGTTCCACATTCTGACTTAAATCTACTCTCAAGCGTTTAATACCAAAAATGGATTGGGCCGAGTAAAAAAAAAATTGAGTTTGAAGGCATTTATAAAGAAGATCTGAGAAAAAAAAAAAAACCTGCAGGCTTGCACCTCCCAAAAAAACAATCCTGCAGGAAACTCAGGCCGAAAAAAAAATTCATACACTGAAAAATTTTTGACCCTCCTCCCAGGATTTCTAATGGTCCACCCCTAAAGTAAAGTAAGTTTTGGTATTTTTGGAAGTTCTACGGTACTTGCTATTTACTATGTAAAACCCGTGAGCTTCTGCTGACCACATCTTTGTAATGGGAAACTATTATAGATTAAATCTGTAGATGTAGATGGTTTTAAATTGAAGTTTGTGATTCAAGATGACACAGGATCATGTAGGCTACAACGTGTATGCTCGTTTCATCATTGTTCTAGTTACTTTTTTTCATCTTTTTTTTTGTGGGAGGGAGAGGACTGACTGATCCAGTGTTTTGAAGGTCATGATAAATGATTTAAATCCCATCTTTTTTGTCAATGAATTTTCCACTTGTGATGAGAAACAAAGCTTTTTGGTGACAGAGTTTACATTCCCTAAGACACCCACAAACTGATACTAGGTGTACTCAATCATGCGTGGCAGGCAAAGGAGAGGGAAATCGGAGCACTACATACACCTTATTCCAAAATGGCGGCTAATTTATTTTTCTTTAACATCACTTATGCCAACTCTCCCGGATAATCCGGGAGTCTCCCGGATACGGAACGAATCTCCTGGTCTCCTGTACGGGTTACTAAATCTCCCGGATAAAAGCGACTTTGGATCTTTTCTCTACAATAGGCTAAGATTTTTCCCAAAACCCAAAAACAAATGCGGTCTCCGCAGGAATGCAGTTTTCCGGACCGCACTACATACTCACAACCAAAAACAAAAAAGGTCATGCGAAAACATGTCACCCTCAGAATTCACCCTCAGAAAAAATCACCCTATTTTAAATCTCCAGAGGTTGGCATCTCTGTAATATGCATGTTATAAATTTGCCCTCTTGGCCTCACTTTCGCTTTAAATTCTTTTGTATTTTGCACATGCTGACGAGGCCAAGAGGGCTAATTTACATGGATACAAAAGAATAATAAAATGGCCGCCATTTTGAAATAAGGTGTATGCCTGAGGTGGGGCGGAAAGGGGTAGGGGGACGCTCCCATGTAAAAATGACAGGGGTGCTCGTATCTTTTAGGGTCAAAATTTGTAGATTGGTGTACTGCTTAGGGTGCTTAAATTTAAAAGGACTACCGTTAGAATTATCACAGTGCCTTTTTATTTGGGAATTGAAAAAAATGTTGCAGGAACTATTTGTCAGTCAAAAATATTTAAGAGAAGAAGGTCTTCAAAGGATTCATCTCTATCACTATTACAAATTGGCAAAGTCTCAGTTCATGTGTTGTTTAAGAATTGGTACAAAGAACCATTTGAGCTACACCCATCATACATTTTGGGCGTTTTTCAAAAATTTCTGATCAACCCCACCTTCTTATATGGGAGAGCCACCCCCCCCCCCCTACCCCCAGGTCTCCATGCTCTCTCCATTACCTTTGTGCACACACCCAAACTGAATTCCCCCTTCCTCTCCCCTATCATGCACCTACCACACAGGGATATAACTACTCTCCTTTGTAGAGACCTGTGGGAAGCCCCCACCCCCAGGTCTCCATGCTCTCTCCATTGCCTTTGTGCACACACCCAAACTGAATCCCCCCTTCCTCTCCCCTCTCAAGCACTCACCACACAGGGATATAACTACTCTCCTATGCAGACTGTTTCTATTGGATTTCACATTGCTGACCAGTGGCACCTGGCTTTGCCAAATTTATCAGGAATCATAAAAGATATTACAGAGTCATCACTCAAATAGAAAAATACAGAAAATTCATTTTGTTTACAGTGACAAAATTTTATTGCCATATTAGGGATTGCTTTTGTAACTGATGCACATAATAGACAAGCTAGTAAACTTGTCACCCTCAGGCATTACATTATTTATTACTCACGCCCTTATTCCTATAAATATGCCCTTATTCCTATAAATTTACTTAACCGTTACCCTCAATTTATTCATTCGACAATGATGACATGAAGTCATCGAAACGTCATGTTGTTTTCATATCGTTAATTTTCTTGTTAAACTAACCTAGTCCTAAAAATAAATTGAAATACAAAACTATTAAAGTACCCGAAAATAAAGAAAAAAATTCAAAAGAGGAAAATGCTACAATGTTAATTGTTAAAAGGTATTGCATAAAACATTAGGTGTAAAAAAGTGAAAAGATCCAGTTTTTGCATTAATCCTTTACGGCAGTTTTCAATTGAGGTAGTAAAACCAAAACCAAAGAAATCACTCTGCTCAAACATAGCAGACAAAGAAAAACCACCGAACCTATCAGAACTTAAAACAAATACACATAGCCAGCGCCAAGCACAGGAAAACAAGTGTGCCTAAGTCACAATTGCTTTTAATTTGGTTTTACTTACGATTTATTGGTCGAGAAAGTGGCACAAGTTTTTTTACCCAATCACAATGCAGAGCAACGCAAAACCAAAGCAATCGAAAAATTACTTTCAACACTCAATTAAAAAATGCCCTGTGCACTCATTCCTAATCAATTGCTGATTGCAACAAATTCCATGTTTTACAACAGAATAAATCTGTTGTAATCATCATTATCATTGTATTCCATTACAGGCTTCCATTACAGGTTCCTTTAATAGACCTTTCAATAAAGTATGTACAGTATGTATGTATCAATGTTGGCGAGTGTACTTCATTATAAAGTACACTCACAATTTTATACACACTGACCGATAAATTAAGGAACACCTACTGTAGAGATATATTGACATCACAGTTTGCTCTGCACATTCCGTCTACATTCCAACATGTTCTCAACAGATCAGTTCATTGCATTATAGAACAACAATGTGCCAAAAGTAAATGCGATCTTTTATCTCTGTGACACAGCTACATGTATATGCTGCAACAGGTTTTGACCATAGACCTTAAAATTATCTGTACCTGTTTTCAGACCTTATTTACACATCTGAAGGAGTAAATCACACTGTATCAAATTGAATAATATTTTTTGGATACTTCTCTTCTCTCGTTTTTGTTTGAAGATGAAAAGAGACATGTTTATAAGCTCTTGTGCTTCCCTTTTTTCACACCAAAATAAAAAGTCAGAAATCTATTAACTCTTTTTCGGAACAAAAAAGCTCAAAACCAAACCCTTTGGGTATGAACTACTTAATAAAGAAATAAAAAACGCGCCAAGTGCCATTGTCGAGTGCCTTTGGCTCGTGCTTCTCTGCACTTCTCTCGTGTTCTTAAAAATTCCCAAGTGCTTATATAACTCAACAATGCACGAGGAACAAGTTTTTTATTTCTTTTATAAAATAATAATGGTTATAATGAACCTTACGTCACATGCGTGCTTTATCGAGTTATAATGAACTTGGTTTAAGGACGGTGCCACCTAATAGCAAGGTATTTTGCCAGGTTTTTGACTATGCGGGAAAAGTAGATCTTAGCGGGGGCTATTGGAATCCAAAGAAAAAATTGGGGGTAACCACGCATTTTTCGGAGATATTTAAGCTTCAATCTGGAAAAAATGCTGACATCAGCATTTTTTCGAAAAAAGGAAAAATAGATCTTTCTTCGCGGATTTCCTTGGAATTCGCCTTTACATACACAAAAGCAACAATAATTCTAAAAATCTCTAAAACACATAACAAATGGTAACATAACAACTACTGTTTATGTGTTTTAAGCTACAAAATCATCACAACGGAGCCATTATCGGCCCTGACAGCTTTCCCATGTTCGCCAAAAATACGGTCTTAATAACGTTTGCCCACAACAAAAAATTAATGGGGTGCTTAATATGCTTACCACTTCCATTTTATAAGATAAAAAGTAGGGGTCACCACGCGTTTTTACAAGTTATATTTAGATATTTCCAACTTTTACGGAATCACTTTCGGGGTTCGCAAAATTTTTTTCTATGCCCTCCCTAGTAAGTTGAATATTGTGCGTGTCTTTTTCGGGGGCATGCTGGGATTTCCACTCGACGGCTTACCGTTCAAAACTTAAAAACACTTTCAGGAACGATAAAAAGACAAACATTGTAGAATTCAAAGGAATTCTATTTTTAGATGTAAGGTGCTCTTTTGAGAAACATTTTTCGGGGATTTCAAGGTCAAACAGCACAGTAAAGGAGTAAAAAGGCAAAATCGGTTTACTTCCATTGATCTACAGTGGATCTACGGATTTATTATGTTCCTTCGGGCGCAAAGAACTTTACATTTGTGTGCATCTTCTTCCGATCCATTGCCAACTTGAAAACATCAGTGCTATATCGAGATGACTGGTCGGCTGCCGAAAAACTCTAGATTGGCAGGTTAGTCTTTTAACGGTTATTTGGAGTCAAAATTTAAGAAATATTTGTTGAAAAGTGCTCGAGTTTTGTAATTTCATTTGGCCGCGTGTTTATTTTCTTGTGAAGCTCCTGTAGTTTTCATGGACTCTCTGATAACTTTAAAAGAGTTTACACTTTAATGTCAAAAAAATCGTGAAATAATAAAACACTTTTTTGCCTAAGTCTACGGCTTTATTTGATCTAAAAAGATAAGATTTCTTTTCAGTTTATCATGGCAAGTTTTTCGCCTATCAACATTTGCTCTAATGCAAAGAAGTTGAGAACTGACCCGATGCGACTTCGAAAAACATCACTTGCCTATAATAGAGAATAAAGGAAATCAATTGAACCTAAATGCACAAATGTGTTTACGAAACCATGCTTGCCAGCAATCCAGGGAGGGAAGACTTTAGTCGGATGCTTCCCGGCTTTGGAGCGGCCAGTTTTCCTTAGTTGCTGGCTTCAGCCTTGTTTTTTTAATATATCTTCATAAATTGTCAAAAACGGTTTTTTCGAAACACTTTGCTCATCTTAATTTTCCTTTTCGACGTTTGTTTGATTTAACTGGTCAGGAACAATTGTTTTTCTGCTTTTGTTATATACTTTTTTATTCACAAAAATAGCCACTGGCAAAAGATTTTTGCAGATAAACAAAAATTTCAAACAACGCGAGTTTGGCCGCCAAACAAAAAGTTGCAGTCAATTGAAATAACAACATGCCAGCCTTTCCTTGGATTTTTTGCTTTGAGGATGCTTGTTTTATGTATAAAAAACACTAGTCTGGTTTGACTTTAAGTTTTGTTAAAATTTTGAATGGTGAAAAGGAGCCAATGTAAACAATTTTCGTGGCAAGATGTACGCGTTCTGCTGATCGAGGCAGCATCGCCAATTAGCTCAAAATATTTTTATTACCGAGGCTGTGTCGTTTGCAGAATAGAGAAAGAATTTAGCACTTTTTGGCTGCAGAAGGTCTATAAACACATTTTTATCGATTTTTGAGAACTCTATTTATCTTGTATTAAATATAAAGTTTAGAAACTGAGCCAGGGAGTGAAAAGTGGGCGGAACTTAGTCTTTACCACCCGCGTTCGCGTTTAAAAAATAACCAGTGTCTCGCGCGACTATCGCGCAATGCATGCGCAGAACGTATGCGCAATAACAATAGGTGGCACCGTCCTTAACCAATCATAGCGCGCGCATTTCCTTGAGCATTTTATAATGAGATTTACTAATTAGGATAAATGGGATGAACTGTCCCATTTAATATAGGAGTTGTTATAAACTCAACAAAACAGGACTCTGGCAATTCACAAGGAGCCTCATCCAGCTCAAATAACATTACACTGGCAGTCTTCTGCTTGAGTGATACCACATTTGCTGGCACAAACAATGTGATTTGTGGACCAATCACAGGCCAGTAGCGACCCACATTGAAACCATTTACAAAAGCTTGCCCTTTACTCCATCCAGGCAGGTGAAGAAAGGTGTCATATGAAGAATTTACAGGGAATTCTCCATAGAAAAATGAGGGTGCAAAACTGTTATCCGTGTTAACTAAACCATTGCTTTTTTCGTCAGGTTGAAGAGGATGGGCTAATGCATCCCTTGCTGAAAACAGATTATCTAAGTTTATGGGATAAATCTGCCAGTTCACAAGTACTGCGCCATTCAATGTGACATTGCCAAGGATTCCTTTTGGCTCAGCTTGACCATTATTCCATCTTCCCATATTTTCCACCAGTATATCAAGCTCTAACATAACTCCAATGTTAAGAACTGCAGTTGGATCTTTAGGATGACGGAACATTGTAGCTTGGCGGATTTTTCCTACATATATAATGGCCCGATCACGTACTAAGCTACTGACATTTAAAATGACACTTGACTGAGCAAATTGTTGAGGAATTTGGGTTTGGTAAAGAATGAACCCATAGCTCTGTCCAATTTGTTCCATAGTTAAGGGAAATGTTGAATTCACAGGGCCATGAGGAGCAGAAAGCTTTGGTACAGCATCAAGAAAGGTTGAAAGTCGTGTCATCTGAACCTTGCCATATGCAAACTTTGTGGTGTTTGGTGGAATTGGAATCTCAGGTATCTTCTCATGCTTGGCAATAGTCTCTCGCAGAATGTGAAACTTTGTAGTTGTATCACCAGCCTCTGTCAAAGGAGCATCATAATCATAACTTGTAATGCTTGGCAATAAACCATTGACTTTGTTGTAGCCTGCACCATTCATGAATCCAAAGTTTGTACCCCCCATGTACATGTAAAAGTTCACAGACGCATTCATAGACAACATTTTGTCAAAAGTCTTAGCAACATCTTCTGCAGGCCTTGTTTGGTGAGGTACACTCCATCGGTCCAACCAACCTGGGTAATACTCAGTATTCACCAAGGGTCCCTTAGGAGCGAATTTGCGCACAAGTGCAAATGCTTTCTCTGGATCTATTTCGGATCCAAAGTCTAAAGTGGGGTACAGAGACGGGATAGTGCCACACATTAATGCATGCTCAGAAGCACCATTATTTGTAAAGAGAATAACATCATTGCCAAGGTATTCACGGAACAGCTGTTCAAGAAACTGTAGATAATTGAGATCACATTTACCATACCCGTTGTAATACCCATATTCATTCTCAACTTGAACTGATATGATTGGACCCCCATTTGAGTACAGCAATGGCTTCAGTTTGGACAACAGTACACTCATCCAGGACTCTACAAAGGAAAGAAACTGTTTATTGTCCATGGATCTTAAAACAATCGATGTGTTCTTCATCACCAACCAAGATGGATAGCCACCAAACTCCCATTCTGCACAAATATATGGCCCAGGTCTGAGTATGACTAAAAGTCCAACACTGTTAGCGAGTTCAATAAAACTCACAAGATCTGCATCGCCTTCAAAGTTGTATTGGCCGTGAACTGGTTCGTGAACATTCCAAGCGATGTAAGTTTGAACAGCGTTTAAACCGCCTGCTTTCATCTTCATGAGCCTGTCTTTCCAGTAGAAACGAGGAACTCTGAAGTAATGAAAACATCCAGAAATGTAACGAAATGGTTCGCCATCCTTGAGAAAACAATCGTGTTCGTAGTCAATGACGAAAGATCGTGCCTCGGAGTACTGTAAAGTACACAAGAAAGCTATCAAAGGAAAGAACAGCTTCAAAGCAGCAGCCATATTGTTGCAAACTGGGCTTTATACATGAGGTAGGTCATGTGACCACTGGAATCCAAGGCTCGTCGCGAATATTGCGTGACCGTTTGCACGTGAAAATCGATTCTAAAATGTTTATGGAATTGTAGAGAGTTTAAAACTACACATCTGGGCCAAATTTTGAAGCGCAAGAGCATTTCATTCAAGAGTTACAGGCGAACGAGTATAGACATTTTTAGTAAGAGATGTATGGAGCGGCCATCTTGGTGTCCCTAAAGCCTGCCGCACACTTTGAGGAAAGTGCTGAGCAAAATTCCTCACGATGCAGTTAGCTCAGCTGTTTCCTCAAGTGTGCGGCAGGCTTTAGGGACACCAACATGGCGGCCAAAAATTTAAAGACTTTAAAGTCTTATAGCCATGCTCCGTCACGCGTGACCAGTAATCTAGAGAATGAAATGAACATTTGAATATTTCTTTGTAACGTCCGAGATTTGAATGAAACCTTGAAGATCTTTGTGGAAAACACTTTGAAAGTCAAACAGCAACAAAATGATATTTTGTTGCTGTTTGTTTCCGAAAATGCGGTAAAATTCTCACGGGAATTACGAATCTCGGAATGAATTTTCAAAAATACTGGTCACGCGTGACGGAGCATGGCTGTAATAACACCAAAAATCTCATCACAAAATATTGTATTCACTATAAGGACCTATAAGAGGCATGAAATCGGCTTATAAGCATCAAAATTCATTAACAACTTTCAACTAATTCAATTTTGTTTATTTTCACGGCTTATCTGAAATAGCGTGACGAATTGTGTGACACATTTACAACCTTTTTAATCGAAAACGAAACGTCGTTAAAACCTGAAACTTTTTGTGAAAGATTATAACACTGGTATCCACATACCATGTTAGAAACAGCTTTGTAGGATGTATACTTTAGATTTTTTAATTTTTATGACTTCGTGTGAAAACACTCTATACGTGTACGTACGTACGGAACTTTTTTAATTTTTTTAACTTTTTGTAACGTTTATTTAGTAAGCGAACGAAAAATGAAAGCAAACAGCCATTAAAGTTGAGATATCACATCAAATGTTGTCCATGTGTTGTTTCATGACTGTCCTGTCTTTTTTAATGTTTAGTTTTCTCGTAATTTAGTATGTAAGAGAAAACTTTGCCTTTAATTTCCGTCATATTTGCCTTACATTTTGAATTGTTTGATCACAAACCGTGAGTGACGTCTAGTACAAGCATCCCTCCTTTAAAAAGATCCGGAAAGAAATTTACCGCCGAAGAAATTTATCGCCCGAGCATACAAAAACGATGGGGGTGTCAAAATTTGATGAAGATTGGTAGCGCTTGGGGTACTTAAATCTAAAATGACCACAGTTAGAATAATCGCGGTACCTATTTTAGGATAAAAAGCCAAAAATATGACAGAATATGACATGTATTGTTTTAGAATTGGTACCTCTTAGGAGTAAAAATTTATTTGAGCCACACGCATCAAACGAGATTCTAGTACCTTTTAGGGTGTTTCTCAAAAATTTCCTAAGTGCACCCCGTCATTTTTATATGGGATTTCTCCCCCTCCCCCCGCCCGGGATTTATCGTAGTGTTGAGTGATCCTCTGCATTTTTAAATTTGTAAAAAAACTGCCCGAAATGCGGCTTAGAGGGTTCATACAGTCAAGAAACAAAAGACATCATTTGATGTGACCAGGAGCTTACAAGCTCCTGATGTGACATGTAAATTTTGATGGCTGTTTATTGTCATTTTTCATTCGATTACTAAATGTACGATAAAGTTCCATCGGGGAACAGGGGTGGCGCAGTGGTGAGAGCACTAATATAATTTACCATTTATTTTTTCATCTAGCCTTTTTCGAAATATAAGATATCAATGGAGTTTTTTATTAACCATTCTACCAAGGTTTGTCTGTAGAAGGTCGTAGAACAGTTCAGTCCCGGTGTCACAGTGATACCGTACCGGCCCTCTTCCTTCCTTGCGTGACACGCGCTGACGATGCGTCTCTGTTCCTGGTCACGCAACGGATGAACCAGTCTGAATGTCTGTGACTGTATTTTTTGGTGTCAAGCTGAAATTTGCCATATTGCTATAGATATGTTCTCTAGCACTGCTAAGCGAATTGAACCTGAAAGTTCTTCGATTTCGTCGCATAATATCGATTGTTTTGTTCTGATCGCGATCGAGTATAAACGGCGTATTAAACGAAGGTTAGGGACGGACCATTTAATTTTTGTGGGGGGGGGGGGTTGGGCAATTACGAACCCCCCCCCCCCCAACAAAAATTAAATGGTCCGTCCCTTACCGGACCTTTACAGCATTCCGGGACAGCATATTTAGTATTGTCACATGACTTGGTTTTCACCCTGGCAAGAAAATGGCTGCTGAGATGAAGCTGTTCTTTCCTTTGATAGCTTTCTTGTGTACTTTACAGTACTCCGAGGCACGATCTTTCGTCATTGACTACGAACACGATTGTTTTCTCAAGGATGGCGAACCATTTCGTTACATTTCTGGATGTTTTCATTACTTCAGAGTTCCTCGTTTCTACTGGAAAGACAGACTCATGAAGATGAAAGCAGGCGGTTTAAACGCTGTTCAAACTTACATCGCTTGGAATGTTCACGAACCAGTTCACGGCCAGTACAACTTTGTAGGCGATGCAGATCTTGTGAGTTTTATTGAACTCGCTAACAGCGTTGGGCTTCTTGTTATCATCAGAGCTGGGCCTTATATTTGTGCAGAATGGGAGTTTGGTGGCTATCCACCTTGGTTGTTGATGGACAATACATCAATTATTTTAAGATCCTCCGACAATAAACAGTACCTATCATATGTAGAGTCCTGGATGAGTGTACTGTTGCCCAAACTGAAGCCATTGCTGTATTCAAATGGGGGTCCAATCATATCAGTTCAAGTTGAGAACGAGTATGGGTATTACTTCGCTTGTGATAGCTTCTATCTACTGTTTCTTGAACAGATTTTCCGTGAATACCTTGGCAGTGATGTCATTCTCTTTACTGTAGATGGTGATTCTGAGTCTCTATTAGAATGTGGCACTATCCCCTCTCTGTATGCCACAGTGGACTTTGGATCTGCAACTGACCCAGAAAAAGCGTTTGCAGCTATGCGCAAATTCTCTCCCAAGGGACCCCTGGTGAATACAGAGTATTACCCAGGCTGGTTGGATGTATGGAGTGTACCTCACCAAACAAGGCCTGCAGAAGATGTTGCTAAGACTTTTGACAAAATGTTGTCTATGAATGCATCTGTGAACTTTTACATGTACATGGGGGGTACAAACTTTGGATTCATGAATGGTGCAGGTTATGACAAAGACAATGGTTTATTGCCGAGCATTACAAGTTACGATTATGATGCTCCTTTGACAGAAGCTGGTGATACAACTACAAAATTTCACATTCTGCGAGAGACAATTGCCAAGCATGAGAAGATACCTGAGATTCCAATTCCACCAAACACCACAAAGTTTGCATATGGCAAGGTTCAGATGACACGACTGTCAACCTTCCTCGATGCTGTACCAAAGCTTTCTGCTCCTCATGGCCCTTTAAATTCTACTTTTGTGTTAACCATGGAACAAATTGAACAAAACTATGGATTCATTCTTTACCGAACACAAATTCCTCAGAAATTTGCTCATTCAAGCGTCATTTTTAATGTCAGTAGCTTGGTCCGTGACCGGGCCATTATATATGTCGGAAAAATCCGCCAAGCTACATTGTTCCGCCATCCTGGAAATCAAACTGTTGTTCTCAACATTGGTGTTATTTTACAGCTTGATATTCTAGTGGAGAATATGGGAAGATGTAATGGAGGTCTTGCTGAGCCAAAAGGGATCCTTGGCAATGTAACATTAAATGGCGCAGTACTTGTGGACTGGCAGATTTATCCCATTAACTTAGATAATCTGTTTGCAGAAATGGATGCATTTGCCCATCCTCTCAACCCTAATGAAAACCTGAAGCATGTAATCAACACAGATAACAGTTTTGCACCCTCATTTTTCTATGGGGAATTCCCTGTGAATTCTTCATATGACACCTTTCTTCATCTGCCTGGATGGAGTAAGGGGCAAGCCTTTGTAAATGGCTTCAATGTGGGTCGCTACTGGCCTGTGATTGGTCCACAAATCACATTGTTTGTGCCGGGAAATGTGTTATCTCTCAAGCAGAAGACTGCCAGTGTAATGTTATTTGAGCTGGATGAGGCTCCTTGTGAATTGCCAGAGTCCTGTTTTGTTGAGTTTGTAGATACTCCGTCTTTAAATGGAACAGTTCACCCCATAGAAATTCAAGCTTTGTGAAAGAAAATTGTGCATGTCCTAGATTACCATTTTCATAATAGCCTAGGGTGAGGTCTTTGTAACCACACCTAAGATTGCAAGCATCGTAGGGGTGAGAAAAATGCCAGCAATGAGTAAAATGTCCACACGTATTATCTATTAAATCATCGAATAATGGATTTATTATTCGACTGAAAGTCCTTTTTGTTTTGCTTCTGTATATTCAAACGGCCGGGATACAGTGGAACCCCGATTTTACGATCTTCGATTTAACGATGATTCCCGATTTAACGATCAACATTTTATGTCCCGTCGAAAGTTACAGTAAACTTTATGGAGCAGAATCCCGATTTAACGATATTCGATTCAACGATATTCCCGGTTTTACGATGGAAATCTAGCGACCCAAGCATAAACTTTTTCTCGTTACAACGGTATAATTGATATCACATACCGTAAAAGAGTGACAAACACCTAGCAATTACACAATGTTTTATTTAGTTACAGTAATCCTTGTAATTACAAGTTGTAATTGTGATCATTTGCCCTTTGCAATTAAATTAAATATATACAGTACAGGTATCATGTTGCGGAGACTTATATTATTGATTTTATTGACTGCACGTGGAAATATTCTAAAATTAAACGAGACTTACCGTAAGTCGATGTTTGATTGGAATTCTTTCTCGTCACCAGTCCGGCAGGAACGAAGGAGTTACACGAGAAGCATGCGCATGCTAGCAAGTCAATCTTGAACGCGCGCGTGTGCTGAAAGGATGTGGAACGAAGGAGTTGGGTTGGTAGCGCATGTAACTCCTTCGTTGCTGACTGGTGACGAGAAAGAATTCCAATCAAACATCGACTTACGGTAAGTCTCGTTTAATTTTAGAATTCTATCTCGTCCCTAGTCTTAGTCACTGCGGAGCTACATGAGATTTGAACGTTCAGGACACGCAAGCCACCATATAGTAGTCAATAGTAGCGGAGTACAAGAGTGGTTGATAAATGTAAAACACTCTTTAATATGGAGATATAGAGCGTATGCACATGACGTCACGGCGGCCATATTGGTGTACCAAAACAATAGAACGGCGGCCATGTTGGTGTACCAAAACAATCCTGTGGGATTTGAACGCTTTTCTTATGTTAACACTTTCTTTTGTTCCAATAAATTTGCATAGCTGCTTGCCACGTGAGTGCATACGCTCTATAAGAAGGGGTACGTTGTAAATATTGATTTTACATCCAGTATTATAAAAGTGACAGGCCAAACACGACTCCCACTAGTCGCAAAGTGTATAAAGAAGAACGAAGAAACGATAGGGACAGAGTAGTAAGCGTCTTTTAGATCGATGGAGGCCATAAGCAATCTTTTTCCATCTTAAAGTGGGCTTTTACTGCATACAGGTTTAGTTTCTTTAAATTAAGGATCATTCTATGACTGCCATCCTTCTTATCTCTTAAAAATATGTCAGAAATTATTTCGTTGTCACTATGTTCGGTGACTTCAAGAGCTCCTTTTGCGAGCTCTTTGTTTATCTCATCAGAGATTATTTGGATTTCCCTTTCAGATCTCACCGATTTCGGGAGATAATGCTGAATTGGCTTGTCACAAAACTCAATGGACATGCCCATCACCGTAAACAGTATGTCTTTATCAGATGTAATTCCCTTCCAGGTATCTAGGGAATGTGATATGTTTCCGGCATGAAAAGTGTCGCAACGACTTTGAAGGTAAGGCCGAAGTGTTGTTTCATTTAAAGGGGAAATCACTTACCGAATTTTTTAGTTGTGTGATGAGTTGTTTTATTTCTTCTGGTCTTTCTTTTGGCTGTTGTCGTACTTTTTCCGTACTGTTGAATGGGGACCTTTCCCCCAAAATGCTGTCGGTTTGCAGACCCACTTTTGTAAGCGTTGCTACGCCTGTTATGCCACGAGGATATAGCCTGGCCCTGAGGAAGACTAGTACAATTAGTCGA
Source organism: Cladopsammia gracilis (assembly GCA_022457155.1). Lineage (NCBI taxonomy): Eukaryota > Metazoa > Cnidaria > Anthozoa > Scleractinia > Dendrophylliidae > Cladopsammia > Cladopsammia gracilis. Next base: position 876,423 of record JAJGOT010000052.1, on the reverse strand, counting down.
AATATTGGCCATTAATAAATCTGCCCTTTGCCGTAGTGCCAGCCTTGCATTCAGTTTTGTATTTTCTGCCTATGATAACCATACAGTGAAAGATCGTTTAATTCTCTTAAAAGAAAAGACCAATGCCGTTGCTCAGAAAATGCGGTGTTGCATTCGCCGTCCTTATCAGTCCTCGTTCACGACGTCAGTTTTTTTCCTATTTTTCTTCCGTTCTTTCTTCTTTCTCTTCTTTTGAGGGAAAGGGGATCCCGAGAGGGACTGACATAAAATTGACGGATCTCGGATGAATTAAGGAATGAGGCTCGTTCGATTTAAAGAGGGGTGATTTATTTTAGAACATATTTGAATTATTCACTTTAAACTTTCTAAGAGGCTTTTAATTGTTTTAAAAAAAAATTTCGCTTACATGAATGGACTTGCTACGTCACGTGACTTGCCACGCCCATTTTTTGCAATAGTTTTCGATCCAAATTTACGAGATTTTGGAAAAATATTTTCTACTTAATTTGTTTTCTATCAATGTCCATTAGCACAGGGTCTATGGAACTAATCGGGGTTTTCCAAAGTTATTTGTTTTCTGTAAACTATAACGTTTTAATTTTAGGGGGGGACTGGAACTAGAGAAAAACAATGAATAATTATGCAGCAATAACAGTTTTCGAAATTCCCCGTTTAATTTGACGTACCAATCTGTAAATTGAAGACTAGGGAAGGAAAAACGAGAGCTTTTAATTGAATTTTCATGCCGTAATCTGAAAATTCCAAATTTTGCATAATTTAGGGCGTGGCTGGTCATGTGACCGCAACAGACACAGGGTTTCATCCAAAAATGGTTTTGTTTCTTAGTGCATATTATAAGATCAAATATTATGGATCGCTGAATAAAGATAGAAAAAATGATGAAAACCCAATATTACACGAGGAGCCATGCCTTAATTCACGCAACCAGTGGTTAAAAATCCCATTTTGGTACTTTTGATGTTCACCTATACAAAATGTCCACAGTATACGTAGCCTGATAAAAGTTAGAGATCTATGTGATTGCTTCCAAAATGTAGGCACTAGTAGCACTTCTTCGATGCGGAACCGTATTCAATTAAAATATTCGTAAAAGGTTTTAAAGTGTTTGCCCTAGTGCGCGGTCAGAAGAGTGTAATAGCGTGCCATATTTACATTCGTTTTGATGCATATTTGCACTCGATCTAACAGTCACAATTTGTGCCTTGTTTCCTTGATGTCATTTTATCTCGGTGCAAGGTTTAATTTAAAGGGCTTGGTACAAGAGGATGGTCAATTATATTGCTCCCACTCCTTATTTTGCAACTAATCGGCGAAAAGGTTTTTTATTTTACCCTTTTTTCTTGGTAGATTCTGCAGGTACCGGAGTACATATTACGTAAAACAAAGGAACAAAGAACGACAACAATACAAATGCAAAACAAGACCAAAAATACAATTCCTCGCAAACAATAGAAGACAATAGAAGATCATGGATACCGGTACATGCAGAAAGACCCTTTTTCTTCCACAATCTTGTGTTATGGACGTCACTCCAAATTATATTTTTACCCCTATGAGAGGAAGTCGCTTCGGCATAAAAGTAGTCTTTAAAACAGCAAAAGCCGTAAACGAAGATCCTGTTAAAATCGAAGAAGTTCTACTTAAGCCGATATTTTGGTAGCATGCAATCACTGGCACACAGATCTCTAACTTTTATTAGGCTACGTATACTGAGGACATTTCGTAGGCGAACGCACTACTACAAAGTACCAACAACAGATTTTTAACCGCTGGTACCACATGTACCTATGAAAGTCCCTCTCGGGAAACCAGTGAGATCATGGAAATTATAAAAACTCTTATTCTTCGGCCATTTAAACTTTAACAGAAATAAAATACACACTGCGGTTATAAACATGACAAAACAACGCATGTTGTAAACTGAAAACTTTGATTAATGACTTGACGTTTGTTGTGTCATGTTTATAACCGCAGTGTGTATTTTATTTCATGGAAATTGACATTTGCCCCCCCCCCCCCCCCCCCACCTCCTTCTAAAATTTCTTAAATGGGACACTCTGGAATATCGCCGAAACAAACACATCAACAAGCCAGTCAAAAAATGTATAAATAGGAAAGTTCCACAGTTTTTACAAAATTATTTTAGATTTAATAGGGAAGCGGTGCCGAGGCAAACTCGTCAGCCGGTCATTTCTTACTTGTACCATCAGTTAAAACTGAATCGGCCAAGAAGTCTTTTTATTATAATGGAAGCGTCGTTTTAAAAGCCCCCAAAAAAGTGTATTTAAAAGTGCTAACTTTTTTTACACTGTCACCACACAAACAGAGAATGGTAGGCCTGTGGTCCCCCGTTTCCGGATGCTCCCATGGTTTAATATTAATATTGCATCTTTATACTGATCGAATCGTGAGTTAATGATCAAACAATTGTGACAGTTTTCGGGCAGCGGTAAAAAAAAATAAACTTCATAATTTTCCGCAAATACTGGGCACACCTGTTAGCTGTGCAAACAAAACTCTGCGAATTTTTATGCAAAACGCGTAACTTTTATCATTTGATCGTTGAGTGTTCGGGCGAGTCGTGTCAAATGGACAGACAACATTTCAATATTATTTTCTGTATTGTTATGGATGTTTCTACTTCATAACATGAATAATACCACATGCTTTAGTGGGCAAAGGAGCCAAGCGGTAGCAGTTATTCTTTCAGTATGGCACAGTTTGTCTGCCTTAGTTGCTGTATCTGGAAATTTAGTTGTGTTGTGGTTATTCTACAAAAACAAGCACTTACGAACAATTTCTAACCGTTTTATAACTTCGTTGTCGGCAGCAGACCTTTTAGTAGGGCTTGTCATCAACCCTGTATGGATAGCAATAAGATGTTGGACAAAGCTGACAGAAACGCACATTTTGTTTAAAGTCGTGAACGTGCTTTGGATTCACTCAACAGCATGCACAACGTTTAACTTGTGTTGCGTTTCCGTAGATCGCTTCATTGCAATTCGCTTTCCTTTCCAGTATCAGGACATTTTAACCAAAAAAAGGTGTCATGCTGTAATTATTCTTGCTTGGATAGCGTCGTTACTTCTACCTCTCTCGTTGCTTTCGGTGCATAAACCGAATCTTGAAAGCATTGGTAAACTGTGGCTTTCTTTATCAGTGATAACATTTTTAGTTCCAACAACCGTTGTTACGTTTTGCTATTGTTGGATTTTCAAAGTTGCTAGGAAACAGATGAGGGTAATAAGAAGAGAACACATGCACCACCCCGTCAACGAACAAACTAAAACCCACCAGGCTAAACAGAATTTTAAAGCGTTTAAAACCGTTGGGTATGTACTAGGTGTTTTCCTTATTTCATGGATGCCCTGTTTAGTCGTTGCTATCGTATATCATTTCGTGGTGACGGATCTTTGCTCAGATGATAGACTTTACTTCACCGTTTTGCCCTGGGTTGAAGTTATCGCTTTTACATCATCGGCAATCAACCCGTGGATTTACTGTTTTCGAAACAGTGACTTCCGTGAAGCTTTGTATTGCAGATTTCTTTGGTTTCCTGCTGAATAAAGTGTCATATAGCTAATCTCCAGTCTGTAACTAGGGTCGAACTAGTGTCTATCAAAGAGCAGGTGTTCGACCTTTTGGACGTTATTTTAACTGCACATTATATCATATCGGGGCAGTAAAAACATATGGATGCTTGTGTGGGAGCTAGGGGCAAGAGTTTAAAAGAGTCATAAGTAAAAGGCACGAGTTTTTGAGGATGCGCGAGGAGTATTCAGTCATACAACAAACTGCAAGGGCTGATCTGACTACGTAAAAAATAGACTTTGCGAGACACCATCACGACAGAAACCGATAAAGTAGGATCGCAACCGTGGACAGCCATTTCGCTGTTATTGCAACTCATCAGCACGGTGTAGCGAACTAAATATCGCCAGCAAGAAGCCAACGCAAATAGATTTCACAATGACACGTTCACCATGTCAGGTTCCGTACTATGTACTCAGTCCTCCAACGAATTTATTTGAACACATAACTTTTTAAGTTACTCCTGATCAGTGAAAGAGTAGTGAGCTACTAGGCAACTAAAAAATTAGGAAGCAAGCACACGACATCTTAGGAAGGGTTAAGGCGTCTGTATTACTGATCCTCAGGAGAAAAATGTGGATTCAGTCGATGCGGTATTCCAAAACAACAATTGCTTGTTTCTCTGATTCTAAAAAGCAAGGAGAATGTTTCTATACAACTTCGTTTTCTACTGTTCGTCATCTATAGGATGTACGGAACCATTTATGGAAGGGGCTGTCACAAATTTTACAAAACAATTTTCTGAATTCTCACACGGGGAACCATCTAGCTCCACCAACACTATACTGGTGAGATTCCTGTTTAGCGACAGCACGTTCGCTGGCACAAACAACGTTTTTTGTGGACCAACTACAGGCCAGTATCGACCCACGTTGAAGCCATTTACAAACACTTGTCCCTTAGGTAGGGGTCGCGTTCAAGGACAAAAGTGTTTGGATAGGTGTTTGACCTGTCATCGCTAGCCTCAGACAAGCGCGACCCTTATGTCGCGCTTACCGACATACGAGCTTCGCAGGGCATAAGATCAAAAGAGCCGATGTCCTGCCTCGGAGCGGGTCATATCGGGCAAAAGAGGTAAAAAACAATGGAGAGCTGTTAAATAATATGTCGACGCCAGGTTTGAAAACACACAGATTTCCTGGTACTTGGGTTTCGCAATATAGAGACTCGACCGCACTTTCAGCTCACCATCATGGCGGTACCATCATGGCGAACAGATATCCAAACGATCCTTTTAACCATGCAGTAGTCTCCTTATTAACCCGGATCTTCATTGAACTTTCCTGGAAGTGGCTCGAGGGAATTTCTCCAATTCCCTTTGTTTTATTATTCTTCAAGTCATGGTATGCAGCAAGGAGCAGAGCAGTTTAAATTATCCCACAGTACGAACTGGCCATCGCTCCCGACTGAGCCATCAAAGCCCGGACTTTCGACTCAGAAAAGCCGCGAGCGAAGGCAAACAAGAGACGAGGCTGTCCTGGTCCAGTTATGGGCCGATAATATCGAACGCCTGGAAAGCAATGACAGTAGGAAAGCTTGGGATGAAATCGTTAGAGCTTTGATGCTATATGTCGTACGTGCGCGACCGCAAGCCTGGCCATATGTTATGTTGGGATTTGCCCGCGATCATTTTTTGGTAGCGACATATGAACACATGTCTTTGAACGCGACCCCTACCTTATTCCACCCAGGAAGTTGAAGAAAAGTGTCAAACGATCCATTTCCGTGTGGGATCTCGCCATGATAAAAAGTAGGAATAAATGTGTTAGAGGAACCAGGAAGACCTTTATGGATTTCATTCTTATGAAAAGGAGACATTTTGGCCAGGTGGAATGACTCAGACACGACATTGTTAAAGTCTATTGGATACATTTGCCAATTCGTCAGCAGTGTTCCATCAATTGTAATATTTCCAACAATTCCCTTAGGATCTACCATCCATGGTCCCGCGTTAATTCTCCCTGTGTTTTCAACCAGAATATCGAGCTGCAAAATTTTTCCGATGTGAAGAGGGGCGCTTTTCTGCCCTGGCCGACGGAATAATGTGGCTTGACGGACTCCTCCTACAAAGACTGTTGCCCTATCACGGACTAAGCTGGCAAATTCCAAGGTGACATTGGTTTGCGAAAACTTCTTTGGGATTTCAGTGCGGTAAAGAACAAATCCATAGTTCTGTCCAATCTGTTCCATGGTTATAGGAAATGTTGAATTCACAGGGCCATGAGGAGCAGAAAGTTTTGACACAGCATCAAAGAAGGTTGAAAGTCGGGCCATCTGAACCTTGCCATATGCAAACTTTGTGGTGTTAGCAGGGATGAGAATCTCAGGTATTTTCTCGTGCTTGGCGATCGTCTCTCGCAGAATGTGAAATTTAGTTCCAGTGTCACCTGCTTCTGTCAAAGGAGCATCATAGTCATAACTGGTCGGCATGGGTTTGTACAAGAACAAATTCAAGTTTGCCCCGCTCATGAATCCAAAGTTAGTGCCACCCTCGTACATGTAAAAGTTGACAGACGCATTCATGGACAAGATCTTGTCAAGTGATTTTGCAACTACTAAAGCTGGTTTCGTCTCATGCTTCTCACCCCAGTGGTCTATCCAACCTGTGTAAAACTCCGAATTAACTAAGGGCCCCTTAGGGGTGAACTTGCGCATCACTGCAAAAGCGCTTTCTGGGTCCACATCCGGTCCAAAGTCCACGGTTGCATAGAGAGAGGGTATGGTACCACATGCAAACAGGAATTGCCAATCACTGTCAACGGTGAAAAGAATAACATCATTGCCTAAATGTTTACGAAATAACTGCTCCAGATGTGTCATGTAACCATGGTCGCAAACGAAGAAGCTTCCATACTCATTCTCGACCTGTACCGCAATGATGGGTCCACCGTTTGAATACAATAGTGGCTTCAGTTTGGGAAGAACTACAGACATCCATGAGTCCACTGCGTCGAGATAACGTTTGTCCTTGGATGACCTCAGAGTGATGGATGGATTCTTTAATAGCCAAGCTGGAAACCCGCCAAAATCCCATTCTGCACAAATATAAGGCCCAGCTCTGATGATAACAAGAAGCCCAACGCTGTTAGCGAGTTCAATAAAACTCACAAGATCTGCATCGCCTTCAAAGTTGTACTGGCCGTGAACTGATTCGTGTACATTCCAAGCGATGTAAGTCTGAACAGCGTTTAAACCGCCTGCTTTCATCTTCATGAGCCTGTCTTTCCAGTAGAAACGAGGAACTCTGAAGTAATGAAAGCTACCAGATATGTAACGAAATGGTTTGCCATCTTTTAAGAAGCAATCGTTCTCGAAGTCGATGGTAAAAGATTTTGAATCACCCTTCTGTAACGCGCAAAGAAAGCCGGCCAAGAATAAAAGAAAGACGACTCCAAAACCCATTTTCTCTTAGCGTTACACAAGAGTGTGTGTAAAAATCATGTGATTTTCCTGAATCTCGTGACTTTGCATTGTTGTAACAATCACTCTGTAAAGTACGCAGTCACGCAAGGAGGAACCGGAGTAACTGATAGGGCCAAGAACGGTTATGTTATGCTCAGATGCTCGAGCACAAGTTCCCGAAATTGCGCTATGTGATGGTCTTCCTTGATAAAGCTACTTCAGTGGTGGATGGTCTATCACGGCATTCTGTAGCTTGTTCCAGGCTCCGCAGATAGTGGGAGCGAAAGATGTTGGAACGAGCGAAGAAAAAATGAGATGGGTGAACGGGGGAGTGGTTATTTTTTCCTTGCCGTAAGGACCAGTTTGCCGTTTTTTTATTATTATTTCAAGATTTTTACTGATCTAAGTCTACAAAAGGTCCGGCACTCCTCAGTGGGTTGTCGTAGTTTATTAGAGTTTTTTTAGTATTAATTTTTACTTAGAGGTAAAATACGAAAAAAGCAAGTGACATACTCGAACACCAACCCCGCGGCCTGGCCAGTACCTTACGCATGCACGCAGCCATATCACCCTGGCAGTGGCAGCCATGGACAGCTGCTTCGTCCTAGTTAGGACTCATCAGCATGGCATAGCCAGACAGGGTCTCACATAAGATCATCGACCTCGCCACTTTACTGCCAAGGCGGATGCAAGCATCCCTGCCCAGACCGCGGGGTTGGTGTTTGAGTGTGTCACTTGCTTTTTTCGTGTTTTACTTAAAATTTACTGACACACCGATCGGCAAAAATGCTGATCCACCTCCCCATACGCATGCCGTGGGAGGACGGCCGTGCTATCACCATGCCAACAGCTACCACATGTGTTGTGTGGAGCTGGCGCTTAAAGCGATGCTTGCATCCGCCTGGGTCGTGTAGGGGCACACGGGGCCCACACAAACTGTGTGACCGTTCGTAATTCTTAAATTTAGAGGAAATGTATGGGAATAATACCGAAAAGGTTCACTTATTGTAATATTCTGTGATTAATATTCATATATAAGATCAAGATAAACGTATTATTACATGAAATGTTGTGTGTTGTCGTTGTTGTAGCTGAAAATGGCGAATTTAAGCGATGTGAAGAGTTTTGCATCGGACGTTTACCTGAGCGTATAGTAGAGAGACAAGGGAGGAAAGCTGGATTTTGGACCGGTCCAGCGCCGAGACCATTTTCACCAAGAAATTCCCATCACACAACTTCCAAACCGCGCACTTGGCAAGCTGAAATCCAGAGGTTTCTTCTCGTACCATTACATTTAAAATCCGTCCAAAACTCGAAGCGCTAGACCCCAAATAATATCGAGAAATCCAGCATTCGAAGCTCGAAAGAGCCGCAGCTGGTAAAATGTGTGCCGACCTCCAACAGTCACGCCGTTTGCTCCTTTCTGATTGGATCATAACAAACAATGTCCTTTCATATATATGAATATATATGAATATTCATCACGGCCGATATTACGATAAGTGAACCTTTTCGATATTCCCTCTTAATTTAAAAATACGAACGGTCACACAGTTTGTGTGGGCTCCTTGTGGTAGGGGTCCGACGGCTATGCCATGCTGATGAGCCCTAACAAGGACGAAACAGCTGTCCATGGCTGCCACTGCCAGGGTGATATGGCTGTGCGCATGCGTAAGGTACTGGTCAGACCGCGGGGTTGGTGTTTGAGTGTGCCACTTGGTGCCACTTGCTTTTTTCGTGTTTTACTTAGAGATGCCCATTTTTCTGAAAAGTTGTTCCTGTCAGCAAAAAGTCTCGTACCCAGCGTCTTCGTTCTCCTTGTCCTGCGGTCGCTCGTTTCGTCAAGCCCAAGGTACTTGGTGTATCCCTGATTTAACCGCGGTCAAACGAGAGAAATTTGCAAAAGTTAAGCAAAGTACTAAAATGTTAAGGTTGTCATTTTCACTGTTTACAGTTTAATATATTGTTAATACACTGTCAATTTACCAAACGTTTTGAAAGTTTAAAAACTGTGAACTGCAGAATTGTCGGCGCCATTTGCAAACATAAGTTTGATCAGGCGCAAAGATTTTTGGTCGGTTTTCAACGGAAAAAAGCTCATCATTTTGAGAAAAATTAAAAGATAGTAACGCCAACTAATTTTTTATACATCCTTGCCCATATTTCCATTTAATATTGAATAAAATCCCACTAAATAAAACGAAAAACGCCTCGGACGTTTCCTAATGGGGTTGTATCAGGCCCCGACCAACCATATCAGGCCCCGACTTACCATATTAGGCCCCGTGTATACTAAGCTCGTTTACCGGCGATTTACTTAGATTTCGGTCCAGTTTGATTAACCTTGCCAAGCAGTAACTCGCATGCATCAAATTCACAGTATATAACCTTAAATTACGAAATATCATACCGGAAATATTGAAATTATAAACGATAACAAGTCGCCAGTCCCGTTCCACTCGGTGAAGAGTATGTTGCCATTAAATCGCTTAACAGTCTCAACGTTGTATTCGCCAATTTAATACTAACATTCACATTGAGTTTTACTAGGTTACGCCTGATAATTCCGAAAGTAACAGGGGCCGCTTCTTTCGGGACTCTGCGGTACGTGAAAAATAGAAACTTAAGGTAAATAGTGGAATAATAAATAAATTTTTGTCACGCCAGCAGCAGTAACACTATATGCTTTAGACAGCTTCATACTCGAGCTAAACGGAGAAAGCTTTTCCGATGGTGCTACGTTTATTTCTTTTATTCTAATCGTTAAATATACTTTTCACAATACTTATTAAAAAACTCAATAATTTCTGTAAAACTGCAAGGACCACTTGAACAAACAGTAGCAAAATGTAGCTGGATCTTTGAGCAGATCAGGATCAGCAATGAACTAAATAAAAAAACTTTAACTTGCTGATCAGACAAGAAATTCGTTCGATTTCTTTTAATAATATATGCCCGATATTTCAGTTAGACAAAACTAGCCTTCATCAGGGGCTAGGAATAAATATGTGGAAGATTAAATTTCGTCGCGTTATGAAGCGGGGACAAACCACTTCGTGTGCATAGCCAAGGCGCATGTTAGCTCATGTTGCAGGGACAGTACGCAAGCTGGTGCACACAAAGCGGATTGAGGTATAAAAATCTTGAAAGACTGCTACTGAATGCTCATGGGATAATCAATTGCGAGTGTTTATTTTTTTCTATTTTGTAGCGGGGACAGTTTGCAAGAGCAGTGCACACGATGCGACATTGAAATGGGGGTCATTTTGTCTCCCGCTTTATGACGCACGAATTCAAACCAGTTGAATTTCATGCAACTTTTTCGCAAAAACGGGGATGTCACACGAGGAAAACTGTCGCTGCAACATGTCCCCGCTTCATGTCCCCGCAAGACGAAATTAAATCTTCCACATATTTGTTATTCTGATCATTACTAGCTGTTTCTAGCTTCAACAGTTACTTGTTTATTAGGCTATAGTGTGTCAGCATTTTATCTTAGTGCTTTTCAAATATTGTAACCGTTTCTTTCCATCTTTATTTAGCTTTCCTAGCCCCTGATGAAGGTTAGTTTTGTCGAACCGAAATATCGGGGGATATATTATTAAAAGAAATCGAACAAATTTGCTGTCTGATCAGCCTTGCATGTTAAAGTTCTTTTATAAAAAAAAACCCTCGCACATTACTTAAATTAAAATCAAAATAAACCCCTTGCATAATTATATAAGCCCATGGTGCTAAGAAAACAGGGATGCTTACCCTTTACATTGCTTTAAATAAAAGGCAATGAAATGAGCCTCAATATTAGTAGACTGTTGCCATTTTCAATTACTTCTAAAGAAAAACACAGTGGACATCTAGCTACTTCTGGACAACGCAATAACGCTTGCTCGTCACCTGTGAACGGCCAATGATAGCCGCCACTAAAATATGCCATAAGGATATCTATATATCATTCCAGAAGCTCATAACAATTAAGCTTCTGATCATTCGTAATTCTTTCTAATTGATTGTTTCCTTTATCTTAATTGAATAAGGTGCGTATTCCTCCCCCCCCCCCCCCCCCCCTTTAACTTAATGGGGGACTAAACCTCAATTTGAATTAAATTTTAAGAGGTTTTACTAGTAAGAAGGGAAAGAATAAGGAAAATGATTTTCGGAACCTGACCAACAGACAGTTAACCCACGCAAAAGCACCTCAGATTGCTACTAGTGGACTGGACTAAGTTGGTGTCTGTCTATTAATTATTAACTACAATTTACAATTTTAAAGCTCTCTAAATTTTGCATATTCTTTGAGAAGAGTTATTTCCGTCAAAAAATCACCAAACAATTTACAAAACACCTCATAGTGAACTTTATGGGATGAGCATAGAGTTTCTACGTGCATTAAGCCCATGTTAAGTAGCAGGAAAATGGCATTCAGGTGTAGTCTCACCTTAATTGAATAAGGTGTGTTTCCCCACCCCCTCAATCATTACAAGGTGTGTATTTGATGTATATATTTTCTCAAACTAACGTTTAAGTAATCACGGCCCGACTGGCATTTTTACTTCTGCCTACGGCCTGTTTCGCTAAGACTAGTTCGCTCAAAGGTTCTTAAAAAAAACTGTTACTATATTTCGTTGACCATAACTGATTTTTTACCTCTTAATTCATTATCCGTTATCTTTTCTCCCTATTAAGTTGTTCACTTTCCTGGCAAGAAAACTTTCAAAACTATTGTACTAGCTTTGATCCACACTTTGATCCAACAACAACAAAAATTTATTATGGTATTCCCATATAAGTACATGGTATTACCTAATCAAATTTAATTAAACCTATAATATGTCATAATCATAATTTTATATTACTACCATACCGCCGTAAACGTAAACACTCTTTATGGGTGTTTTGCTAAGTGACGAAATTTTCTCGCATTATTCTCTTTCAATCCTAAAAAATCTATGGAACTGGAGACCTAAGTCCTATCTATAGCCGATTTTTAATCCTTGCACGTACGGCGAAAAACGATTATAAATTATAAAAAATCGATCATGGAAATTGGAAAACTTTTTTCGAGCGACGACATTAATAATTAAAAAAAAATTCACGAATTCAAAGCTTTTAGAACTGTTATGGCACCAGTTTTAGCTTAAACGCGTGGCAATAAGTTTCGTTAACGAAACACTGCGGATATAAGACCCCCCCCCCCCCCCCCCGTCTCCTTGGAAGCTTTTCTGTGTTTCCTTAACAAATACGTGTTACAGTTTTGAATTGAGCAGTTTTTTTTTGTTATCGGTATTTTCTCATCTGCATTTTCTTATCCGCATCTTCCTATCCGCCATCCACCATGCATCCGGTCCTCATTTTACAGACACCTTGGCAACGGTTCAATGAAGGTCAAACTCCGGAAATGACAAAGTGGCATCAGACATAAACTGTACCGGTAACCTGACTCCTTATATTGTTAGTGTCGCGCAACCGAGCGTTAGGCCTGATGTTTTCAATAAGTTTTAAAGTGTCACTAAAAGTATTGAAGGTTTTTAAAATAAAGATGGTGTTTTTAAATGAAGATAGTGGGTTCATGTAATCTTGGAATTGTATGGTGTTCTATCAAGTACAGTTCTCGCGTGATTAGAGTAGGGCCTGGTATTGTAGACAAGGGCTTCGTATTGTCTGCGTGTAGTAGCGTGCGATGAAGCGTGGGGCTTGATATTGTATATGTACAGCATTCTTGCCGTAGGAAGAGCACAGGAAAATTTTTATTGCAATAAAAAAAGATGTCACTTGTTTAAGCGCTTTTCAATAGTATCAGTATCGTTCAAAGTATCAGAGTATTGTGGTTTTTATTGTGGATGGTAAAGTGCAGCTCTCGCGTAAGGTCATGTAGTCGCGCGTGATGAAGCGTGGGGCTTGATGTTGTATATGTACAGCAGGCTCGCCGTAGGAAAAACACAGACAAATTTTTATTGCAATAAAAAGTGTGTCACTTGTTTAAGCACTTGTCAATAGTATCAGTATCGCTCAAAGTCATGGGCCTGATATGGTATTTAGACAAGGGCTTCGTATTGTCGGTTCATGTAGTCGCGCGCGATAAAGCGTGGGGCTTAATATTGTATATTTACAGCAGGCTCGTCGTAGGAAGAGCACAGACAAATTTTTATTGCAATAAAAAATGTGTCACTTGTTTAAGCACTTGTCTATAGTATCAGTATTGCTCAAAGTATCAGAGTATTGTGGTTTTTATGGTGGATGGTGAAGTACAGCTCTCGCGTGATGAGCCTGATATGGTATGTAGACAGGGGCTTCGTATTGTCAGTTCGTGTAGTCGCGCGCGATAAAGCGTGGGGCTTGATATTGTATATTTACAGCAGGCTCGCCCTAGGAAGAGCACAGACAAATTTATATTGCATTAAAAAATGTGTCACTTGTTTAAGCACTTGTCAATAGTATCAGTATCACTCAAAGTATCCGAGTATTGTGGTTTTTATGGTGGATGGCAAAGTACAGCTCTCGCGTGATGGGCCTGATAGGAGCTTCGTATTGTCGGTTCATGTAGTCGCGCGCGATAAAGCGTGGGGCTTGATATTGTATATTTACAGCAGGCTCGCCCTAGGAAGAGCACAGACAAATTTTTATTGCAATAAAAAATGTGTCACTTGTTTAAGCACTTGTCTATAGTATCAGTATCGCTCAAAGTCATGGGCCTGATATGGTATTTGGACAAGGGCTTCGTATTGTCGGTTCGTGTAGTCGCGAGCGATGAAGCGTGGGGCTTGATATGGTATATGTACAGCAGGCTCGCCGAAGGAAGAGCACAGGAAAATTTTTATTGCAATAACAAAGGTGTCACTTGTTTAAGCGCTTGTCAATAGTATCAGTATTGCTCAAGGTATCAGAGTATTGTGGTTTTTATTGTGGATAGTGAAGTAATGAGTTCTGACGTGATAGGCCTGATATGGTATGTAGACAAGGTCATGTAGTCGCGCGCGATGAAGCATGCGGCTTGATATGGTATATGTACAGCAGGCTCGCCGTAGGAAGAGCACAGACAAATTTTTATTGCAATAAAAAAGGCGTCACTTGTTTAAGCACTTGTCTATAGTGTCAGTATCGCTGAAAGTATCAGAGTATTGTGGTTTTCATGGGAAGTACAGCTCTCGCGTGATGGGCCTGATATGGTATGTAGACAGGGGCTTCGTATTGCCGGTTCGTGTAGTCGCGCGCGATGAAGCGTGGGGCTTGATATCGTATATGTACAGCAGGCTCGCAGTAGGAAGAGCACAGGAACATTTTCATTGCGATATAAAAGGTTTCACTTGTTATAGCACTTGCAGGGGCACTCTTCAGCTTGTACGGTCCTTCGTACAACGGCACCGTCTTACAACTGCATGTATTCAGTTTACAGTTAGTACGTTATTGATTGATCTTTTAATCTCTTAATCTTTTAATCTTTTTGCGGAGGCAATGAGTGCAGCGGAGCCCACGAAGTTTACCACGGTCACAAGACTTCAAACGAACTCTAAAGGAAACATGTACAACATGGTATGGGGAAGGCCTGGTGTGGTTGGGTATCGGGGCCTGTATTAAATAGGGGGACTGGTATGGGGGGTGGGGTCCAATATGGGGGGACTGGAATGGGGGGCTTGGTATGGGGGGTTTGGTATGGGGGGTCAAAAATGGGGGGCCTGGTATGGGGGTCAAATATGGGGGGCCTGGTTTGGGGGGCCTGGTTTGGGGGGTAAAATATGGGGGGGCCTGGTATGGGGGGCCTGATCATAATGTGTGGTACTTCATGTATCCCTTATTGTAATGTATTTAGATATATTGCAGTGTAATTTGGGGTCGGATTACCAGTAGCCACGCAGCTCTTTAGAACCTCTAATTTCATTGGACCTGTATACCACGCAGCTCTATTGTTTTTAGGTCTAGGGTCTATTGTTAGCCATTGTTGTGTTGTTTGTTCTATTGTTTTCTCAGCTAATCAGAGAAGACCTTGTAAGAGCTGCGTACCGCCCCCGGATTACAGTATCTAGGTTGAAGCACTGATTTTAGTATTTAGGGTTAAGCACTGATTCCAGTATTTCCAGTGTATCGAAAGGGTTAGTTCTTATATATGGTTTGGGATAACAGCATATTATCTTTTATAATTCAACACATTGATACACTGCCCAAATATGGTAAAAAAGTTATCGATATGCGTTATGTCTACATGACATATAACCAGCGATGGCGGTAAATTTTGCATTTTGAAAGAAAGTGAAAATGATTGCTGCCTGCAATTTCGTGTTTTTTGGCGAAAAAGTGCATGAACTATTAGTTAAAAAAAGGAAAAGAAAGAAAAAAAGAGAAGAAAAGAAAAGAGAAAAATACTGTTCACATGATTGGACAAAAAAGGCGCGAAATTTTCGCGTTGTCGCGGTCGCAGTGTTGTTTCTTGGCGTAGCTGAATGAAAACTGGTTCAAAGTTTAACCGCTCGACAAGAAGTGAATGAAGGAGCACAATTTTCGTGAAATTCCTTTGGTAATCACCTCTGGAATATGATATAGACTTGATGTTTCCTCAGAAAAGTTTCTGATCTCGTCATTACGGCTGTGGGAGCTAAAAAACGAGCATTCCAAGTTTGTAAACAACATTGATCGACTCAGCTCGTACTTCGATGTTTGAAAATTTGGTGCTTATGGAAGGGACTAAAAAGCCAAATCAACTACAGGTACGATGTTTTAACCGTTTCTTGTATCCTTTAGCTGTGAATTTTTGTAAGCTTACTGTCCACGCTGCAGTTCTTTCCGACTTTTCGCCGCTATGTTTAGGTTCGTAGCCGTGTGTTTGTTCAATTTGTTTTGATTCTGAATTGAACTTTTTATGATACGAAACACTTGTAACTAAGACATTCTATGCCATTTTACTGTGTTTTAATTCCTGTAGTCACTACTCTGTCCCGTTCTTTGAGTAGACGACAGCTCTTCGTAGAAACTGTCAACTGATGTCACTGATTGTGTACGCTAAATTAATTTTAGCTTGGCAAAAGTTTCGGCATTCATTGCTTGTTGTTTAAGAAATGGTGTGAGGTAAAATATTGTAGTTAGCCTTTTTACTTAATGAAAGGTTGTATGTCTCAATGATTTTTTTCTCGAAACTGTGATTTGTTATCAATGTGTTGAATTATAAAACAGTTATAGTGTTCAAGCTTGCACAATATTGACAAAGGCGCCACTTTCATTCATGAACTGTGTGATGTTGCAAGTTTCGCGCGGTAAAACATCTGTAAGCTTTTATTTTAAGTAAAAGGCTTGTCGGCGATATTCAAACTGTGCTTTGTTATCAATGTGTTGAATTATAAAACTATTATAGCGCTCAAGCTTGCGTGATATCGCCTAATTTTAGTCGACTCGGCCTACGGCCTCGTCGGCTAAGTATTAGGCGATATCACGCGCGCTTTCGCGCTATAATAGTTAAATATCCCTTAAAAATTACAGTTTCCGGCAGCTAGTCCTCGGTAGTGTAGTGACCTGTAGTGGATAGTATGTATGGAGCACAGGGAATCCAAACGCTTTATTAGCGATAACATAATCATTTAATAAAATATTGTTATTTACCTGTTTTCCTGTGTCTCTTTGAGTCGTTTTGTCCGTTTTGGAAGCGATTTGAATCAAAGCGAAGACAGTTGACCTTGCACGTTTCAAATATTATCTTGTCTGCCGCTTCGTAATTGCGTCTCAAGTTTCCATTATTATTAACTATTAACTCTTCTCGGGGAAGAGAAGGGAGAGAAGAGTAATAAGTAATAATATTAATAATTAATAGTTAATGGTAATGGCTTGAGTTAATAATAATGGAAACTTGAGACGTAATAGGCGCGTCGTATTTCCGAAGCGGCAGACAAGATAAAATATTTGAAACGTGCAAGGTCAACCGTCTTCGCTCTGATTCAAATCGCTTCCAAAACGACTCAAAAAGACACTGGAAAACAGGTAAATAACAATATTTTATTAAATAATTATGTTATAGCTAATAAAGCGTTTGGGTTCCCTGTGCATGGAGCAGATCATACGGTCCGGGTTCTGCTGTTTTTATCTTCTTTTATCCGGGTTCTGCTGTTTTTATCTTCTTTATTAAGTGTTTAAATACAAAATAATAAGGGATGCACCAAGTACATAACCGTCAAGCTTGGACGGTAAGGAGCGAAGACAGTTCGAGTAAATAAGAAGCAAAGGACCGCGCACGAAAATACTGCCGGTGTACGTAGGATCTGTAACAGATCTAGTCAGCCAAAAATAGAGATCAACGTATAGAGCAAGGCTGATACTACAGCTGTCCATGGTTGCATTTTGGCTTTCAGTTTGGGCTCTATCATGTCGTTGTCGCGTTAAATGTTCTACGTAGTATTAGCCTTGCTCTATACTTTGAAGATTCGAGGTACGAGATTGGCGTATAAACGACGTACAGAATAACTTTGATTCTGGTCATTTTGGATTTAAACACCTTTAGTGGTACCAAACCACTGCAACGATTACTCCAGTCTCTTCATATGGGATTCCTCGCCCCCGGGCTTGTGATCACCAAGATCGTAGTCCTGGGAACAAAACTGGTTTCGCTAGATCTTAGTGCGCATGCTTGAAAATGTGGGTTTTAAAAACGAAACTTGCCTAGGGCCACCTTAACAAAACTAACAAACAAATGAACCGGTTTTAATCGCCATGCAATCCGTCCGTTATTTTTTTCTGTGGCCGTGTGGACAACTTTTCACTTGATCATGAATGTGAGCGGAAAAGGAATTCTATAAATATAAGCAGTTATCAAATTTACTAACTGAAAAAGACCACTAGCTCTATTAAGGTTACAGTGTACCTTCGGGGGTGTCTCCAGTATAACAGCTCTAGCGTCCTAAACCTAAACCCAGATATCAAATTAAAGCTTATAGAGCTGGCTATCTAAATATGGAAACCATTTGGTAATAAAAAGAATTGTCGAATTTCTTACGACGTCTAAATTCGAACGTCATCAGCTTTAAAACGCTATAACTCAAAGCGATTATTATATTTTGCTAATTTGATTTGTTCTCGGGTTTCCGGACACGAAGCGCTAAAAAAACGTGTCGGCGATTTTCTTTATTCAATTGCAGTGAAAAGTTACAGAATATTTTCGAAAAGGGGAGAAAAAAAATTGGAATGATCGCACGGAAATGCCTCTTGACAAAAAAGTTTTCGGAATTAAGAAATTCGCCGACACGTTTTTATTGATTATATGTTAGCCTAGCTTCTGTCCAAATTTAGGGAAAATCGAACAAATTCCCTTTGAGTTGTAGCTCTTTAAAGTGTCCCCAACAAGCGAAAAATTAACTTTGAGAAAACGGCGCTTAAAAAAACATATCGCTTAATAAACAAACTCCGCCCACAAAAGTTATACCGTCATTTCTCCGTCAATTTTCACTATTTTTCGATCCTTTTTTTTTTTTGGATGAAAGTTCATTCTGTAAACTTTATTTTAACGCCAAAAAAAAATTTTCAATAAATTTTCGATCTGAAGGTACACTGTAACCTTAAACCTGTTATTTTTACTCTAGGTCATGCTCTTTATGATAGACATCATGAAGTGTCCCCTTGACCTAATTCTCACCTAAACACAAGCAATTCTGTCAAACATGAAGTCATATGGAAATTACAAATAATTGTGTGTAATATGAAGTGCCCAAGGTCCGCGTTACGTGCATTTCTGGACATAAGTGTTTTTCTCTAGGTGTATGGCTCTCAACCGACCGCGTAATAACGATGAAAGCTAATTACTCATGCGCATAGCAGCATGAGTCAAGGTTTCGGTAAGATTTTTGTCCCGCTTTTTGTAGTCACAAATTGCCTTGTTTTTTTAAAGTTTCCCGTATCCCGCGGGACGACTTTCACTGGTCTGATTGGTTGACACGCGACCTCGTGATTTCGGCGTGCCGAGTGGCGTGCCCGTAATCACGTTTAGTGTACGCGAACTCGTCCCTGCCTCCCCTAGAAAGTTATTTTTGCCCCCTATTGTTATAAAAGGCTTCAGGAAGGTTAAACCAATCAAAATCCGTCTACCGAGCACATGTCTGGGTTTTAGGGGGGACTAGAGAGAATCGGTTTGTCACTCAGAGAAGAATTTCAGATTCAAACAAATATGGCCTCTTCTGTGCTCTACACTTCAATTTTTCAGACGTTCATTTTCCATTACCAAAATGTAAACATGCCTTTGAAGACTTCGAAATGGAAAGAAAGAGTCCTTAAGACGATTTGTATGCCTTTGAAGTGGCGGTTAGAGAGCTGAAAGCGATGGAATCATCCTGTGAGGATCACAAAGCGAGACACAAAGCCCGGCACAAAGCGAGATATGTGTTCCTACAGAATTGATACTCGAAGCTCGAAGCGGCAGACTTTACTAAGAATTTTCAAGCATTCCTGGAAAACTATGGTGAAGAAAATAACATGTTTGAATGTCCATTTACTTTGTAAGAAACATTTCATGGACTGTTTATTTCTGTTATCAGTGAGAATTTTTGCGAAATATCGGCCGCACGAGAAATTCTTTGATTTGCTTGCGTTGCCGAGAGCTTCCTCGATGCGATAATTTAACGCGTTTTGCTCTTGAGACTAATATAATTCGCAGACCCTAGCGCTCCTCGCTGCAATTAGGCTAAATAAATCGCCAAGCCTTCCGGAAACAGAAAATCAATGAATTCTGATGAGCGTTTGACTCTTTTATTCAAGGGAATGACATTTTCATTCAAGGAAATATGTTTTGACCTTTAGAACAAATATTGTGGATTGCGCGATCGAATTACATTCCACACGAAATTTGCATGAAACGAAACAATCTTGCCATCCGTCGGTGGGGTGGGGTGGGGGGGGGGTTCTTTCTGGAATAACCCAATGCCCAATGTAATAGAAACAAGACGCTGTGGGAGCGTATACTTGGGCGTCGTTGTATTAGGCATATTGGAGAATAATTGTCTTGGGAATCTGCATGCACGTTATTTCACGGTTTGATGATAGGGAGTATTCGGATAGTGTGAGCAGTCTAACAAAGAAGCGCGTTAACCGTCTAAAACAAGAAGACACAGTACACTTAGCGTGCGAGATCGCACGCAAATTATTAAAGTAGCGTGTCCACTGTGTCAAAAGACGAGTACATACTGAAAAATACAAATCGATGCCTACTTTGTACTTACCGTTGAAAAAAAAAAAGGCCGTATGTCAGAGTTTCCCGATGGTTGTTATTGGTTTTAGCTAAATCTTGTAACTAGCTGGTCTGTGTTTCCGACACTTTTGAAGTGAATGCAAATGTAGCCGCAAAGTGGCTTTTCGAAGCCATGATGTAATAGCCTGGTCCGGCCCGAGGTCAAAACAACTTTTCCAATTGAAAGTTTTGCTGGAAGTATTCCCGCCGTTATTGTAATAAAGTTTGAATGAAACATAAATTTAATCAAAGTTAACGACAGAAGTGATAATTTAGGAGGAGAGAAACAAATTTAGCCCTTTGAAATATATTTTTTCAGTTGAGGTAAAAATGTTGCAATTTGCATAATGTGAAAGTAATTTGAAACCTTTCCAGTAACGCATAACGCAGCTGTTTCATAAAACATCTCGCAATCAGACACACGAAAATATATCCAGTTTTTATTCCTCTGTATCCGAAACACAGAAAAGAAAATTAAATGAAAAAGTGATCGCTTTAAGGTTATTTTCGCCCGAGAAACTAACTAGCTAGCGGAAGCAAAACTCGCAAGAAACGTCTCGCAAGACACCGCGTGCATTGTTTACATCTTCTCTCGGCGGTGAATTTTTGCACCCAAAGTTTCAGTTGGCTGTTCTGTTCCTTCAACTTCACGAAATCAAAATTAATGAAAAGCAAACAACCGAAAGAAGTGAAATTAATTGGGATTCCTACCACGCTTATATTTCTTCCTTCGCTGTCCACTGTTCACTTCTTATTAAATAAGCGCTATGTATGTATTCGTCTAAATTATCTTCTTCATGTTCGTTTAAACATGTTTTAGCGGGTTTCCGTCATGAAGGTATCGTAGAATTAAATCGCGAGTGCCAAATACTTTCGCAGTGTCTTCTTGAGTAATTTCCTTACGCATATTGAATATGAAACTGTTAGATGCAACAGAGAAAACACAACTCGCACTTTGTGACGTTCGCCTCGCATCAACAAACAGTACTCCACTGCGGTCAAACGAGAGAAATTTGCAAACGTTAATCAAAGTACTTCAAAGTTAAGGTTGTCATTTTTACTGTTTATTAAAAGTTTCATATATTAACAATACACTGTCAACTCACTAAACGTTTTGAAAGTTTACTAAAAAAGTTCTAATCGTTTGAAAACTGTGAACCGCAGAACTGTCGGCGCCATTTGCCAACACAATTTTGCTCAGGCACGAAGCGTTTTGATCAGTTTTCAACGATCGAAAAAAGCTCGTTATTTTGAGCCGGAAAGATGAAAAGATAGTTACATAAACTAATTATTTTATACATCCTTGCCCACGTTTCCACTTAATACTAAATGAATCCCACCAAATAAAACGAAAAACGCCTCGGACGTGTGATCGCGGTGAAGGTTTGAACAATCCCGCCATCCCCAGAGTTGCGCAATACTGCACATTTGTGGACGACCAAACTGCATTTTAATACTTGGTCGCTACGCCCAAGTAATAATTCACGGTTTGGGAAGTATAAGACTATAATGCGGGTTTGAACGGGGATCAATAAATTAAATATTCAAAGCAAATACAGAAAAAATCAACGTGTCTTCCCCGTGTCTTGACTGATGGTGCAATGTGTGTCACGCAAAATTCGTTGAGGTGGTAGCGGTGCGTGACACGTTTAAAATAAACCATAAAACTTTCTTGCGCATGAGTAAAGGCTACTGGTAGCCTCTTGTTATGATGAAAAACTAACAAAACTCAAGGCAAGCTTGGGCTGCTGGGATCTTCGAAGATTAAGTCTACATGGAAAAGGTACAGTGCTAAAGATTACTTCCCAGTGTCTCCAGTATAACAGCTCTAGCGTCTTAAGATTACACTTAATATACCTAAACCCAGATATCAGATTA
Organism: Cladopsammia gracilis; assembly: GCA_022457155.1. NCBI lineage: Eukaryota > Metazoa > Cnidaria > Anthozoa > Scleractinia > Dendrophylliidae > Cladopsammia > Cladopsammia gracilis. The sequence goes on along the minus strand of JAJGOT010000052.1, from coordinate 854,345 downwards.
AAGCTAATAGAGCTGGCTATCTAAATATGGAAACTATTTGGTAATAAAATGAATTGTCGAATGTTTTACGACGTCTAAATTCGAACGTCCGAATCAGCTTTAAAACGCTATAACTCAAAGCGATTATTATATTTTGCTAATTTGATTTGTTCTCGGGTTTCCGGACACGAAGCGCTAAAAAAACGTGTCGGCGATTTTCCATATTCAATTGCAGTGAAAAGTTACAGAATATTTTCGAAAAGGGGAGAAAGAAAATTGGAATGATCGCACGGAAATGCCTCTTGACGAAAAAGTTTTCGGAATTAAGAAATTCGCCGACACGTTTTTGTTGATTATATGTTAGCCTAGCTTCTGTCGAAATTTAAGGAAAATCGAACAAATTCCCTTTGAGTTGTAGCTCTTTAAAGTGTCCCCAACAAGCGAAAAATTAACTTTGAGAAAACGGCGCTTAAAAAAAACATATCGCTTAATAAACAAACTCCGCCCACCAAAGTTATACCGTCATTTCTCCGTCAATTTTCACTATTTTTCGATACTTTTTCTTTGGATGAAAGTTCATTCTGTTAACTTTATTTTAACGCCAAAAAAAAAATTTTCAATAAATTTTCGATCTGAAGGTACACTGTAACCTTAAGGTTAAAACAACATAACTGTTATCAAGCTCTACAGAACATTCAACGGCTATCAAAGAATGATGATCGAAATAAAACTGACTCGCCTTAAAGGAAAAAGAAAAGATCCTGCCGCCATGAACTGTGAGTGACGTGCATCAGCATACAGCTGACAGCGTAAAACCTTTTTAATTTATCGTGAAAAGCTTTTACCAAAAGAGATTATTTTTATTTCAGTGAAAGCGGTTCCAAATAATCCTTGGCATTGAGTGGGTCCGCGAAAAACAAAACTGAATACAGAGTTATTATTAGATTAGGCGCTGTTCGCGCTCTCCCGCTCCGAAAAAAAGAGCGCCTGATCGCAGGATAAGGCGGCGTCTGAGCACCAACTAAATCAACAAGATAAACTTGAGTGTATGGCTGACTTATTGGTGAAGCGAGCCTCAAAAAAATAAAGAAACTTGTAACTCCAAAAGACATTAGTGGACTTGCCAGGCTATTTTAATTTTAATTTACTCGGATGCAAAATAGAAATCTAGAAATAACCGAACGCTTTTTGTTTACTTCAAGTTTATTGTCATGCAACTTACAAGAAAGTAAAAGGGCACCTGACTTCTTCAAGCATATTATATCCTATTTACATGGACAATTACTATATACTAAAACAGTGTATATGTTTATAACACACCCTGATTGGCTACTGAAACTTACGCTATATATAGGAGAGGATCTTGATATAATTGAATCCGAGACAAACTGTGATTACAGTGATCATACAAGATCCTCCTAGAAACGGCCACTTAAGGCGCTGTTACACCAGGCAATGTTTCGTGCAACTTGTCTCGCAATTTTGTTGCGACACAAGTTGCATGAAAAATTGCCCAGTGTAACATACCCCGCAACACACATTTCTCGCGATTTTTTTGTTGCCGCAATCGTTGCGAGAAATAGAAGTCGGTTCTACTTTTCGCAACGATTCTCGCCACGCCGCAACGAATTTTTCAAGCGTTGCGTAGTGTAACACGTTTCCTGCAACTTGTGTCGCAACGTTTTGTGACTTTAGCCAATGAAATTGCTCCTTTCACCGTCGGGCGAGACAAATTGCAAGAAACATTGCCTAGTGTAACACCCTCAAGGCAACTTGTCTCGCAGCATCGCAACGCACGGTTTTTAGTTGTTGCGAGACAAGTTGCACGAAATATTGTCTAGTGTAACAGCGCCTTTAGCCTACGAAAATAGCAGTTCTTCGGCTGAAAAAGCTTCTTCAGTCATTGTAGCGCGGTTATTTATTTTGAAATTATAAAGGAAGCACGTTTAGTGAGACAACCACCAAGTTAGAAGTTTTGCTTCTATCACGGTTTCACTCATCGAGCAGTAAAGATCAGTATGCAAGGTATAGCGATTAGCGATAGCACTGAACTGTTTTCATTTTTTTTAACACAGCGTGAAAGGAGAGCGCGAGTCGCGTGGAACGTGGAACGGGACAAGGACGTTTCTCACAACGCTTCACGTTTCCTAGTAGCACGCAAATTGAAGAATACAAGAGAAGACAGGTCTAATGGGGCTGCAGTAAGAAGGTCAACTGGCTTCTATCTTTATTATTTAATGGAAAAATAAAAATGTCTTAAAAATAATTGTATCCATATTGTTGTTAGTATGGATTCGGGGTGCACGTAAATATGTTGGTTTCGTGCTCATTATATTCTAGACCATCAAGAGATAAGAAAAAACTGAAAAACGAAAGTAAAACCACCAGATTTCCCGTAACGTTAACAGAACTCAATTATGGAGATGTGTAGTACAGTTTAATAAACGAGCAGCAGTGCTTTATCAAGTTTAAAACACGAGGCGCAGCCGAGTGTTTTAGACTTGATAAAGCACGAAGTGCGAGTTTATTAAACGGCTTCAAAAACTTCTGATGTAGATCTATTCATTCTTGCACTTATATTTAGATTTTGGGTTATTTTGGGCAAGAAAATTGGACGCAAAATTTTAGCCGTGTCTATATCAGATATAAAGACACTCATGAAACAATAATTTCCTTTGTGTTTTCTTTATGAATTATTAATGAGTTTGTGACTGAAGTTCAAACTTGGAGTCTGTAAACGAAATCAGTTTGATGTGACCATTCAAATGAAACCTCTTCGGTAGTACGTTTTCATGGTACCTTTATTTTTCAATATTTAACAAAAAGAAATTTTGGATTTTTCTTTAATTTTCGGATTTTTGGCACCCTTTGGGAGTTAACGAGTTACAGGTAGTATGCTACTCTATCTGAGAAAAATAAAAAAAATTTAATCAATAACATTCAGCAGCAGCAGCAGGCTTTTTAATTAATTTTATGTCCTGATCGAGAGTGCTATTAAAATAAAGAATAAATCTGATTGGATCGTAATTACAAGTTATTGAATCAATTATTGAGAAGAGACTAAAAGGCGCCAGTACAAACGTTTGACTGATTTTTGTGGAAGATATCACCCGCCAAATCACAACCGTTAAATGGCTGCTGTACCCATGCAGTGAAGTCATAAAGCCAATATCAATTAGATTTGAAAAGTTTAGTTTGTTCCAGTTAACCCCGATTTACCACCACCACCCTCCCCCACCCTCCCCCGCCGCTTTTAAGCCCACCGGTTAGAGGCCGGCCATCAGATTGGTAACAAAACATTTTTCCGGCTATACCCCCTCCAATACTGATAAGCACACCACAGTTCCTGAACAGCAATTCAGTTTACGAAAATTTACAGCAAATTACATAACTGAAACAACCCTTCTTTATCACAATCCCAGGCATTTCACGGTATTTTTAATCGACCAAGTGATAGAAAAAAGCCTTTTAGACATCTTCGGCCACATTTTCTTCGGGGCTTTCCGCATTTTTGAAACTAATATCTTTTCAGACATTAGCTTTCGAGGGGGCGTTTCCTAAGTTTCTTTCTTGTTAATTTGAGACACAAAAGCTTTAGAGAACGAGAGCAGAAATTGCGAGCGAAAAAGGGAATCCAGAGGTCAATTTTTGGGTCTCCTTTCTTCAGCACTTGTTTGTTTGTTGATTTGTTCGTTTGTTTGTTTGTTTGTTCGTTCGTTCGTTTGTTTGTTTGTTATGAACGCACGTTTATATAAACAATCTTAGCGCCGTTGGATCAGCCTTTTAACTCAGGAACCTTTTAACATATATTTAGTTTGGGCTAGTGTAGGAAAATAACTTCAGCGGGAAAGTTTGATATTTTATAAGTGAAATGGTATTCACAGAATTCATGAAGCTGAGTCCTCGACGCTTCATTAACCTTCATTAGTTCAATCAGAATTCGTCTAATCCACAGGTCCTTGTAAATTTAAAATAAGTGCCGGCGTAAAACAATATATACGAAGCTATTGTAGCTAAATGATCGTTTTTGTTGTCAGTAGCGATATATGAACCAATCAAAAGCGGCCGTGAGATTGCAACACACTTGTTGTTTTTTTTTATCGACATTTCCCCCATGAAATTTCGTGATCTTCCTTTTCTGGCGTTGTAGTGGCCAGTTAAACAAATTGGAAAGAAATGATTCGTTACTTCCAACTTGTTTTGCTGCAGGGCAGCAAAAAATGTTCAGTTGGCGGTTTGTTTGGAAATCTCCTTATGTTATTTGTTCTTCTGTTAATGCCAATACTTGATCCCGTAACTAAAGTGAAGCCGTGATATTGTTCCACCCTAAGGTGGTATAGATATATTCACGATAGCTGAAAATTTGAATTCTAATAGGTTTCAAGTTATTTAAATCCGCTTGTTTCAACTTAAATTTCTGGGGTCATTCCTGCGAAGGTAATAAATTTATCTGTTTATGTGCCGGCTATGTTCATGCGCTATTTTTTTTAACGGAGTTTTCCACAGCAGAGGTTAGCGAAGCTGAGATGAATTGGTTCGAAAATATACCGTAATATTTTAAAGTATTGTGCAGATACAAGCAATAAATTGATATATTTTCATATCTGTGTTTAAAGCATGTCATCTGCATCGCTAACCGTGATCCATGAATTTTTGATGGACCTGATATCACGATATATCTTCATTCTCATCTATTGATATCTTCATCTGCAGATAACCATACGCGAACAACTGAGTCATATTAATTTTCGTGGCATAATTTACTGTTTTTGTTTACATACATTGTTCGTCGACATTACAAGGTAGCTGATGTGTTTTCGTATTCCCACTGCTGGAAATTACCCTGTCTTTCAACAATTTTAAGAACGTTTTCGAGTATGTCTCATATTGAATATACATCACACGCAATAGTATGTTTTTCTCCCCCGCGGAGACCAGCTAAGCCGACATTTTTTAAGGTTGGTGGCCACACCCCATAATCGCATAAATTTACAAAGGAAGTTTTCCAGACAGATTTAGCATTTTAATACGCTTTCTGAGTTGGAGGCCATTATTATGATGCATTTTAGGAAGAATCAAGACAATTTTCCTTTGAAATTAATAAACCAAACTCGAGAACATCAATAAAAAAAACTCTCTTGGACAATATGTATCACTCTGGGAAGTTTTCAGGATTCTTTTCTTCAAAACAAACGGATCGAAAATGTTTATTTAAAGCATATCCAATGTTTTTTTTTGGTCAATAGCTCTTTACCGAACAGAAAAACAGTAAACAAACACAGCTCCAAACATGTCATCGCTTCGGCATTGTACAAAGTTCTCCCAGGCTCCCAGAAAGTATAAACATAATTGTATCCCCTAACTTTAACACTGGGTTGTCTTTAAACTTTTATTCTCTTTTCTTTTTAATAAGTTAACGTATTAAATCCTTTTCTCTTTCTCCCCGTGGATATCAAGTAACCTTTTTTTTTCAAGATGTTTGACTATAAACACAAAACTTTTTAAAACCCAAGATGGTTTCAAGACGTTCTTGTTCGATTAATTAATTTCTTTACAGCCTCGTCAAGCTCAGACAGGCTGTTTTCATGTGGACGTGCTGGCTTCCGTAATGATTCAAACCTCGCTTGAAGTCCATTAAAATGCGCGAATTCCTTTTAAGGAGTTTTTCAGCACTCAATATGAACAGTTCAGGAACGAATTTTATCATGCGGCGTGCAAATTATTTTGCGCGGCAGGTGCACCGAGGCTAAAATGATTTCACGAGAAAACACTAGAGACGCCAAGTCAAAAAATTTAATATGTTTTCCTTCCTGAAATAAAATGTTGTGCCGAGAAGAGGTCCTGGCGATACATTGTTGGATTTTTCTTGATACAAATAACGCAAAGAGTGTTTTTACCCGTAACTTCTAGTGCTTTATTCGAAAAAAGCAGGTATTTTTTATTTGGCGCTGAGAAATGAATACGACGTGACATAATTTTTGAGCTAACATATGATAAACAGCTTGGCTGTCCGTTCTTTTAAAATATTCTTTAGAGTTAATGAATCCAGAATGCATAACAATACTTTTATCGCGTCCATCGAGACAAAAGCGTAGCCCCATCACAGGAAAAAGTGATATCCGATAAAAGTGTCCACATAACACTGATCAATAATTCATGTCTGTCCCCTTCAAACAATAGTTCTCTTCGGGGTCGTTTTGCGCTCAAAATATCGACCATAATTTGGAAATTTGCCGAGAAAATTAAAAACCTAAGAAAGGAGTAGTTTCCGTTTTAATTTTGATCGAAGTAAAAGAACTTTTTCGCCTTCGTTGATTCAAAATACGGGTAATTGTATTGAGCCATAACTAACTTTGATTGGTTCTTGTAATCTTTGATTGTTCTATTGTCTAATTGACCAATCAGAAAGTTGCACTTCATGGCCGGACCAAGTCAAAATATTATTCACGGTTGTCAAGCTTACACTGACTGGCCGTAATTTCTTCAGTGCAGGTGCATTTGGGCCCTCACCAGTTCAGAATAGAATATGAGGCTATTATTTTTGTTTCCTTGGACAGAGTTTTAGCCCTAAACGCATTAGCAAACTGATAAAGCGCCAGTGAGGAGCCACACGGAAAGGAACAATCGGGCGCCGGCCGAAAGTAAGCAACTCCCTTTTTGCGGTGGCGTTTTTTACTTCACTTTTCTAAGATCGAAAACCACTCATTTATACGGTCACGTCGAGAAAACTTAGCCGTATCTGATGTGAATAATTAAACGATTCTCGTTCTCTTTTTCTAGTTGTCTCGTTTAGATCAAGAATGGAGAATGGTATGATGAACGGCGGTGACCATAACGGCCATGATCGATCGCGATCGCCTTCGCCAGGACTCAGCCGTTCGAACTCGCGAAATGGAAACTGCAAAGAAATCAACCGTACTTCACTGCTTAGAAGAAACCAAAGTCTGAGCGCCAAACAAATTCGGTTTTACAGGAATGGAGATCGATTTTTTTGTGGCCTAAAACTAGCCGTGTCTCCCGAGCGCTACAAAGAGTTTGATGCACTGCTGGCAGAGTTATCAAACAAGCTGGAACTTTCGACCGGGGCTGTGCGATATGTTTTCAACGCTGAAGATGGCAAGATGATTACAGATGTGAACGAGCTTCAGTACGGCTATAGTTATGTTTGTTCATCGTGTGGTGTCTTCAAAGAGGTGGAAGGTGGCTACGGAACCATGAAACCTTCTTGGTCCCTCGCACATCACAAGAAAGAGAACGTGCCGACATCGGCGCTTGCACATCAAATCGATGGCAGCCGGGATTTCATCAAACCGAAATTGGTCACAGTGATGAAGAATGGAAAGCCCCCACAAAAGAAAGTTACCATGCTACTGAATGCTAAAACAGCAGTTAGCTTGGAACAAGTTTTGGATCATCTCTCCTCGAAGGGAACGCTAGGAAAAGTCGACAAATTACACACGGTCGATGGAAAACAGGTAAAGGTTTTTTGTCAGCCATTAATATATTTTCGTTCTCTTGCTTCATTCAATTCAAATACATTGGACAGGCATTCGTGTTACCACAGTCGTTAATAATTTATCTTTAGTTTTGGATTAGTTGTCTTTGTTCATCTTTTACTTCGAGAAAAATACCTCAAACTTTTTTTCGATGATAGAATCTACGGTAAGACAATTTTTGTTGTTGTCGTCGTTTAGAGTCGAGCCTTTGTGACAACTGAAAGAAGGCTCGTGTCAGAACTATAAGCAACACGCGGCTGGCAATTTTACTGAGTCATAGCTACTGTGTTTATTAACGTTTATAGCATTTTAAGCAGAAGTAGATATAGAAACATTTTCGCGAAATGTCTATGTCTATTTCAACGCAAAGGAACTCGAATCCATCGATTGCATTGAAATGAACAAACTTGTAAATAACACCCTCATCATATTTTGCTGTTTCGTGTATGATCATGTCTGTTGCTGGGATTATAAGATCGCCGAGTTCTTTTGCGGTAAAAGAGGAAGCTACAAAATGTGACGATACATTTCCTTTCATTTTATCGTCATATTTATTCCCCAGAGTACAATTTGTTTGATTTGTTTCGATCAACGTACAGTTTTAGCCAGTGTGTTCGCCACGTGTTAAAACCTTTCATTATTTATACCATTCGTCTCGAGCAATTTTAATGTCTTCGTTCACAGGGACGATTTTTAGTCTGTTTTGGAAAATTTATTCTTTGAAAATGCTCTATAGTCTTGCGTGGGTTCATGTTGAAAGGTAATCGTCCGTTTCAGAATGAAATATTTCTTGTTTATGTTCTTCATGCAAGATAATTTTCACGGCTCGCCCAAAGCAAAATTTTCACGCTTCCTAAACAGCTATGGGCGTCTTTTGTTTGCAGATGTAAACTTTTCCTGTCGAATATTGTAATAAATCCGCGAACCGTTGCTTTGTGCAAAATTGATTCATTTAAGGATTTTTTTTCAGGGCCGTTTAGAATTACATTTGACACAAGTTTTTTTATATCAGCCACAATTTTCATTTTCCTGTCATATCGTATTAAGTGCTTTATTTGTTGACTTCCACACTGCATTGGTCGCAGATAGAATGACATGGCAAAAATCAACTGGCTTCCTGCATTTGAAATGCATTTCTAACATCTTAAGATGCCTGAGACAATCGATTTTTTTTTGCCTCTCCACTTGAAAAAAGTCATTTTGAAACTGTAGTTTTACATGATGAAAACAACGCTTAGGTAATAACACGGGAATTCTATTTGCATTAGGTGTTTTGTAAACATCTATTCAACTACAGAGGGTATTTCAACCATTACCCATGGATCAGCGTATGACAGAAATAATATCGTCCAAAACTATCTACACACCTTGGTGTTAAGAAATCAAGAAATGCCTTATTGAAAAAGTAAAGAATTGGTTTGGATATGCATCATTAGAAATGACAAGTGGTTTCTTTATGTTTAATCTTGTATGACACAGTGCTCTGCGGCAGACATAATCAATGTTCTATTCCCCTCCCAAATGATTTGCTGTTCGCATCTGAGTTTTGTGCTTGTGTATGAAATCCTAAAATGCAACTGTTCAATTCGAGCTGTTCTTGCTTACAGCTGTGCTGTTTATTTTTCTCGAGTGGAAATTTGATAACTTTCAACTTTTGCAACCACAGGCAAATTTTAATTCTTCTTGGGAATTAAAAGATTAAGAAGTGCTTTAGTAAAGTAATTGTCCTTTGTATAATGTGTATAAACCTTAAACTCAGATTAAATAGTTAAGTTTAATTCCTTTGAGCATAGACAGTGAAGGTTTACATTACTGATGAAAATTTATGCGTCTGGAGGTACAAGTGAGAAAAGTGCTTAAAAGTTAGAACCCCTGTACAGCATAATAAACTGCATTACAGGATAGTGCTGCCCAGTCGCTTTTATTTGAATGGTGACCAGGGTTCGAAATTAACACTCGCAAACTCGCAAAATGCGAGTGGTTTTTGGAAGTTGCGAGTCTGAAAAATATCCTCTAGCAATCTTTTGCGAGTAAGCATTTCTCTAATAAAAGTTGGAGGGAAAAAAGTGAACGTTCCTGGAGAATTTTGTGGCAAAAATTCAGACATCATCGAATGTCATTTACAGGAGAAAATAAGCGTGGTTTTACACAGAACCTGTGCACCCTTTTTCTACGCACTCACATTTTCTTGGAATCAGCAACGTGACATGCAGAAAAGAATGAATTTCACGCTTTGTGAGCCACTTTTGTTGCAGATGTCTAAAATAACCCCCTTTTTCAAGAGACCCTCGACCTCCAAGACTTCCGGTAACGTGACCGAGGATGATAACGTCTTGCCCGACAACCCGGAGCCCCCAAAGAAACAACAGGACAACGACGGCAAAGAAGACTACAAAATTAACAGCGTACTATTAAAGTATTTTTACCTTTTTTTCGGAGTCATCAAAGGGAAAATGACTGCAAAAAAAATAGCTAGTGACCTTACTAGTTTTGCTAGTAGAAAAAAATCTTACTAGCAAAACTTTGCTAGTGGACTAAAAAATTAAGTTTGACCCCTGGTGACACTTTAGGATTTCATCCAAAGATTACAGGAAAGTAAAGCTAAAGAGCTTTCATTTAGGATTTCATCCACAGACTCAAAAGTTAGAACCACCTTGCATTGCATAATAAACAGCACCACAGGAAAGCACTGCTTCGAAGTACTTTTCATTTGAATGGTCACACTGTAGATTTCATCCACAGACTTAAATGTTAGAACCACCTTGTGCAGCATTATAAACAGTACCACAGGAAAGAACTGCTCAGTAGCTTTCATTTGAATGGTGACACTTTAGGATTTCACTCACAGACTCAAAAGCTAGAACCAGCACCACAGGAAAGTACTGCTCATTTGGATGGTGACACTTTAGGATTTCTTCCACAGACTCAAAGTAAGAACCACCTTGTATGGCATAATAAACATTATATTTACATGGCTTAAACCAGTCCACGATGAAAAGGAGCATTGGTTACAACAACAACAACAACAACAACAATACAGATTGCTGAGATGGACTGAAGTGATTTCACTTAATCATGTTCAAGAGAAAACAGTTTTGTATGAAGTAGAAACTTTTTTCTGGGTGTCTATCCCACAATTTTGGTACAGCCTCTGAAAATGACAAGTGATGAAAATTGTGTTTGTGTTTGTACTATTCTTTTGCCTTTGAAGGTTGCACATTTGCCGACAGTAATAGAAATATGCTTTGCTGTCAGCAAATTTGCAAAAGAGCTGTAATAATAAATCCTTTATTAAACTGTTGATTGGACCATATTGGGAAAATATTAGTCTTGTTCTTTGTGGCCAGTATTTTCCCAGTGTAGATCTCACCCTTGTTCAATAACATAAATTGATATGTACCACATGAAAGTACTGTGCAATACGTAGTTTTCATTTGAATGGTCACACATTAGGATTTCATCAATGGACTCAAATGTTAGAACCACTTTGTACAGCATAATAAACAGCACCACAGGAAAACACTGCTCAGTAGCTTTCATTTGAATGGTCACACATTAGGATTTCATCAATGGACTCAAATGTTAGAACTACCTTTTACAGCATAATAAACAGCACCACAGGAAAGCACTGCTTAGTAGCTTTCATTTGAATGGTCACACTTTAGGATTTCATCCTCAGACTCAAAAGTTAGAACCACCTTGTACAGCATAATAAACAACACCACAGGAAAGTTAGTAATACTCAACAGCTTTCCTTTGAATGGTCACACTTCAGCATTTAAAAATGTTGGAACTGACTTAACAGTATATTAAATAGTATCACAGCAAAGTTACTGCTTGTTAGCTCATATTTGAATAGTCACAGATTTTATCAACAGACAACCAAATAAATTATAATTAAATGTCTCCAGGGTTGATTTTCGGAGAAGAGTGTTTACAATAATTCAATACAAGTTCTATTAATTTTGCACATGTATAATAGTGTTAGAAAGTTCCATACTCTGTTGCCTGCTGTTTTTGGTTTTGATAAAAAAAAAAATTAAGGAGTGCCAAGTGACGTTCCAGCAGAGAATTGGCGTAGGTTCAAGATCGGAAATAGTTGATTTATTTTAGTTTTTATTATGTTTCACTGTGGGTGGGAATCCAAAGAAATAGACAGTTTATGAAGGTAGAAAACCTGCAGAGATAAATAATAATTATACAGGTTGGATTTGATATGGTTTAATCAAAAGACAGGAAGTGGGTTGTAATTAAAGTTCTAAAAAACTTGATATTGCTTGATTTTCATACAATTTGTGGAATTCCTTTCGTTATTGATATGTTAATTTGATAGAGGACTTCAGCCAAATGCGGAGTTGTAAAATTTGCTTCTAACTTTTGAGTCTATGGATGAAAGATGAAATCCTTAAGTGTGACCATTTAAATAAAGCTAATGTGCAGTACTTTTTTGTGGTACTGTTTATTATGCTGTACAAGGTGATTCTAACTTTTGAGTCAGTGGATGAAATCCTAAAGTGTGACCATTCAAATGAAAGCTACTGAGCAGTACTTTCCTGTGGTGCTGTTTATTATGCAGTGCAAGGTGGTTCTAACTTTTGAGTCTGTGCATAAAATCCTAAAGTGTGACCATTCAAATGAAAGCTACTGAGCAGTACTTTCCCGTGGTGCTGTTTATTATGCAGTGCAAGGTGGTTCTAACTTTTGAGTCTGTGGATGAAATCCTAAATTAAAGCTCTTTAGCTTTACTTTCCTGTGATCTTGTTTGTTTCTCATTGTTCAAACAAAATACAATTTCACATTCTTCTAAAATTTTGCTAAAAGCCACTCTTAAGTGTTCAAGGGTTAAGTGAATATATCATGAATGCATTCTTGATTGATGAGGTATTTAAACTTTGTGGTTAAAATATCCTATTTTACTTAGGCTCTTAAGCTGTAATCCTACTAAATGAAATCATTTATTTATAATATATGCTTCATATAATGTTTGTATTTGAGAGTGAATAGATGTACCCTGCTATAAAAAGCTACACAATGAGAGTTCTTTTGTAAAACAATCAAAGTTAATTTAAATTATTGTGTTCCTAATATATTTTTCTGACATAATATATGTTGGATGGCACATACAGTTGTTAATATTATACATTAATGAAGAATTGATTCCAATATTCTACCATAAAAAAGAGGGCAAGTTAATCAAATGAATTTGCCAATGGCAGCTGCTCTCATCTGTTGTCTCTTTTGATCTTATCAATTCTCTTCAGTGGTAATAAAAAGATTCATTTCAAGGCAAAATGTTTACCCATTGTACGTAGTTCTAAGCAAAAATTGTATAACATTCTGCAACTAAGTTCTTGTCCTTGTTGGCCTTTCAACTAATGATACTACATCAAAAAGCCACCCCACTGGTTGTCTTGGAGCTGTTTCTGTTTGTTGTTAACAGACACAAATAGTGCCCCTTCTCGGCTGTATGCAAGATGCAAGGAGGGAAAACTTTAAACTGAAACTTCCGGTATAGAAAGGGCATGGCCTGGTCATTCTCACCTTAAGTCATCAAACAATTCACTAATTAAAAGCATCAAAAACAACTTTCCAAATGGAATCTAGACACCATTTTTTCCTTCAAAAGCTTTCTGTTTCTACATGTATGCAGTTTTTGAAACACAACATTTCGTTGAATAACCTGTTGACTTTTTTCTGTATTTTTCTTTTCACAGATAAGGGAGCTTAGACATCTGTTCAATGATGACACAATGTTTGTTGCTCTGCAAAGCCATGAAAAGTTCCCAGAAGAAGGATTTGATGTTGATGTGCAAAGTGAGTTGTTACTGATGTTGTTGTAGTGAATAGTTTGAATCCAGTGAATAGCTTATTTTGATAAATATATCTGCAGCTCGACAGCCTGAGCGGTTGTCTATCATTGTCCTCCAGGTGGTAAAACCATAGTCTTGAAAATGACTGTTGTTGGTGGCACTGATAGATGTGTTGACAACCTGAGAGGAGTTTATTTTGATTTTGAAAATAACTTCTGCTCAGGTTGTGGAAATGTCAGTTTGTGTTAAAAACAACATTCCTTTTTAGGATGATATTCACCCAACAACCACACTAAAAAGACTGTTAATACTACCACTACATCTGTATGTAATAGTTTCTTGGTAATGACAGCTGAATTGAATCAGATAACTTAAAAAAAATACACGCACAAAACTGTTTGAGTTGACAAAAAGTTTGAGGTACCAAGTTACATGTAAATTACTGCAATATTTTAAGCAAGTTCAAGTTCACCAGAATTTGATTTTCTATCAACATCGGCTATTTTTGCATTTTCAAACTGTCAAGTGTGTAAAAAGGAAACCAAGTAATGCAGCTAATTGGCTGTACTACTTAAATGCCAACACACACCCTCAGCTTGTCATGTCTTGTTGGGAAGTGAAATGGTGTGTTTCACAAACGCAGCCCTAGTCATATTAAGTGTGATATACTGGAACATATTTTAAAGATCTGGCCCTGGTTGTTCAAAAGGTCGATAGCGCTATCCACAGGATAAATCACTATCCAGTGGATAAGTATCAACAAAATCCATTGTGTTATCCACAGGATAATGATTTATCCGGTGGAAAGCGCTATCCACCCTTTGAACAACCGGGCCCTGGCTGATTATTTGTCCACACAAACTGAACAGTTCCGTAATCCCATGAGTGCCAAAAATCAAAATTCAAGAAAACTTTCAAATTTATTTTTATGAAATATATTAAAAAATAATGGTACCATACAAAAGGACTGCTGAAAAGGTTTCATTTGAATGGTCACACCACGCTATTTCATCCACAAACTTAAAAGATAGAACTTCACTTCATGTACACGTACATGTCTCCGTTTTGACTCTGGGAGTGAAAGGGTTAACCCTTTAAGCCCTAATATCAAAATTTAAATTCTCGTTTCTTGTTCCTATACATTTCCTATAGAAGTAGTGGGGAGGAATTGTTTGGATATCAAGAGATTTCATCTTGTGTGATCATGTCCTTAATTCTCATGACCTTTTTGATTGATAAGGCATTGATATTACAAGGAGAAATTTGATGCTGATCACTCTTAGGGCTTAAAGGGTTGAATATGTACAGTATTAGTAAATTAAAGTAACCTGATTCAAGAGTACTTATACAATCATGTATTGTACATTGTATGTCAAACAAACAGCAACATAAAGTTTTAAAAAGTCACTTGGCTCTCGTGTAAGCGAGACAAAAATGAGCAACTGGTAATTGAAATAAATCAGTTGTATGATATTCCGAGCGATCACAGGTGTGTTGGTAATTTGTGATCACCAACTGACACATGTTACAGTCCTTTCTCCATTGTAACCAACACATTATTTTTGAGAGATGTGCTCAAAGCAGGCCAGGAAATAGGACCCCAAAAGTATGGGAATCCCAAACTCATTTTGAACTCGCTTATACGATGGCAATCAATGAACTTTGACTCGGCTTTATTTCCACTGCCAAGTATAATAATACTCGGTGCTTTTTTCTAATCCCAGGGTTGTTCCGCCCACGTTGGCGTTATGCACCTGTAACAGATATTTATTCCTATATTCCTGGCCTGAGACCTGAGCCCCCTCCTCCAGAAAAGACGTTCACAGTTCATTTACACTGCATCTTAGCGGCATCCATGTCAAATTTAACAACACCAAGGCCTGCACCGGTCAGAACGAGATCAGTATCTCCCAGACCTTCGAGAAAATATTTTTCACCCTCACCAAAATCAACGCCCAGGTCATCTGCAAGTTTTACATCAAGCAGACCCAAAACTGCCTTGGGGGTTCCATCAGAGTTTTCTCGTAAATCACTGATGCCTCAAGTGAAAGGAAATGGATCCCTTAGACCTGCCAAGAAGCGAGCTGGTTCTGACAAACCTGTTCCCATCAGACCCAAAGCTGGCTCAGATACTCCTGTTGCAATACGAGGAAGACCAAGACCTCCAGAACCAGTAATTCCTTTGCAGAACTCGTCTTCAGACGATGACGATTCTGAAAATGCAGAGGGTCGTCATGGATACTACATATATATTTATAATGATAAAATCAACAAAAGCCAGGGACTCCATGATGGTAAACCAACCGCATCAGTTCGACCAATGCTGTTCTCCAATGAAGAGAAGGAATTAGATGTGGATCCTGTCGGCAAACTGGATCTGAAGCCCATGACATTAAACCTTTCGCCAGTTGATTCACTTGAAACAATCCTTGCTTGACATTCTGACATTCAGATTGTTTGTTCACGTTGGTATATATATGTTCATGTGACTTTACTTAATTAAGTAATGATCCGCATAAGAAGGATAGCGCTGAATGGCAGTGCATGATGGAATGTCAACTTTTTTCATTGTTACAACTAGTGATCTCATTGGCCTAGACTCAAAAACCACTAAAACGTTAAGGTTCAAGGCGCATGCAATTTTTTAAAAGATATTGTATTTGGGGAACTTCATCAAAGAAGCAAAATTATTAGCTATTGTCTTCTGCTATTCTGATTGGTTAAGCACGAACATTTCCTAAAATTTATTTGATGCAAATGGATTTTCTTTATTTTTATAATGAAATCTAATTATTAACCATCAGCTCCTCCTCTATTCTTGAAATCAAAGATATTCTATGTGGGAAAGAGCCAATGCCGCAGAACAATGAAGTTTGCTATCGTTCTTATGTGGAGCATTACTTAAGTGTTAGCGTCAATTTTTGAATAGAAAAGGTCTGCATACACTCACTGACCTCAAATTTTGTTATTGATAAGATAAGTTGGTAATTCAGGCTTCGTAATTTCATATAACAAATTGTCCTTGTACAACACGTTTGGCTGATTTAAATTACAGAACTCACCCAATTACTCCTTGAATTTTACCTGGCTTAGTCCAATTACTAATAACTCATTATCTTTAGCAAAACTTGAAATAACTGTTACAGCTTGGTGTTTTTATCAGCATTATTTTCTTGGGTATTTTAGTTATAAAATATTATTAATACATGTAGCGCAAATATTAATGGAGTATGTTTATATTTTGAGCAGTTAATGGAAGTTCAAAAATATGGCATAAGAAACAGGTAGAATATTGGTTGGAATTTAGGTATAGTGGGGGAAGATAAGAAATTGTCTTGCTTATTAAAAATATATTAAACAAAAAACTGTTATATCAAGTAAATATATAAAACATATGTTGCCTTTTATTTTACCATTCAAATGCAAACCGTTTGAATCCCATGTGTTTTTGTAGCATAAATTAAGTTTTGTAGAAAGAGAAGTAGTGTATTGTTAGTGTCACTAACTTTACATTTATTTATAGCAATTTCAGTAGTAATTATTTTATTTATTCATGCACAATTTTGGCAAATGTTTTCTTACTATTATTCTGTTCCTTTTACATGAGCTAGAAGCTTGAGATTTAGAAACAACTGACAGAATAACTCAAAGTATATTACACATTCAAAATTGTTTACTACAGCTATTATACAAAAAGTTCTAACTACTCATCTGTTCTTTTTACATGAGCTTGGTGCTTAAAATTTAAAAACAGTAATATTAACAGAGTTACTCAAACTATAAAAAAATTGCTTACTAACTGTTTATCGCGTTCGAAGAACGCAATCCTAATTTCGTGTTGGAGACAAATTTGAGATTTTTTGGTAGACGGTCTTCCAAATGGCCGCCCCTATTGTTTTTTTTTTCAGGGGCTCATTTCCGCCGGAAATTCCTTCGAACACGTCTCCGTGATCTGTGATTACTGCTAGTTATATTATATATTATACTACATGCAACATATACCCATATATAACATGCAATCAAACCTCCAAGCCAACAAGTTTAATCAACAAAGAATCCAGATTGTTTTTCATGTGATAAGCAAGGTTAACCTCTATTTTGTGGGTTTAGTCTAGTTTATCAATTCTGGAATTAATCTTCATTATACTATTGTTAGTTATCCGCTAAATACAAAACACAGTTGCCAGTACTTTTAAACCATTATCTAAAACAACAACTACTTGAATTTTGAAAAGTTAAACAGGTTTTAGTTTTCCTTCTGTGTTGTTGATACCATTTTTATGAGTAATAATAATAATTATTATTATTATTTACGAGCCTGTCACTGCAAAAAGACTGTTAACTCTTCAGGTCTTTTCAGAAGTCGTTCATATTGAGAATGGAAATAACATTATTCCAGTCTTTCAGAACAACAGTTTAATCGTCGAAGTGAATACATAATGTATATTTCTGGGTCAGATTACCTTATTGTATTTGACTTATCAGTTCTATTTTTGGCCACATTTAAACATCAAATCAAAATCACATCTTTTTGGATAAGATGTCACTTATTTTTTAGTGCAAATTTATTGTGATTCGGTATATCTTATCATAATCTTGATAAATATTAAGTATTTTTGATAGCATTCAATATTTTTGTTGAAGTATCATGATAATCTTCTATTAAAACATGAAAATAACTAAAATAATGCAGACAAATCAAACATGCATTTAAATCTCACAAAGAAAAGGCAATAAACCAAACAATAACTAACCACTAACAAATCATGGTGTGTCATATGTAGCAATGTATCCTTACGTTTGAGGAAAATATAAACATATATTAAACAAAAACTCATAAGGGAAAATTGTATAACCATATATAAACTATATTAAATATATATTCCGTTATGTTATATTTAAGGGGGCGATAAGTAAAAAAGGTAATGGGTAATTGTTTTCGCAAAGTATATCTATATCAATGTAGTATGTTTAGTTGAATTATATTTAAAACAAAATGTTGATGTTAAATTTTAAATGTTACTGTTAAGGGTATTTAAAATAAGTCTTAAATAGTGCTTAAAACATCTTGGAACTTAAAGTTTCCTGATGCTCATATTATTCAAATTCATGTTATGTTAACAATATATATAACAACAATTAAATTAATTTTATTAGTGAATTCACATTTTTCAAGGAAAGGTAGTTTATTTTGTAAAAGGAACAAGGAAAGGTAGTCTTTTGTAAAAGCAACAAGGCAAGGTTTATTGGAGAATAGGAAAGTCCAAAAAATATTGGATAAGGGAACAGAAATGTGCGAGAAAAAGGCTTTTTTATAATGAAATTTTGTAGAGTTTAGAATTATTTTTGGAGAGCCCAATGCTCTAAGCAATGAGAGAATTGTTCAGGAATGTTTGTATGAGAATTTTGAGACAAGAGAAGGAAATGTCTGCATTGACATTGGCTAGAAAATAAAGTGAACAGGATTATTATGTAATGTTGCATTACAGTACAATATTGTTTTTTAAAGACAGTACAAATGCTATGTATTTGTGAGACATTTTTAGTAATAAAAATATAAAATCATGTTTAATGGTTGTAAAATGTTTGGTTTCAGCACCAACAGATGTGAAGCCCTTAAACCCCTTCACTTCCAGAGTCAATTATGGAGACATGTATTGTAGTTCTAACTTTTGAGTCTGTTGACAAAATCCTATGGTGTGACCATTCAAATGAAACCTCTCCAGCAGTACTTTTGCATGGT
This sequence comes from Cladopsammia gracilis, assembly GCA_022457155.1. Classification (NCBI taxonomy): domain Eukaryota; kingdom Metazoa; phylum Cnidaria; class Anthozoa; order Scleractinia; family Dendrophylliidae; genus Cladopsammia; species Cladopsammia gracilis. The sequence continues at coordinate 835,317 of JAJGOT010000052.1, read as the reverse complement.
ACCATTTGTTCTAACTTTTGAGTCTGTTGACAAAATCCTATGGTGTGACCATTCAAATGAAACCTCTCCAGCAGTACTTTTGCATGGTACCATTTGTTCTAACTTTTGAGTCTGTTGATGAAACCCTATGGTGTGACGTACCATTCATATGAAACCTCTTCAGAAGTATTTTGCATGGTACCATTTGTTCTAACTTTTGAGTCTGTGGACAAAATCCTATGATGTGACCATTCAAATGAAACCTCTTCAGCAGTTCTTTTGCATGGTACCATTTATTTTTTCAATATTTTACAAAATGAAATTTGGGATTTTTCTTGAATTTTGATTTTTGGCTCTCTTGGGAGTTGAAGTGTTAAGCCTCAATAGTGACCATCAGTGATCACCAAATTTCTCCTTGTACCCAGTAATATAAATGCCGTAATCAACAGAGGTCATGAGAATTAAGGATATGATCACCCAAGATGAATTCTCTTAATATGTTAACAACTTCTCCCCACTGCTTCCATAAATAATATATAGGGACAAGAAAGGAGAATTTGTATTTTGTTAATTGGGGATTAAAGGGTTAAATGCGTATAGTTGTCCTAGATTTATTTAAAATAAATCAACTTGAACTGACACCACATTTTTCTTTTTTTGTTGTCTTATTACTTTCGCCAATAATATGTATTGGTAGATCTAGGTGAGGGGCTCCAACCCTCGTTGTTGCTGAAAAATCAAACATTATTTTAAGGGGGCAGTGCGCAGCTCTTACAAGGTCTTCTCTGATTTGCTGAGAAAATAATAGAACAAACAACACAACAATGGCTAACAATAGACCGTAGACCTAAAAACAATAGAGCTGCATGATATACAGGTCCAATGAAATTAGAGGTTGTAAAGAGCTGCATGGTATCTGTTTTAAGGTGCTCCCTCCTAACAGGAAATTGCATTATTTTTCTGTGGTGAGTGTAACCCAAGGCTATGCTCTAAGAGTTATCAAAGAGAGTCTAACTATAAAATTTAGGGAGCCCAGCACTTAAACTATCTGCAAAAACTCAGTTTTTCTTTGTGCCTGCAGACAAAGTTGCCTATGGCACCTGGGCACTGCTAGATCACAGTCCTGTAAACATTTACTCAGTTTTCACAAAATGAAACATCTTTTTGTAGGTTATAAGATTACTCCGTATAGAGATCTCAAGAGGCCCAGTGGACTGAAGAGGTCCTCTTCACTACGAACACCACGCGGACGACGAGACAGTGGTTCTAATGAATCAGGTACAACACATTGAAATCATGAAATTGAATTAACTTTGACATAGAATTTTCTCAGTATACATAAAATAGAGTCTTAAAAGGCAGTTAACTATTTCCCCATAACAGTTAAAAACTGAATAAATTGTCTTAAGAAAGAACAGTGACTAAATTTAATAACCAAAGACAGTCTATTGATTTTCATAAACCATAAATAATTAGTCTATACCAGAAGGGATGAGATCCACATTATGACCATATGACAGTGATGGCAATGACAAGCAGAAAATGGTGGTTAAAAAAATGACAATTTTAATGTAAAATCATTAATTTCAGGTCTGAAATAACCACATTCTAGCAGTAAAAAAAGTAGTTCATTCTAAACACATCGCAGAATCTGATAAAAAAGAGATTAAATTTACCCAAAATCAGACATAACAGCTCTAAAGGCTCTAAAGGGGCTTTTCTAAATAAAATACCGGTACACTAAATTTATCACAATTGACTACCAACAGTAAATGAATGATTTCTTATTTTAAGTGAAAAACTTAACTTGTCTTAATCTGATAATCAAAGATTCTCACAACTACACAACAGAGATGCCAACTCTCCCGGATACAGAATGAATCTCTCGGTCTCCCATACGGGTTACTAAATCTCCCATACGGGTTACTAGATCTTTTCTCTACAATAGCCTAAAATTGTAACCCAAAATCCAAAAACAAATGCGGTCTCTTAACTTCACAAACGCAGGAATGCAGTTTTCCGGACCCCCCCCCCCCCCCCTACATACTCACAACCAAAAAAAAAAAGATCGTGCGAAAACATGTCACCCTCAGAATTCACCCTCAGAAAAAATCTCCCTATTTTCAATCTCCAGAGGTTGGCATCTCTGACACAATGTAATGTGAACACAAAATACACGAAGAGCAGTAATGAGAATTGCTATGTAAACCTCAATGTTTTCAGGTAGCCACACCCCTTCTCGTGATCGCCAAGTGCGACGCTCTGCCTCAGGTAAAAAACTTAAACAATGCAAAGGCATATGAATGAAAGTTAAATTCAAATTATGTTTAAAAACTTATAAACACTTGCGTTGCAAAATTATGCTCTTTTGTGTTATACTTCGTATATTGATTTTAATGACAAGTTAAATGACATGATTTTGAAGAAGGTCTAAGATAAAATTATTTCAGTCTTATAATGGTAAACAAAAATTTGTTTTAATGTTTGGTCTAATTATTTTATCAGAATAACATTTTTGAGCCAATTATTACGTTTAAACTGAATTACTCATCACATTTCAGATAAATATCTCTTCACGTAAGAAAACAGAACTGAGAAGTGAAACATTACTTAAAACTATGTTTTGTTACAGTTAAAGTTAATACCTGTAAATCCTAGGGTGCTTATTTCAAATTTGGGATAAGGAGGGGGTTGCTTATTTAATTACTCAAATTACATTTGTGCATAAACAACAACATAACCTGAGTGTTAAAATACAGAGTTGTTCATATAGTAGTTCACAAACTGACACATGTTCTAACTGGCAAATCTGTTTGTACCAATATAGTGTTTGTAGTTCACTGTAGTTCGGCGAATGTAACGTATTAGGTTTTGATCTCATCCTCTTCCTCATCCATGCCATATTTATTTGAGGGAGGCACTAATTCAAGGATTTACGGTATATGAAGAAGGACAGATACTCCTGGATCCATGCTCCAAGTCATGAATAGTAACAAGCCTTAATAATCATTTACATGTGCAGTAATTAAATGAAAAAATCTGATACTGAAAACTGCACTAATTCATTGGCTTCGCCTTGAAATACACAACAATCACAGTAATACTATCAAAATAAAAATGCACAATAAACATTTAAGAAAATTATATACATTTTTTTTTGTAGTTAAGAGTGCCACCAAGGATCGAAGAACAAGCCCTGGTCCACCAGCCAACAGGGTACAAATTGATGCATTTTAATAACATTTTTATGTTGTGCTTGAGAACTCAGATTATATTCCTATGATGAATTGAGTGTTAACCATTTTAAGGCAAAAGCTAATAAACTAATTTTCTTATTTAAATATTTCCTAGGTGAATGGACACAGCCCAAGATGTAAGTTGATTCATGATTCAACACTGTAATTCTCCTTATTTATCTCAAATAATAAAATGAAACAGGAAAACTGCGCAGTGGCTCTGGCTCTACTATTTCTGTATTAAATTGGAATAATTTGGAAATGACTGGTTTTCTTTACAGTATCAATATGTCGTCAAGCAGACACGTTGTGAGAATAAAAAGAGTCATTGTGGCAAAATTGTCTTGATGAAGCACCAAATTCTCATATGTAACAGTAGAACTAAATATGTGGCTGTTAGAGGGGAGAATTTAGTATTTTTGCTTTGGATTATTATTATTCTTACTCACTGCATGTTTCCTTGCCATAGCAGCAAGTGCCAAGTCTCCAAGTGGATCCACTGGCAGAAGGGTGAGTAAATTCCAAGACTTTTTCAGCACAACTGTTTTGTTTCCTGTTATGCAGGCTTTGTGTTTTAACCTTATCAAACAGGGTACTCATTCTTTTGTGAGTAGTACATTATAGTCCGTTTAGCTATAATTGTTTCAAATGGTTGTAATAAAAAATAGTATGATAATTTCCATTGCATTATTTTTTCCACAGACTCCAAACAGTGGGCCTATTCATCCTAATGAGGAGTTGTAAGTTACTACAAGTTATTAACATGCTACTGATAAAAAAGCACCAATATTTGAACATTTCTTTAGCATTCTCGTACCTTTTCTTTAAGGCTGGTTTTCACTAGTGAGGGACCTTGTAAGGGCCCTTACAAGGTTGCCCTCCTTTCCCAAAAATTCTGCCGCCGAAAATGTTCAGAAATTCTAACTGTATTTATTGGGCAAATGGATTGTGCATTTACTGTACACTGCACAAAAAAAATAATTTGAGATTGAGTTGTTTTCTGTAGTCTGTGTTGCTGTCGGTCCAGCCTTGGATCACTTAGAAGTCACTTTTGTTGGCAGGCATCTTTCTTCAGCAATCATCTTAACAAAATCCTGTTTGAAACATTCTTAGTTGTGCACTGTTTTTTAATTCTCACAAATAATCATCACCTGTAATCCACTACCATTCCTGTCCCAAGAGCAATCAAGACACAACTGTAAATTACTTAACCATTTAACTCCCAAGAGTGTCCCAAATAAAAATTTGAGAAAATCCCAAATTTCATTTTGTAAACTATCATAAAACAAATGGTACCATGCAAAAATACTGTCAAAGAGGTTTCATTTGAATGGTCACACCATGGGATTTCGTTCTCAGACTGAAAAGTTAGAACTACACTACATGTCTTCATCCAGGGGTGTAGCTAAGAAGAAACTTAGCAGGCTCATAAACAAGCCCAGCTGGTTTTTCTCCTTGTGTACCTTCAAAATCACTCCAAGTCTTTGTTTTCTAATAAAATTTCAGCCGGTGATAAGTTCTTTTCAGCTGGTGATATTAGTTGGTAGCCAGCTCTTAGCTACATCCCTGTTTATCCATCCATCTGTCTGAATTGGGAAAAGGTTAATATGTGCCAGTTAATATTTTCCTGTGAAAATAAACATTGGTATTTATTTGAAACAGGTACCCAGCACATGTCTTTGAGAAGGAGTCCCCTGATACAGGTGAGAATTTGTGCAACAAGTTGAAAGTTATCCAAGATCATGCCTGGTTTATAGGAAATATAGACACTGAGACACCAAGAATATCTTGAAAAATTGAAGGAAGTCTTGTTCCGTTATTCTAGATAGCAAAACCTGTTTTGGTCACCAAAGAGCCATCTTAATCTGTTGCTGGTGATCTTCGTGTGTCTGTATTTCTTTTATAAAAGATCTGAGTTAAAACATAAAATTAAAAATTAAAAATGTTTCAGTTGTTAAACATGATTAAAAGATTTAAACTAATAGATTTTAAATTGTCTAAACAACATGTTCTAAAATCCATTCTAAAGAGCAAAGTTGACCTGTCACACAATTTAAAGAGTGCTAAATCTATAAACTGATTTAAACATTTTTTGTTTTAAACAATGTTACCTAAAGAAGCTGCTTGATTTGTACCACTTTTTTGTTCACTATTAAAACCAGTAAAGGAACTGCAGACCAAAAGGAATCCAAATGTCCCATAGACAGTGACGTTTGTAAAGAAAACACACCTATAAACATGTTTGGTTTTGTTTCTAACAAATTCTGGGAGATATACCACATGAATCCCTAAAACACCTGTGTCAAAGTTATACTTAGACAAATTTTCATACATTACACAGCTTGGAGGAAGGGAGCTCCGAAGAAAGTCATTAGGAAACCAAAACCAAAGGTTGCCCCTTCATCAAGCGACAAGTTTTATTCCACAGTGTGGCTTAGTGACTATGAGTCTGAACCAGACAAAAAAATAGAATTAATTGCTAGTAGGGGGACTACCCCATGTAGCAGTCATGTGAACACACCATTTAGCAGCAGACCCACTTCACCATTTAGTAGTCAACTTTCTTCTCCATTCAGTAGTCGACCAAATACACCTTCAGTGTTCTCAAAGTTTGAAGACGAAGATTCAGGTTTGCATTCGGAAAATGATAAATCATATGAGGACTTTGTTGGTCCTAGGAAAAAACTACACCGCACATTAAGTTTGCCAGATGCAGAGCTCAGTCAACTCCGTGCAGAGGACTTGCAAGAGAGATTTACAACACTGCAGTTAGAACAAGAAAACAGAGAATTGAAAAAGTTAACTTCTGAGTTGCAAGAGGCTTTAGAAAAGCTAGAAGAGAGAGTAAATTGTCTTCAGAATGTTGAAAATGACAGCTTAGATGAGGCTGCATCATATTCCCTTACACATGTGCACAACTCAGATTCACAACGCTCATTTGAAAATTCTGGCAGTTTTTCACAGTCCGATCATGATGATTTACCTCAAACGTTGAAAAGAAGATCTAAAAGTGACATAGAATTAAATGCAAGAAGAAGGCGCCAAAAAGATAACAGTACATGCTGTGTAAGCTGACCAGAAATACTATGACAGATTGCTGTTAATAACTTTCTTGAAATTATATTTTTGTGTAGAATTTTAGTTCAATTGACCTTGTTATGAAAAACTTTAAATCTAAATGCACTTTCTTGAAATTAAAATTGAAATAATGACAGTTTTATAACATCTATTATAAGTAGAACTTTGAAAAATGAATTTTATACTTAAAATTACCAATTCTGATTCTAAGTGACAAAGCATGCACTGACTCATTTTACTGCAATACCTCACAGCTGAACGAATAATGAAACTGTTATCGCCCGAGCACCCTTCAATCCCGCACTGCTGTGTATTGTTTGATAGCAAGCAAGGAGACCAAAGTGAGTGGAAGCTCGTCAAGGAATTCCTTTCTGGAACACAAATACAGTAAATCAGACAGCGCAAACTATTCGGGTTTTTCGTGTTGCAAACTAAGACAAATCTAATCATCTCAGGTTTTAATCAGTAGAAGTCCAAGTTTATTTCAAACAAGATTTCAGTGGAATTAAGGATTATTATGTATAGAGAATAGTGCAATACTAAATTCCTAAAATAAGGTTTAATATTTTGGGTGAAATTTATCTTAAAGAGTACTTTTAAACCAATAATTGGCATGATGTTGGATGAAGGAACTTTGAATGTGAAACTTTTATTTTGTTTCAGTTTGTCTTTTATAGGCAAATGTCTTGTTATTTCTCAATAAGGAGAGAGAGAGAGAGCAAACGAGCTAGAGTCAGACTCCCATGTCAATGAAATCTATTAAATAGAAAAAAGCCATAAAACAAAAATTGTAATTTTTATTCATAAATTGTAATTCATTAAAAAAAAAAGACTTACACATTGTAGCAGTTCAAATAAGATTGGCAATTCAGCAATATTATTATTAAAAACAAATATTGTAACAGTGTTAAATTTAAATTGAAAGATATTTTAAAATTAATGAGGATTGCTCCTATAGAAAAGGAATGCTTAAAAGTGAAAGTTTCAACCTCCTTAAACTTGTGAATTTTTAAAACTAAGATAGTATTTTCTTAGATTTTTAGCAGTATTAAACCCTAAAACATAAATTTGAATGCCTACTGAACTGTTAACTCTTAAACCAGCTTAAAATATAAACTGAAAATATACATTCTTTTGTGATGTAAATGCATACATACTTGTGTATTCAAGCTGTAAATATTTTATTTTACCAATAAAATATTCCCCAAAGGAAACAGAGATTTTGTTTATTTTATTTAAATTTTATTTTGGGTGGTTATTCTCCCGAAGCAGCTTCTGTAGTTTGCATGTTTTTCCGTAAGTCAAAATGTTTTCTTTTTCTGTGTGACAGGCCAATAAAATCTTTACTATGGAAACATAAATTTAAGTTATTATATATTTTTTTTCTGATCAAATTAATTAACAACTTAATTTATATGTTTGTAATAACTATTTGTATTTTAACATTTAGTTACCAACCTTATAAAATACATTTAAACTAAATTTAAGAAAAAGATGCTTTGAAGTTCACTGTAGTCATCTTGACATAACAGTTGTTGTGGAGGTTAAATCCTGTTTACATGAAAACAGTTAGTAAACCAATGCCTGAGAGAGCAAAATGTGGACTGTCACACATTAAAGGCATGACAATAAATGCATGCGGAAGCTGCCAAAGGAAGCTATTGCTGTATATTTTTATGGAGTCTGTATCAACAATGTTTGTCTTTTTCCAATGCAAGAATGATTAAAGCTGGAAGTATGTTACTGAAGCTGTTCAATTGCCACATAAAAATAGATATTTATTAATTTGGAATAAATAGGATAAGACCCTTTTCTTACCTACAGCAACTGTGAGCCTTTGAGCTCTTATTTTTCCATAAATTGTGCAAGTTTAAAGCCTCAGGAATTATGTTGCCATTGACTTTGCCAAAATAGGTTCACGTAAGGTTGTTTGAAATAGGAATCAAATTTTATTGACCACTGACTTGTGTTTATGAGGTCAGTATAACAAGTACAAAATTTTCAAAATATAAGAGGGAGTTTGAAAAATTATATATTATAATAATTATTCTGAATTCTTAACCCAAAATATTTCCACTTGCTTTGCATGTTGTTTTTTATCCTACTGAACTGAATTGGGTACAAATTCCTTTTTGGTGACATCACCTTGGTTATAACATTGCATAAGTGAAATACCCTTACTGCTCCTTATTCCCACGGCTTATGAGGGTCCCTTGGGCACCAAGTATTGCTTAGGGTGCATTACTTGTTTTGGTAATTGATCAGGTTTTACGTGGTGGTCAGTTAGCCCACTGTCCGACCCCTAATTTGAAGGACCAATGAGCTGCCCTTTGTCTAATGTTCTTCCCTGACCAACCCGTAGTTGGTTTATTTTCATGGCATTGTTCAATTTCTTTTATATTTTTTCTTTTTTGACCTCCACTCTTCCTGAAATAAACTCAGATCACTGTTTTTTTTATACATCTTCACTTACCTTGCTATCGCTCCCCCTTATAAGAATTGTCAGCCTTTGTTTTATCTCACAATGAAGTTTTAACTAATTTTGTCCACCAGTACCTTTTCTTCCTATTATATTTGCAAGGAGCTCCCCAAAGCAAAAAAGCCAAAAAGAAATGACAGTAGTGAATTATTGTTGGGCCAGTTTTAAATCACATTGAACGTTTGACATATTACACCTGAGTATCTTCCTCCCTGCCTCATTAGCACCCCTCATGGTATTTCTGTCATCATAATAATATAAAACGATAGCCTTTACCCCTCCCTCTCCTAATAAGGATAGACATCAGATTTTTGTTTTTGGCATTTGCTACTTCAATAGGCTGGGGGTGGGGGTGGGGGATGGTAAATAAATTGGAAAACTGGGTTTCCACAGGTTAACGCACCATGAATGTCATGCATGAGCAGGCAAGGGTGAATTTTCTGACCAGGTGTCCAACAGGTACCAGTAGTCAATCACTGACCTTGTTCACAGGAACCTGTTATACTTGTTTTTTTTCTTTTATGACTTGTGGAACCTCTTGTAACCCTATCACACAAATTTCACTGTCTTGCACCTCACGAAGACAAAAACACATTGAGATTTTTTTGCTAGAAAATGTTGATAGATAGTAAGTAACCTTATGAGAGGGTGATCTTAGTGAATGATTCAACACTCCCAACAAAATGTCCTTGAAATTGTTAATAATTTATGGTGTTATCACACATGTGAGGTAAAACTGGTCCAATAAGTCCACTTGTGTCAAACAATGTGTTTTTGTCTTCAAAATATGGAATGCATATACTGAACCGTGATTGGAATCTTGACAACTGAAGCACTAAACTTTTATGTCATATGCTTCTTCTGCAGAACGAATTGATACCGGCATGGATGCATCATTTGAGTAACAGGAGCTCCTTGCTTAACTATCGTGGAATCAGAAGTCTGATTCACAAATTAAAATAAACTTCAGTGACTGTGTTAAACATTAATTATATAAACACCTTGGAGAGACTCTTGTGTGATGGATCACTTTGTTGCATGCTACTTCGTTTAAAATTGGTGTCCGTTAAAATAAAGTATCAGTTGCTTTCAAGTAGGAAATAAAATAAGTCGTGCAAAGAAAATGCTTATTAAATGAAGTGTCTGATATCACTTAAAAGGTAGAGTTTAGTTATGTTTGAAGGCAAGTAAATTAAAGCTGTTGGTAAAAGCAGTTTAGTTAGAATAATCACTTAAAATAAACCATTTGGTTGAACTCCTGCTTGAAAATCTTTTCTTTGTTTAACTATGTAGAACATATTAATGTAGAGCAGAAAAACTGAATAAAGCAACAAAATGCTGATTTTATCTCAATAAAAGTTAAATCAATTATCAGTAAGGTTTTAGTGAAAGACTGCAGGTCTTAAATATTTCAATTTGACACAAACAATATTTATTTATAAAGACCAATTCTGAAGATACAATTTTATGTTTCTTGATTTGGCCAAGCATTTATTTGACAAATATTTATTTAATTTGCAATTAATATATATCAACAGTGTAAAATTTCAAATTTCATTGGTGTGTTTATGTGTTGATATTTTTTTTAACACCAATTAGGAATAGGAATATTTCACTTAACCTAAAACATCTATAACTATATTATTGTAAAACATTTTTTGAACATCAGGAAAAAATGATTTGTTTTATAGCCAGTAAAAAATGTCCACCCAGCTTAAATCAGTTAAAGGTTTGTTCTTCTTTTAAGATTTTGAACACCTAATTAGAGTATTAATTATTACATTTGAATTTATTGTGCTTTTATTTCAACCTGCATTCAATGTAATCTCAATGTTTAGCCAGTAGTCAAATAAAAGGAGATTATTACTCCACTTTCTGTGTTCTCTGATCTGATCTCTTCAATTAATCTAACACCTTTAAAACTATTTACTTCTTGATTGACAAAATGACAAAAATTTGTGCAAAATGAGCATAAGATGTAGATGCTTTTATTTGGTAATGGGTCATACCTTCAAAAAAAACGAAAACTTAACTGAATCGGTGAAGGGTTCATCTGCCTCTGGGTTTATCTTTCCCATTCATAACAATAAACAAATCACCCTTACACTGCAGACATTTCTTAAAAGGAAAATTGTTGTTCTATTAACTTTTCATGAATATGTGCAAGTTGCTAAAGAAAAACCATTTATGATCATTTAAAATAGCCTCTATCCTCTTTAAAAACAGCAGAAATTTCATTGTGAATATCTCAGCTAAATTGCTATCTTAATCAATCTATTTTGTGTCCAAAGTGCCAAATAATCATCTGATTAATCAAGGTTGCCTGTACTTTATTACTGAGTTCTTTCATGCAGTCAGGAAATTGACTTAATTTGTAACCTTTTGGTTTGAAAATGAAAAGCAATTATATATAATATATTTCTTTTGTTACCAGTTTTTTTCAATCTTGCTTTGTTCTTTATGATTCAAAGACATCAATTATTGATGTCTTTCCTGATGCTATAAATTTTTCATCTAATATTTTTGTCATCTGTCCTTAAGTGATTTTACTTTGTGGTTAAATATTCTCCTTCGATAGGTCCAGATCTTAAATTTTAAAAATATAAATTTAATATGATAAACTGTGTCTAAAATTATTGAATTTATACATTCTACGGCTTAAACCTTAAAAAATATTTAATTAAAAACCTGTGGGACAGAATAAATAGAGTTAAATTTACTTATCATTAAAATCAAAGTTAAATATATTGGCTCGACAGAAAATTGAATTTTTGTCACATCGAATTAAATATCATTTAACTTCTAGACTTCTAATGGATTCTATGTGATCACTAATTTTTTTGAACTGAATTTTTTTATGAACTTAAGGCGGCTAGGAATTGGATTTAGTTCCACTAACACCCAATTTAATTTATTTTTACAGATTTTATTAATTTAATGGGAAAGCATTTTTTAAGTGTTAACATCACAAAAGACTGAATAAAAGTGTTTATTTCAATAGGCGGAACATGTGATCTTTAAGTTTCCTGTAGCTCAGCAGGTGCTGCCAAAACCTCTTCACAACTAGTTTTTCTATTGGCTGTTTGTGTGCTCCTTCCTTTGTTTATTGATGGCTTCCTGTGGTTTTTAACATAACCATATTTAAGCCTAAGGGAAGAGTAGAAACTTCCCCCTACTTTGCATAAAATTGAAAGATCTGTCAAACAAATTTTCTCAAATGATGAAATATTACCATTATTTTTTTTTTCACACTTTAGGAGGTTCCTTTTGAATTTGTTTTTTCCATTTTGTGGTGTTGGCCACCTGGTCTTTAATATTAGTCATTGTTCAGTTGAAAGCCTAATGTAAATAATGCTAAAAAATATACTTTACAGACAGACAATATTGTACTTAAAATTCTGGCAGTTGACTTGAATCTCCAACTTTCTTTCCTAAACAATGCAAAATTAAATTGTTAAATGTAATAAAAGTTAATAATATTGTTGGGAAGCTGGTTCAGCTGTTGCTATATAACTCCTCTAAGATGAATTTTTTTTTTGTCACAATGCCTTAAATGCCTTGAACTTCTATTGTCATATGAGAATATCCCAATATATTTTCATAAAAGAAAAAATATTAGCCATAAGTAAGGTACTAGCCGTCTTACTGTGTGTTATGTAGCTGTAAATGAACCTCCAACTTTGTAGTTCTCAAAATCCTTTTATCTATAATATGTTCTGATTTCAAACTGACATAAATTTAATACTTTTGACTTCCAACATTATCTGCCTCTTCCCATGGTTTTTCAAGCATTTATATGTCAAATATTATTTTAGTTTTACTAAATGCAATAATATTGATCAGAGCTTTATTTAGTTTTTGTTGCCATGTTTTTTTTAGTTTTCTTAGAAATGTTTATTTTTGAAAAATGAGAAAGTATTGTCAATGATACCTTGCTTTTTATTATTTAGATTTTTCTGTGAATAATTTCTCAATATAACTTAACACCTGTCTAGTTTGAGAAAACAGTTTAATTTGTCTTTATTTACAGTTAAAGATCCAAAGAAAATCAAGCGGGAGAGGATATCAGTGCATGGATTCTATAGAATAGGAAAAGTTATAGGAGATGGAAACTTTGCTGTGGTTAGAGAGTGTAAAAATAGGTTTGTTTCATGTCTTTACATTGCTCTGGCAATAATGATTAAATAACCAAGATGTTGATAGTATTTTAATTTGTTTGTTGATTGTTTGGTGACTAATCAAATTCAAGTTCCTGCCATTCTGTGGCTGATGGAAACCCTATGTGTTTTTTTAGCATTACTAGATCTTGTTTGTTATTGGTTGCTATCAGTACAATATTTTTGGTTTTCACAGTTTTATTTATTGTCTGCACTAGAATAAAATTTAGACCACTGATAACGAGTGTATACATTGTAGAACCACATTTTTTCATATTAAAAACCAAAACTTTCCCTTCACCGATTTTTTTGTTGAAACGTTTTTCTGTTTTGAGAATGTAATTTCTGTAATATATTTCTTTGTGTTAATGTTTACATTTATGTATGTTTTCTCCTTATCTCTGAAAAGCCCTGATTGTGAAGAGGTAATCAAATTAACTATTACTATTACAAATTAACTATTACTATTACTACTACCTACTGCATTATTTTTCAAAAATTGTATTGTGTAATAAATGTTCTGTTCTTTTTGTAGGAAAACTAATAAAGAATATGCACTTAAGATTATTAGCAAAGCTAAAGTCAAAGGAAAGGTGAGTTGGAAAAAATGCTGTCATCGAAATGTCATGTTTTAATATTGCTCATTTTTATCCTAAAATGTGTTACAAAACTCTTTCATTATAAGAAAATAGAATGCCATTTGGCGAAAACTTATACGTTCTGTTTTTTAATTATCTTAATCTGGGAAATCTTGTCAAAATTGTGTTTCTGTGTTTAAATGCCAAATAATTAAAATGCTCCCGACTGTTGTTATTTTTTTCAGGAACACATGGTAGAAAATGAAATAAGTATATTAAGAAGAGTGAAACACAAAAATATTGTAGAGCTTATAGAAGAGTATGAAACACCTAAGGAAATTTTCTTGGTCATGGAATTAGTCAAGGTGAGAATCACAATAATTTTGTTGCAACATTTGTGTATTTGAACCCTTTCCTGTAAAAGCCAAAGCTTTAATGAGTCATCAAAATAATAGGGTTGAAACTTTAACATTTGTGAATGAAAGCTTGCCCAGCCAGCTGTTTTATTTTGGCTTACAGTTTGCCGTGGCTTGTTGTTTTGTTTTTATTTTTTTCTGCTCCATGGGAGAAAAAAATTCCTCAGTTCAACTTGTGGGCAAGTCTACATTGTAACATTTTTATTTTTAAGTATTTTAAACCAACGTGACGTACAGTATTCCATTATTCTTTCAGGGTGGAGACCTTTTTGAGGCTATAGTAAGAGCGACCAAATATACTGAGAAAGATGCAAGTCACATGGTCAGAGATTTGGCGTCTGCACTGCATTACCTACATTCAATGAATATTGTTCACAGAGATATTAAACCAGAAAATTTGTTAGTAAGTATAGTAGATATTTCTCCTCAAACTGTCACCACCTTTGGATATACATTCATTTATTTTTCTGACCTGAAGGTCTTTGGCCTTTGTGTTATGATGAGATTTTGAGGTTAGTGTTCTTACCCGGGGGGGGGGGGTCTCTGTTGAGTACCCCCCCCCCCCGGGGGTTCTTACCAGGCTGCAGCCTTACCAAAAAAAGTTAAAGCCAAGTTAATGTGCCTTGATGGTGTACAAATTCAGATCAGATTCTTCTAGGAGCAAAATGAACTAGAAGTCAGTGAGCAATTTTTCAAAAGACAATGTTCGTATTCACGGTATTGAACTGGAACTAGCGTGCAGTCGAGGCTCACGCGGGGGAATCTTTTCACATGCAAATATTTTTAATGATATTCCCCCGCATTAGCCTCAACTGTACGCTAGTTCCAGTTCAATACCGAGAATACGAAAGTTGTCTATTGACAATCAAATACTTCATTTTTTCTGCTTAGAAATGTAAGTACAATTCAATGAAAATAATGCATCAAAAATACCATTTTTAAAACCTTCAATCAGTTTAATCAGTTTAATTATTATTATTATAATTATTATTATTATTAGTGCAGATCCGACCATTCTTGTTCCATTCATAGAGGTGTATGAGATATAAATGGTTACCCTTCAACAGTTGATGTAGCAAATGGAAGAGTATCGTACATTAATTCCACTACAGACACCTTTTCATATGCGAACTTCTTTTATTTCTATTTGTACAGGTTGTAAATTATTCAGATAATAGAAAGTCACTTAAACTAGCAGACTTTGGTTTGGCCACAGAGGTCCAGAGTCCAATGTTTCTTGTCTGCGGAACACCAACATATGTTGCACCAGAAATTTTGGATGAATCAGGGTAAGTGTTATTTACCCTTTAAACTCAAATTTGTCCTTGTAGTGTCAATGCTTAATCAATCACAGGGAAGCCTGAGACTCCAAGATGCCTTATTATCTTGTGAATATGCCAAGCATTGGGCAAGACATAGTATGCATTCATTGACTGAGTGGGAGGGCCGGACGGGAAAATATTTGGCTCGGGCATGGCGTACGGACCGAGCGCAGCGAGGTCCGTGAGCCATGACTGAGAGCAAAATATTTTCCCGTCCAGCCCGACCTAACTCAGTCAATAAGTATTTTATAATATGACTAGAAAGTATAAGAATAGTTGTGCAGCATGAGGTCGCTTGAACTCGAGCGGGGCCAGACGCCTTTTTCCGGACCGGCTCACGTCAACCCGTCTGGCCCTGCTCACGTCACCTTGCAATTCTATTTTCTGTAGGATTGCGTTAGCGGGGCCGTACGGTCATATTTTAAACAATGATTACAATGATAAATCCTGGCATTTTTGTTGTATTGTTTCTAGGTATGGTCTAAAGGTCGATGTTTGGGCTGCTGGAGTAATAACATACATTCTTCTTTGTGGATTTCCACCTTTTAGAAGGTTTGTCTAAATAGATCCATTTGTCTTAAAGTGCCCATAACCTAAATTTTTTTATTTTCTTATCTAAATCTACACGTCACGTAATGAACATCTGCGAAAATTTTTTCGATTTCAGCAAAACATGAATTTTTTATGATTTTTTAAAGTCTTCGAAATTTGCCGCCATTTTGGTCCACCATTCGCATTAGTCTCCTCTTGGTTAACAAAGGATCCGTGATGTAGATTAAGGAACACATAACTTCAAACAAAGGAACTTGTGACTTCAAACAAAGGAACTGTGACATACATTAAGGAACATGTGAGCCCGTTGGCCTTCTTAACAGCGGGACGGGTATACCACAAAAAAATAGGATTTTGAAGATTTGAAACATTCATAACAAATTCACGTTTTGCTGAAATCAAAAAATGTTTTTGCAGATGTTCATTACGTGACGTGTAGATTTAGATACGAAAATAAAAAAATTTAGGTTATGGGCACTTTAAGTGTTACATCTTTTAAAAGATATTACTGATAGTAGTTATCAAAATTAATTTACTTTAGGCGTAATTTTTTTATGACCTGGTGTGGTAAATATTTATCTAAGTCTATGAATACATCTGGCATTAAGCAATGACAATTACTCAAAAGATCCTGACGAGCCAGTGATATTATTTTCATTTCAGTCCTGACCAAGATGAACTGTTTGATTTGATCCTCGCTGGGGATTTTGAATACCTGTCACCATTTTGGGATGACATTTCAGATTCTGCAAAGGTATCATTGATAATCAATAGTGCAGTGTTTATCATAAGCATTGTTCTGTGACTCAAATTAAAATGCCAATTTTAACCAAGAAAGGGCACATGGATATCAGTGAAAGACCACCTCCGTGGTTATCTTTGAATCATCCACCAGCTTAAGGTGTTTACATGATACCTGTTTGGCTTTCTTACTGGTATGAGATGGAAACTGTATTTGCAAATCGTTTTATAAGCTTCCATTTGCATTGTCACACTGCAGTAGCATTTTATCCACGGACTCAGAAAGTTAGAACCACCTTGTACAGGATAATAAACAGCACCACTGGAAAGTACTGCTCAATAGCTTTTATTTGAATGGTCACACTTTAGGATTTCATCCACAGACTCAAAAGTTAGAACCACCTTGTACAGCATAATAAACAGCACCACAGGAAAGTACTGCTCAGTAGCTTTCATTTGAATGGCCACACTTTAGGATTTCATCCACAGACTCAAAAGTTAGAACCACCTTGTACAGCACAATAAACAGCACCACAGGGAAGTACAGTCTAAAGAGCATTCATTTGAATGGTAAAATTGTAGGATTTCATCCACAGACTTAAAAGTTAGAACCACCTTGTACGGCATAATAAACAGCACCACAGCAAAGTACTGCTCAGTAGCTTTCATTTAAATTAATGAATGATCACACAGGAGGATTTCATGTACAGACTCAAAATCATGTACAAGTGGACATTCCAAAGTAGTTGTGGAAATGGAAAAAGTATTTGGGAAAAAAAAAACGATTATATTTCAAGTGTAGTGCTTAGCTGGGGAAAACCATGGCTCCCTGGCCATGGTCTGTATTGACACCCCTGACAGAATTATTACATTAGTTTAAAGGATTTGAGTGTAACACTGAAATAATATTCTTCTCTGTGTGCTATGAAGCTTTGAACTTTGTAAATTTGTCATTGCAGGATCTTATTAGCCAGATGCTTATTGTGGATGACAATAAAAGATTCTCTGCTCTTCAAGTGTTAAATCACTCTTGGATAAAGGTACGTGCACAACTCACCATTGGAACTCTCATAGTTTTGTTTTACTTCTTCAATTCAGTATTCTGGGCCCGGTTGTTTGAAAGCTGATTAACGCTAATCCCAGATTAAAAGTTAATGGAGGATTCCATTTCTCTGTTTAAAAATGTTTTCAAAAGGTCATTTATAGCTAGCAGCGAAGTCAAGTTTAAGTCAAAACTGAATAAGGGCAGAAAATTTTGGAAATTGTTTAATTGTTGAGTTATTTAACTGGATTCCAAATTGACGCTAATCCTGGGTTAGCTTAATCATGCTTTGAACAACCTGACCCTGAGGTTTTTAGCTGGTTCTAGCAAACTTTGAAGGCTTGTAAAATGGCTAAAAAATATATCTGGAATCAGTTTTTAATCCTTACAAAATCCTGTTTTAAACAAATTAAAACAAATAAGTGCAAAGAACGTATAATCTGCTTAATGTTAGTTTTGTTTTCTAACATACATGTAGTTAGTTTATTTATATTGTTATATATAAGGTTAAAC
Organism: Cladopsammia gracilis; assembly: GCA_022457155.1. Taxonomy (NCBI): domain Eukaryota; kingdom Metazoa; phylum Cnidaria; class Anthozoa; order Scleractinia; family Dendrophylliidae; genus Cladopsammia; species Cladopsammia gracilis. The sequence continues at coordinate 817,224 of JAJGOT010000052.1, read as the reverse complement.
CAGGTTCTGTATATATCTCCAAGGTGGTTTGCATTAATGCTAAAACTCTGACCAATAATAACTTTAACTGTTAACACTTTCTAATACTCTAATGCCAAACCTAACTCTAGGTTATAACACTTGCTCTATGCCAAACCTAACTCTAGGTTATAACACTTGCTCTGTGCCAAACCTAACTCTATAGGTAATAACACTTGATCTATGCCAAACCTAACTGTAGTCATTATAACACCTGTTCTAATCTTAAGCCTTTACTTCTTTTTCATCATTGGTTAAGTGCAGCAGGCAGCTATAAGCTTGTTCTTTTCATGTTTACTTCCTGCAAAGCTAAGCAAGCTCACTGGACAAAACTAGTTGTCTCACTGGCTGTAGGACAAGGTGGTTGTTTCAGGCATTGTGAACACACAAGTACGTTGATAGATAGTCAAGAGTATGTCTTATTTCCTCTCACCTTATACTGCAATCTACAATCTCTAAAAGTCACATCAGGTGAAAGAGATATACATTAATTACTATCTTTGGGACAACAACATTAACAGCATATAATGTCCTTCATTCATAAGCATCACCTATCATTCATATCATTCATCTGTTCATTCAATCTTTCACAGGGACACACCACTGGAGACAAGGATATACATGTTAATCTTAGAATGGAAATCACAAGAAATTTTGATCCACGTAGAAGATTGAGAGGAGCCGCCATCGCTGTCCAAACGGTAAATTATTTCTCCAAGAAATCTCACTCCAAATCGAGGAAACATTCTCTTCAAAGAGACCATCAACATTTTGATACAAAGAGAGTTGTATTCTCTGATGAAGTTCTCAATTTGTCTTCTGAAAGTAGTGCCGCTCGTGATTTCCATCATGGGTCGGACAGCAAATTGCATTTTTCTGAAAATATGTGGCAAAACATAGAAATTTTGACTGTTGGAGATCTGCCGCTGAGGCATGTAAGTAGTCCAGAAATTAACAGTCCAACTGATCAAAAGCAGGTTTCTGATATAGTGCTAAATGCAGTCAGTGAAGAAAGCGTTCTTCCTCACCAGCATGGTTTTTCACGGTCTGATAGTAAACGCAGACCCATTTTGAGGACAAGACGTGATCCATCATTGCGGGATAAAAGTTCGCATGATGATTGCGGAGCTCATAATGTCGGCGATGGTAACACAGGTAGGAAGAGGAAGAGATCGCATGGTGCAAGGGTGGAATCTAAAGATGGAACACCGATAGACAGATTTCACATTCCGGAAATTACTGAAAATGATTCTGTAAATTTGGGACAATTTATTGAAAGGGACATTGTCCTCAAGGCTGTCTTAATTGCTGAAGATAATGACAATCATTATGCCGGACAGGCTACTGATTCTGCAAGCCAGTGTGCATCTCTTAAGTCACAGGAAAATAACATCAGTATTAATGACATAACTCAGGAACTTAAAAGACTTAAAATGAGCTTAGCAGGTGTGGAGAATGTTAGTATTGAAGTTTAAATATTAATATTAATTATTATAACTTTATACCTTTACATAAAGTCAGTCTAAAATTTAAATATTTACTTATAGTGAGAAATGTCTAACTTTTAGATACAAACATTAGTTTATTACCAGTCAGTTTGGGAGAAGAAGTGTTTTGATCTTGAGCCTGAAAGGAATATGTAGATTAAGCAAGCACTATAAACGATCCTATGTATTCAGTTTAAAGTTATGCTATTAATGTCATAAAAGATTAAATTGATAGATAAAGTGATTTAGTAGGTAGTTTTGCATGTTCTTTATAAGAGACCTGTTAAGGTGTAAAGTATTTTTTCCATGTTGGATAGCTTAACTACATTGTATGGTATAAAAAATTTGAGTTAACGTACCGATATAACTTGAGTTCAACCTGCAAACAATACTCTATAAATAAATGCAATTTAGCCAGTGATAAAAAAAAATCTCATTGCGGGTATATTGTCTACCATGACCTTTTTGAGAAGGTCTGCTTATTCAATATCCAGGAAAAGATTACTGGCGGCAGCTCTCCAATCAATTACTGTATAAAAAAGCAGTTAAAACTAGCCTGTGGAAACAGAAAGTGTGTTGTGTTGTTCAAATTACATTGAAAACCACAACAGTTGTAAAATGGTTGTGTCAGATTTGATTCTTATAACATGATTGACATTAATTGTTGACCACGTACAATGATTAAATGTGATAATGTTATTACACCCTGTCATTCTGTTGTCTTGGCTGGAATGTTAATCGTTGGTAGACCACATTGATCAATGACGTCAGTTATTGTGTAGTGTTTGTTGGTATCCCATGTGCAGCTGGAACACAATATAATTTGGGCAACACAAAACCTCATGCTTTCTCAGGCTAACTGTTATGCATGCTTTTTTGTGTACATTATATACATAAAGTGGCTTTCATTTTAAAGAGAAATTTAAAACAACTTATAATAAATGAAAAATAAATGTACATAATTTAATTGCTCTTTAATTTAAAGAAAATTAGCTAGGTGATGGCAATAAAACCCATAAATGAAAGAAAGCTTGAACAACAGTCAGAATGAAACAGTTTGAGGATACTGGAAATAAGTTTTAACATCTTTCAACGCTGCTCATTTTTTTTCAGATGATGAGCTGTTCAATTATTTAAAGCTTTTGCTTAAAATAAGCAATACAACACAATTATTTCATATTTTGAATAAGCAAATGTTTGATTCATATTTGAAGTGAGCTACTTTTCATAGAAAAAATTATTTCGTAATTATTATTTTCTAGATACAGCTTTTATAAAAAATGAAGATAATTAAAATGTAAATTTGATAATTTTAATTAGAAAAGTTTTATTTTCAGCATTAATAGTTAATATTAAATATTAAATATTAATAATAGTTAATAGTTTATTATAAGATGCTATAATAGTCAGAAAGTAAGCTTTAAAATACAAACATTGGGATAATATTTTGTGCCAGCCAGGACAAGCTACATTATTTAGGTAGCTGCATAATGTCAAAATAAATGAGTAGTTAAACTCTTGTTTATTAATTGCCATAAGAAAAATAAACAAACTAGTTAAATCACTAATTTAATATGAAATTAAAAATGCAATTTTAAAATGGCAATAATTTGTTGTTGTTATTGACTTTTTGCTAAACAGCATAAAATTTTACCCAACTCTTATTTATTTATTTTTATTCAGTTTCATATTTTGACTCCCTTTTTATCTAAAAAAAATCTTTTTACTAACAACTGAATATAAATAAACATTTTATATTAATTTTTGTGTTTTTAAAATATTTTTAATATATAGATGTTAAATTAAATTGCAATTAACCATTTTTTTGTGTTTGTTAGGTTTATGCACGTATATGCATTTAGAAAAAAATCAAAGGAACTTTTTATCATACACCACTTGTAACAGTTATCTTACTTGTTTTATTGCACAGAAAAGCAGGGATAAAGCAATTCCCAAGTCCATTGGTCCCCATAAGGACCACAGAGGAAGAAAAGCCTTTAGTCCGCTATCAAGGAACATTTTAAAAAAGGATTTTCATAGTGCAAGGGAAAATCTTAATATGGACACAGAGGAACTAAATAGTGGTGTGAAAATTAACACAAAAAAGCACCCCTCAGTAAGAACCCCTGCTAATTATGTTCCTGTTTGGAAGAGGCCCTTGAGCAGTGGGAAGAGCCCTGGTGGGTCCCCGAGTCAGAGCCCGCAGAGAAAGTCGGAGAGGAGTGGGAATGCCGCATCTAACGGACAAGGCAAATGTAAAGTTATCAGACAGCCTCCCATGAGATTTAGGTTGTGATCTGCATAGTCACTGAGCTGTTTCATACATGTAACAGCAGTACTGGTGGGATCCATTGTTGTTGGCTGGTCTTTGGTGAATGAAACAAATCAACATGTTGAATATTTTTTATTGGAATAGAAACTGTGTCTTTTCCAATCAGCTATGTGTTGTTCCAGAAAATATACCCTACCCCACATAGAAGTATTTTTAGATCAAACCCCTCCCTCACCCCACCTATCTGGGTGGGGGTGGGTGGGGGACTATGGATATTTCCTGAAACAATTACACATGTGTAACAATGTTCATCTGGGTGATTTGCTTTGTTCAACTTTCAACAGGACATGACCCACATTGAAACATTTTCTCATTAATTTTTTTACTTTTTGCAACATCTGTTGATCATACAGCAATTTTTGTTGAGCAAAAATTGTTGCATAATTACCATTGGCTAAGACGTTTCTTATTTAAGGCAGTATTACTGACATTTCTAGGAATCTTGTCTTGCAACAAAATTGCAGCACAAGTTACACAAAAAAAATTGGCCATTATAACATAACATACTTGTCTACAAAATTGCTGAACTGTGAAAGGGGCCACATTTATTCTACTGCCCCACTCAGTAGAACAAAGTGGGTGTGGCAGCGATATGAAAATTTGCGCAGATTCCACGGTTTAATGATTTTAGTATAGTACCCTGCAGGGAACATAATTTTTTTTACCACTTTTTCTCCGTTGCTTAAGTGGTTTGAAGAAGTAGAACCTAGTTCTACTTTACGCCATGATTACAGCTAGGAATGGAAAAATGTGAAATTGTTCTGCTGTAGGATATGTACTTTTATTAGGCAATTTGTGTATGCAACTTGTGTATGCAACTTAGTTCTGAATTTGGTGGGAGACAAGTTGCTCAAATATTACCTAGTTTTACATGCAATACTGCTTTTATACTATCAAGTTTTTAAAACATCATTTTTGCAGATTGAAAATAAATAATTAATTGTATTATCATTTGTCCCACAATGTAATCATGTAAGATGTGGGTAAAAAAACTGTCAATGACAGTTGACCATCCTATTTAATTGAAGAATTTGGTTTTATCGACTGAGTCGATAAGGTAAATTAGCCACCGTAAAAAGATTCGAGAAAGCTGATGTTTCGAGCGCTAGCCCTTCGTCGGAGCGCTAGCCCTTCGTCGGAGCGAAGGGCTAGCGCTCGAAACGTCAGCTTTCTCGAATCTTTTTACGGTGGCTAATTTACCTTATCGACTCAGTCGATAAAACCAAATTCTTGTGCTTCACCCCCACCGACGCAGTACCACAGTTTCTCTAGAAACTAACCCCATCCTATTTAATTGGGTGATATCTACTTACTAGTTTACCTTGCTCTTCGTGAGAACCATTGCATGTGTTCAACATGTCATGATCCACATCTTACATGAGTACATCCTGAAACAAACAATATCACACTGTATTGTGTCGTACTGCATTAAACCATAACCTTCTTTTATCCTGACATATTTGCCATAAATATTTTGTTAAACTCAAAAAAATAGTTTGTATAACCTAGCAGTTTAAAATTAAAGATCAAAACTAAACAACCATAAACCATAAAAGATTAATAAACATTTTCTAAGTTTTCTATTAGTAAAAAAAATACCTTTATTTCCTTTGCATTCTAAGGAAATACTTTTATACCAAAAAATCTAAATATCTAAATCTAAATATTTCAAGAAATAAACTTAAAAATATTTAAATATATTTTGTGTAATGCTGGTATAAGAATAGTTTGTATTTTTTTAGAAAAAAGTACCCAATATTTTTCATTAAAAAAATAAAAGTGAATAAAAATAAAATTATAAAGGTGTACATCTACATAGGAGTCTGCTCTTACTAAGAGGGTTTATAGAGTAACTGTATTAAAGAAAATAATTTGCTTTGTCTTAGATATTGTTTTCAGTGTTAATTATAATAACTATTATTTAAAAAGTAACAGACTGAATTAAACCAGAATACACCGATGATTTGAGTCAAGTTTTATTTTTTAACTTAACAGAGAAAAGAATGACAAAATAAAATTAATATAAAATTAAATATAGGTTAGATAACATTGATGTTTGTTTTTCTCAATGGAAATTAAACTTTTTTTCTAAATCTTGGTTGAAATGAACACTTCTTTAGATTGTAATATATAAATGAAAACATGCATGGATGGCAACAACCTGGGAAAAGAAGCATCTGAGAACCCAGTTTAATTGCTTAATACTAGTGCCACAGAGATAATACAGATCACAGTTAACCAACTTGCTAATTAAGGTAAGTTGCTTTTTTCAATTAAAATGAACAACATTCATATTTAAATATTTATTAGTGTTTTTAAATCGTGCCATGTAAATTAAAAAAAAAAAGGTTCTGAATTTTTCACATTTGCACTTGGGATGCAAGTGGCTTTGCTGCTTGCATACAACCCTCACCTGAATCCCAATCAACAGAGAGAGCCTGCTGATAGATTAGCAAAAGTTGCAGTGTATATAATCATTGTGATTAAAATTTGTTTTTACTTGTTTATAAATATAATCTATTGGTAATCTTATCATCATTGCTCTTCATAAATTTACAAATCATAATTTGTGATTTTAAAGTGCTACTGATTAAAGCAAAATGCCCATACAAATCAACATTATATAAAGTTGTTAAATGAAATCTCTTTAAAGAACTGAATGTTACACTTTCAATACTAAAATTTTTATTTACCATGCAAGTCTATTTAATTCATGAAATTGCTTGGATGTTCTCTATGGTACATTAAGTTAAAAGTGCTTATTCTGTAAAATAAGGTTATAAATGTAACTTACAGATATCTTAATATTCATGTCTTGGAACACCAAGATGTCAGATGATTTGAAACCCACACAGAAAGTATTTTCCTTATAGTAAGAGAACTGATCACGTAAGTTAAAGAAAGACATGATCATGTCTTTCTGTGGACCACGTTCAAAAGGAATTATTGCCCAGAAATGTTGCTTAGCATCGATCATGCATATATGGCTTGAGACGAGTATAAACTCAGACCACTGCAAATTACCAATTATCTCCAACCACTCCATCTTGTGCCATGCTAGTTTTTTAGTTTTTTGAGTAGTCTAGGGCTGGGTTGACGTAATATTTCAAACACGAGGAACAGTGTTTCAACAGATTTCCAAACACCGAGAAGTGGATTGGAAAAACGAGGCGCAGCCGAGTTTTTTTAAACCACTTCAAGGTGTTTGGAAATCTGATGAAACACTGTTTCGAGTGTTTGATATAGCTTCTCAAACTGATCGTTAAATGCGGAGAAAACGAAGGAATAAAATCGCCAAAATCTATGCAAATTAAGAAACGATTTCAAAACCTCCTTCACGGTAGTGATTTCCTTTGTGCTCTCGTCATGAATTATTAATGAGTTTGAGAAATGTATGTCCACATTAACTGGGTTTTGGTATTTTTGTAGGTTAAAGCCTTGGAGAAGCTTAGCAAGTCGCTGCAAGATGGCCGTAAACTTGCTGCAGGGCAAAGCTACCAGGACCTTACCCCCACAATCGAGGAAGAACGCACTGTTAAATATCGAAATGCAGATAAGCATTCATCTCTTTTAAAACAACGCCCAAAGAGTTTAAATTTTGAGATCTTTCTCAATGAGTTCGAACAGGGAGAAAATAAAACTGATGATGAAAAGATAGGAGATGGTAATGGAGAACTTGAGGCCTCTAAGGTGTTACCGACAGAAGAAAATGAATTACCAGTCAATTATAAGCTGTTGTAAACTGAAAGTGAATAAGGATAAAGCCTTAAGGCCCGTTTACACATTCAATTTTTGTTGCACTCATCAATGCAACTTTTGCTGCAAGTGTAAACTTGTGGCGATTTCCTGAGTGTGTAATTCGAGGTGCGACGTTTGCTTTGATTTGCTGTAATTTTCCAAAAATCGTTGCCAAGTTACATTAGTTCAAAACCTCTGTGACATAACGCAACAAATCGTGCCCAAATTGCACTGAAATCACCTCCTGTTTACACATGCGATTTGATGATGCAACTTGTGTGTGTTTAAAATTGCATCGACAAGTGCCACAAAAATTGCACAAAAAATTGCCTGTATGAACTGGCCTTCAGGAAAGGATCCGTATTGTATAAAGTTGGCTACAAAAATCACAGCCAACGATGAATGACTAAATAATTACGGAATAGTAGTTTTCACTGCAAATATTTGATAAGAAATATAATTATTATTAATTATTAAATAAATTTAAAAATTTTCCATGTGCAGCTTGCAAAATGTGTATAGAAAAAATAATCAGAGAGAAAATAGAAAAGGTAAAATGTTGTTAAATTCTGTTTAGCTCAGAACTTAGAAGAATAAGCTAAGGTCGGTCCCATGTCAAGACCATAATGGAGTAAGCATTTCATGGGATTTTGTAATGTAGTTTGTTATCTGTGGCTAAAAAAAAAAACAACAGAAAGTTACTGTGTACAATTTACCACAGGGTTTTATGACTTACCTTTGAAAAACGTAGCAATTTATGCAATTTGGTAACTAAAGAAACATCTTGCCAATAATTATTTAGAGCGGGGTCGTAGCTGTCCAAACGATGTCTGTGATTGGCAAACGATACAAATGATACATCACTTGAACAATGCCCCTATCCCTAATCCCTATCCCAGCGGGACAAATCTATTGTTTTCTTAGTGAATCACAGACATCGTTTGGACAAGTGCAGGACTACCTATTATTTATGTACAACTGTATAATTATAGATTTGTAAATATTATATTCCAGAGTATTTTGTAGTGAGGTGTATATTTTTTTTTGTACGGGAGAGTGTATCACAAAGCACTTTATAGATTATTTGAAATAGAGTGTTCCCCAGAAATGAGGACATTTATTAAATTAAAAGGCTAGGCATACAAGACTTAACAAGTTTTTTTTTTTCAAATAGTTCTTTTCCTTGAAAAGCAACTTGTTCAAAAGATTTAATTAATGATATTAAGTGAATTGGTTTACTTAGTCTAACCTGTGCAGCCTTTATCATGTCACCTACTCCAAGGATGAAAATGGTTACCCTACAGATTTCTGCAAGTGGGCGACAATATTTATTATAATTATTTATTGACTATATATATCTTATTGACCAAGCATGAGGGCCGTACTGGGAGAATATCGGCCCGAGGTCTTGACAGTACGGATCGAGCACAGCGAGGTCCGTACAAAAGAGACCGAGAGCCGATATTCTTCTGGTACGGTCCCAAGCAAGCTTGGTTAATAACAGATTTATTACACAACTCCTGCCGGCCAGAGGATCGCGTGGGATCATTTGGGACAATGGCCAATACTTAGAGAATATTGGACCGGCAATCTAGCATTCTGATTGGTTGATTTTAGTTATTGGCCCTCTGACTGACTTAGTCGTGTAATAATGCCTTGTGTTATCCCTTTCACTCCCAAGAAAATTAAATACCAAATTTTGTTTTGTAAATACTGAAAAACATATGGTGCCTTATGAAAGTACTGCTGAAGAGCTTTCATTTCAATCAAAGTCTTGTACAGCATAATAAACAGCACCACAGGAAAGTATAAATACTGCTCATTAGCTTTTATTTGAATGGTCACACTTGAGGACTTCATCCACAGACTCAAAAGTTAGAACCACCTTGTACAGCATAATAAACAGCACCACAGGAAAGTACTGTTCAATAGCTTTCATTTGAATGGTCACACTTTAGGATTTAATTCACAGACTCAAAAGTTAAGAACCACCTTGTAGTACAGCATGATGGCTCCTTGATGGCTCCTCAAAGCAATTTACTGGTAGTTTATAATAGGCACCCTGGCATTTATTTGACAAAGGGAGTGAAAGTGTTCAACACCAAGCCAACTTGTCAGTGCTTACCGGTATGTTTATATATGGTCACTTTTCTGTCATTTTAAATTTTGCCGAGTCTTTGTTGCTAGCCTTTAGATATTACACAGAAAGTTTGTATCCAAAAGAAAATTCATGCAACTTATTTAATGGTTGCAGACAGAGATTGTAATTTAATTTTTTTTTTTTACTTAATTGAATAAGTCAGAGTGCTGCAAAGCAGAGTAATTAGATAATTAGTAAAAATAAATTGTGATTTCAAAGGATGGAATGGATTAAAACCTTTATTTATTGCAATGTGGTACATTATATTTTTGTGGAGACAGTAGAAATGAGGAGCGATTTTCGAATACCCTGCCACGGGTATTCTACAGTTTAGCCAGAAAAGACATTCTTACCACTATGGAAGCCATAATTATTGATTCTGCCTTCTGGGCATCCATAATATCACTTTAAACACGAAGACGCACTATAAAAGGAAAGTACCTCGGGTACGTCAGGATCATTTGTCAATCAACCGCCGTTGCATACAAACCGCTGTGAAAATCTGTAGAGAATAAAGAGAGCTTTTGAGCAATCTGTCTGTGTGGTTTACTTGCCTCTTTGTACTAGTTGCTTTTGGCAAACCCCATAACATTTTCAACACAATGGTTGAATTTGTTGAGATTTGTATCCTTGGAATTCCTTTGAGAATTTCTAACTTTTATGGTGCAAATATCAGTAAAAACAATGAAAATTAGCTCACTCAAGCTGAAACAGGGGCGGAGCTATTCCTTTTATAGCGCGTCTTCGTGTTTAAGGTATTTGACCTCTGAATATCTCCCAAAGTTATTGGAAAATTTGGTTAAAAAAATAAATGAACATTAATTTTTTCGCAGTAAATTTTGCTTACAATAATGCAACTCAAGTTCCCAACCACACGATTGTACCAATTGGCTGTTGAAATGCATTGCTGAAAACAGAATCGACAAATATTAAAATCCAAATGAGAAAAACGTGTTTTTGTGATTTCATTATTTGGTAATTCCCTATGATTGACAGCTGTCAAACTCCCTCAACTGTTGACTTGATAGATCAAAATTATATTAAAAGAATGTTTTCAATCCTCAAAATCAGTTGCTTTTCATTTGAATTTGCTAGTACAACTCAGTTCTGCTACAAAAACACTTGAAAAAACTATATTTTGAATGTCCTGCCAAAGGGTCATGTGACCTAATTCAACCAATCAGAATGCTCATAAGTGGTCAAAAGGCCAAATTTTTAATGTCCATATCTTCAGAACGATTTAAGATAGTGACCTGAAATTTTGACATTGGACATCAGGCTTACTGAGACATTTTTGAAATTGGACATCAGGCTTACTGAGACATTTTTGGGAAATATTCAGAGATCACAAATATACCCTGGAGAAGTACCTTAAACTAGTAGTAGTAATCACATATTAAAACAGTACATTCAGCTAGGAGTGGGTGCCAGTTTCCAGCCGAGATGTGCCCCTGAAGAGAGCGGGGTCATAGCTGTCCAAACGATGTCTGATTGGCAAACGATACAATTGATACATCACTTGAACAAATGCCCCTAACTCTAATCTCTATCCCAGTGGGACAAATCTATTGTTTTCTTAGTGAATCAGACATCGTTTGGACAAGTGCGGGACTACCCCCTGAAGAAAATGTGTGGAGCGGCTAATTTGCTGTTGACTGAAAAAATAGCAAAAAAGCCTGCCCTTATCGAGATTAGGAAGCATTTTTCTATCAACAAACAATTTACATATTTGACTGTGATAAATGCCAGTTAAGAGTCGGAATAAGTAAGCCATTTTAATGGCCATTATGGAATGCCCAGGGGGTACAGTGTGTCTGCAAATAAATGTACTGTATATACCATGTTTATTCTCATAAATGGCCAAGGGTTTATTTTCCCATTTTCAGTTGAGAGAATTGAGAGGGGTGTTTATTTCATTTCTCTGCATAGACTTCTGGTTAGAACACAACCTACTACTGCATCCATAAAACATTAAACTAGTAAAAACTGGGGGAGAGCGTTTATTAGAGAAGGGTGTATATTGAGACAGCATTTATTAGAAAAACTATGGTACATCATGAAAACTGGACATTGTTCTATTGCTTTTGAAACAAGGGGAGAGTACCTCCAAAGGTAACCATTATTTTTTTTTTTACTGGTTGGAATAACATTCTGGCCAGATATTCCTCGACCATTTGAATTGGGTTTCCATCTAACTAAAACTGGTTTCACCTTGTAAAATCTGTACCATGAGAAGCACCTCTAAACTGTACAACTCCCTGGCGAAACAAATGTTTGAACTTTGGACTCACATGCAACCAGAAATTCTTGAACTAGAAAAACTAGAATGTTTTCATTTCACACATGCTGAGTTAAAGAAGAGATTTGGGAGGAAACATGTTATTATCGAGTAGAGGATTGGGTAACGAGTCTTGCCAGAAGATGGGATGCCTGCCCCAACTCAAAGTTCCACTCTCCCCCCTCCCAAAATTTCAGATGAAGTATATTTACAAGATTTTGAGGTACTCTTGTTGGAATGGCCAGAATTATTTCCCAAAACACGTATCCTATGCAAACAAATGCCCCAGGGGTACTCCCATATGAAAGGAATAGGGATGCTCATCAGAAATTTTAAATTAAACCCCTGAAGGAGACCAATCTGGGCATGGCTCAAGCTTTGTTAATTGACTCTTAAAAGATACCATTCTAAACGCCGATTTACACCGCACAATATTGTCGCATGCGTTTTTTTGTAGCGGGCGATGCTCGCGTCAGGAGAAAATTGTACACAACTCGCATCATAACATTGTATGTGGCTACGATTGTTGTAAGGTTTTAAAACAGGTTTGAAAATCATACAACTTTTTTTGTGTTGCATGCAACAGTTGTGAGCGAGTTGTAGGCTGATTTAGACGATGCGATTTGCGTCGTATGTATGGTGTGAGCAGGTTCCATGCGACAAAGTTGTACCGTGTAAATCTTTAGTGACGATAAAGATATTGTCATCAAATGCTTTCATCATTCAACAGATTCTAAAAGCAGTCGTAACTCTTTAGTTATTCTTTGCGTGCCACCCTAAACGATCCCTTGATGGGTGAAAATATCGGCATGCCTTTCTGAAAACCCTAAGTGATACCAACATCCATAATTTAAACCCCTAAACGAGAAGACAAGTCTTTCTTTCCCAGCTTAGTCCATCGAGTGAGAAACGAAAAAACATTATCAAGAGCGGATAATGGCCATGCGAAACTGGGGGCGAGGCAGGTGCCCCCCAGTTTCGCGGACTAAGCTAGGAAAGAGAGACTGCTCATAATCTATCCCCCTGGGACAAATGCTTTTTTCAATTCATAGATAACGCTGTAATTTGTAACAAAGCTTTATTTTAATGGCTTATTATTTATCTTGCAGTCCATTAGTTTTAAAGCAAGTTACCAAAAGATCACACAAAAAAATATAAAAGTTTTCACACACTATCTCGCACATCATAATGATTGCATTGGCAAATATGCCATTTTTTTTTCAGTCAGCTGGGTGACTGACCAATTAGAACTTAAGCTGTTCAGTAAGCTATTTCTAGCAAAATAATATTTCAAACTGTTGCCAGACAGCTGACCAAGTTGCTTAAAATAAGTCTGCTTTTCTAAATTTATGGCAATAAATAAAACAGCAAAAGGCAATAAATATATAAGAGTTTTTTCGTATCCTTTGTATTTCACATGTGAAATACAAATGGTGAAATTTCTCATGCAAATTAGCCGTCTAGCTTTTGAATTAGAATGTCTCGTGATCAGTCATGCAGCGAGATGAGCAAGCTTTTTTAAGTTTTTGAACTTGTTTTATCGAAAGTATTTTCGCAGGTTCCAATAGCCATCGTTTAATGAAGACTTGCTTCACAACAAATCACGCGTCAAGTTCAATTTAACTTGAGAAAAATCAGAGAGGCAAGCGGGAGAAACTCTAGGGAGTAAAAATCTGGTCTAGATTTAAGGCACAGTTTACGTAAATTAGTCAAACCTTAGATTATGACAACTTGTTATTTAATAGATATGTAAAGGTGCATGTGCTCTCGCCAGAATAGATAATTATTTACTCATTTACTCCTGTGATTTCTAATTGCCAACGATAAAAGGGAAGAGAGTTTGACCACTTTTTATTTAATTGGAGAGCAGCCAAACGTTCTCAGTATTTGTCTGTCAAGAATTCTAGAATGCGAGGCTATATTGAGCATTTTCCCGATGTGATTGGGATGATCGATGGCACACCTGTTCGCATCAATAGACCGCAAGGCAACTTACAAAGGCTTTTTACTACTATATTGTAATGGTTATTTTACTTACGGACAGGCAAGACAGGCAAGTTAAATTGAACTTGACGCCTGATTTGTTGTGAAGCAAGTCTTCATTAAACGATGGCTATTGGAACCTGCGGAAATACTTTCGATAAAACAACTTCAAAAACATAAAAGCTTGCTCATCTCGCTGCATGACTGATCGCGAGACATTCTAATTCAAAAGCTACACGGCTAATTTGCATGAGAAATTTCACCATTTGTTTTTCACATATGAAATACAAAGGATACGAAAAAACTCTATTAGACTATTTTGCATGATATTGGTAACACATTTTATGCCAGTATCATAGCAGTAAAAAAAGCTGGATACATTGATCAACCACACCCTACCTGGCTTCACAGTTTTCTCATCTTTCCCGATAAACTCATTACTAGAAAACTATGGTCTCATGAGGTAAAAAACCCAAGGCTGTCAAATGCCCCGGGGTAGGCTAATGCCCTAACCCCTGGGATAACAAACATGCACCACTAATACCCTAGAGCAAATAAGCAAATAAGCTGTCAAAAGCACTATTATATAATAATAATAATAATAATAATAATAATAATAATAATAATAATAATAATAATAATAATATATAGAAAAAGGGAAACCATTTAAAAAGAAATAAAATCACAACTTCAATGAATTGTGAGAAATAGTTGCTGCTTTGTAGTAGGGTTCCCACATAAACCTGCCACCTTTTTCTGAGGACTTTTCGAGGACCAACTTAGTTCAAAGCCCCCTGCCATGACTGTAATGTAATATTTAATCAAAATAATGTGCTATCTGATAAACAGGTTTTTTAACCTCCAAAATTCTTGTGGCATGCCCAAGAGCTTCCAAATTAAAACAACTGCTTGTCAGCACATCAAACAAAATTAATTATTATGTTGTGTCATGTTTTTGCACTATTTGCGGACTGGCCAACATAAGAAAAATAAGAATGTTGAGATCCATGCTATGCAAGTTTGCTTCAACTCTGTCACATCCTATTTTTGGGGGAAGTTCATAAACCTTATGGAAGAATTCAAGGATGAATGAAATTTAAGGCTTTCAAAGACTCCTTCTAAAATTCAAAAACTTTTCAAGACTGTGCGAATCTTGTATTCAATAAAGGTGGGCAGATACCAATACCCACATACTTCAGAAAAGTAACCGATACTTTTATGGAGTATCACTGTTTTTTGATACCTTTTGATAGTGCACATCTGGCCTCTTGTTAAAAGCCTGCATTCTTTACATTAGCATCAACAGATGTGGTGTGACCAAGTTGAAAAAAAATGGATGAAATTAACAGTATGTTTAGAATTTTAATGTCCTAATGAATCCACTTTTGACTTTTGTTCTAGTCATTCTAAACCATTTGCGGTTCATTTAAAGTTTAATTTTAAGCAATGACATCATTGCACAAGTCTTGAGTGATGATGTCCCAGTATTCCAATATGGTTATTTCACAAAGGTATCTTCATCATTTTAAATTGACTTGGAAAACTTGTGTTGTTCCACCATTACTATTGATGCCCACAGTTAACCATTAAAGTATATTACACATATCCACTTCCCACTTTACCAATCTAACTTCACTGGATACTGTCCATTTAAGCATGCTGTACAGTGACCAATCTTTTTGCCAGCAGGATTTGGTATTCCAGACTGCACTGCTGTCAGTAGCCCCTCCAAGCTTAAGTAGACCAGACTATCTGCACCAAGCTCTTTTGCCAACTCGTTGGCGCTCATCTTGTTTGCAATTAACTCTTCTTTTGTTGGGATGTTGATTCCCATGTAGCAGGGATGCTTGACCGGGGGTGATGCCACACGTATGTGGACCTAAACAAAAGCAATACAGAATAAACATCACACAGACGAACAAAATTCACAATTTATGTGGACTGGCTTCAACTGGTCCTGCAAAGACCAACACATCCTCATATTAGTCGGTTCTACACTACAGTAAAAACTCACAAGCAAGAACCTGCATTTTCCCAAGTTAGCCTAGTTCTTACATAAATAGTAATTACTGGTAGCACAAATTAAGGCTATTTAGGTTCTTAAATAGGTTCTTATTTTCTGAAGAAAAAAATTACATTGTAGCTCAATAAATAGAATTTAGTGGTATTCAGCCTATTCCTTATATAAAATCTGCATACCAAGTAAGTATTATTGTGTAAAAATGACTGTAATAAGAAATATTGAAGCACTGATCACATTTTGAAATTGGTTTCTGGTGTTGTCAATGTTCTGATTTTCTATCAAAGTACCCAGGGCTCAACACACGTCAAGGAAAACTGAAAATTGAGAACTTAAAACAAAAAACTAACAACACCCCAAAACTATCTGTTTCGACTCACCTCTCGTGCCCCTGCCTGTTTCAAGAGTTTGATTATAGGACCCATTGTATTTCCTCGCACAATGGAATCATCAATCAAAACAATTCTCTTTCCCTTGAAATTCATAGATAGTGGTCCAAATTTTCTGGCGACACCAAGCTTCCTTAGCCTGTTGCTAGGCTGTATGAATGTGCGTCCAACATAACGATTCTTAGTGAGCACCTCGACATATGGAATTCCAGTCCGTAATGAGTAACCTAACGCTGCTGGGGTGGCTGACTCAGGGACCGTGCTCACAAGCTCGGCTTCTACTGGTGCTTCAATGGCTAACTGTTTTCCACATTGTTGACGAACACCATAGACCATCTGCCCCTCAAACATGCTGTCTGGCCGTGCAAAGTACACATATTCAAAGATACAGAATGACATGTGTTTTTGTGGATCTGGCAACGAAACAATCTGCATGGACTTAAATCCTTTTGTTGTTAACTCCACAATTTCTCCTGGTTTCACTTCTCTGCACATGGAAGCTCCAAATGAGTGAAAGCCACAGGATTCAGATGATACAACCCAGCCAAGAGTGCTGTCATTAATGCAGTCACTGTCATAGCCATTCTGGACTTTTTCTCCACCCAGTCGCGAAAGCTCAGGACTAGAATTTAAATTCCTAAGTTTGCCAATACACAGCGGACGGTTACCATGGGGGTCCCTGACAGCATAGATACAATCCTGTGTCATGATCACCAGCGAGTAAGCTAACTGCGTCAGTTGCATCATCTCGTAAATTCTGCCAGGCCAGTTAGCACCATTTGGTTCTCCACATGGCGGTGTCGCTGTCAACAGCTGAGTGATGACTTCACTGTCACTTCCTGTCGAGAGACCAGTTCCTTGCATAAGAACTTTTTTCCTTAATGATTTTGCATTCACAAGTTCACCGTTGTGTCCCACTGCCATGTGTCCATGTATAGTGTCTACAACAAAAGGTTGACAGTTGACGAGTTCTGATGAGCCAGCTGTAGAGTAACGTGTGTGCCCAATACCCATGTGACCAGGCAAGGATTTGATATGCTGTTCTTGGAATACATGGTTTACTAAACCCATTCCTTTGTGCTGGTGAAACCGTTTGCCATCATTGGTTACCATTCCAGCACTTTCTTGGCCTCTTTAAAGCAACAAAATTAAAAACAACATTTATTAAAAATAAAGAATATAAATGTCCTTTATTTTCCCAACTAGGGGTTTGAGCGAGACTTCAGTTAAAAATAAATACATCCCAACTGTTCATGTTCATCGCATTCCGTAATACCACAGAAGATTCTGAAACATTTCTTACACCAATATAAGGGCCTGTTTACATGGAGGGAGGGTGACCCGGGTACCAGGGTCACCCTCCCAGCCGGGCTAAAACACAGCCCACCTTTACATGGGCAGGCTATTACATGTAGGGCAGGCTATCATATAGGCAAGCTATCTTTTTTTTGGCGGGCTCATGTTTTGGCGGACTTTTTTATTGCAACGGCATGCTTTATTAAGCACGACATATTAACAAACATGGCAGCAAGAAGAAAGGCTATAGCCGCGAGTTTGCTGTTTTTATCACCATTTTCGCAGGTAATTTCAAGTCAAAAGAAATAGCCTGCCTAGGAGGGTGACCCAGGCGTGGCCATTTACATGCAGAAAAGATAGCCCAACTAGGAGGTTGACCCTGGGGTTACCGTTTACATGCAGAAAAGATAGCCCGCCTAGGAGGGTGACCCTGTAAACAGGCCCTAATTAAGCTCGTGAATAATTAAGCTTAACTCTTTTTAATTACAGGAAGACGCACTTATATTCACCACGTTTCAAATGTGAAAGGAAAATGAAATGTTTGCTGTATACAAGGGCTTCCAAAAACTCTTACGTATCAGTGAGAGGAAACAAAACATTCGAGCTTATAACTAAGTTATATGAATAGAACTTCCCTGACAACGATCGTTACACCATTAAGTCAGGTACAACAGCCCGACAAACAATACATTAGGGCCATTTATACGAGACCAAATAAGTCGCGACTTACAGAAGACGCGAACCACTCGTATAAAAGATACAAAAATGTGTTCGCGTCTTATTTAGGTCGCGACTTATGCAAGCCTCACTCGTATAAATGGACTAGTGGTCTCTAGTTCACGTCTTCTGTAAGTCGCGACTTGCCGACTTATTTGGTCTCGTATAAATGGCCCTATTATTCGATTGTGTTAATTAGCACCAGGAGCTAACATAACAGCCAAAATCAAGAACTCACCGATGCTGAAGCGAAACTAAACCAAGGGAGATGATACTAGCGACATCAACTTCCTCTTCAGAAACTCCATCAGCTCTTATACACGCGAAAACACCACATGCATGGGTTAATCCCGATTCGTCAGATCGATCAGACATTTTGAAATTTTAAGTCCGGCCTTCGATCTTCTCCTGCTAGTGGTACCTTTGAAGTGTATTTTCAACGCCGTTTTAGAACAAATACCGAAGATTATCAATTTAAAACATTAAAAAGATGCCATACTTTCACAAAACGAATCAATTTAACTCCTTGATTGCATAGATCGCTCGACCACGCTTTCGGCTTCGTTTCGAAGATGACGCATAAATTTGAATTAGGGTTGGCGGGTGCTGTGATCCGGAATCTGGCGGGAAATAAAGGTTGATTTCTGCCTTCTGATTGGTAGCGATGGGATCACATGCTTCCCTCGCATAAATTGAAATTGACTCCAACTCACGTGGAGCTCATAGATCTCGGTGCATTCAACGTGTTTGAAGTTGTTCTCCCATACTTTCTCCAGTATTTATCAAATGGCGGCCGAAGAAAAACCATCGTCAGGTAGGAATATAGCAATTTGATAGTCTGGATTTCGAAAACGTTTTAGGGTATTTTAGAAGTAAGCTTATTACTGGGCAAAAGGATAGCTATCGTGCCAGAAACGAAAGACAAATGGCATTTTGTCAACTCAACCTTGTCAGTTGATCGCTTTCAGTCCCACAAAACGGACAAATATCTCCCACAAACCAGCAAATATACAGTAAATTTATCCGATACAAACCTTAGTCTAATTTTCTGTGTACGTGTCATTGTGCTGATGGGCTTATTCAGAAAATTTATAGATTTTCGTGAACAGTCGTGACTGCCGCACGTCGGGTCTTGAAAACAAAGAAGAAAGGAATTCATTAATGTAGTCCTTCGGAATGCTCTTCACATCTGCAAACTAAAGAAATATAGAATTGTTTTGCGTAAGATTCCTCGATAAACCTTGACCAACTTGAATTGGTTTTCTTCCAGAATAATTCCTTGCGGGGTGGGGGTGGTTTACAGTTGTTTGACCCACCCTCTTCCCCCACTGTTTGTAACTTTAATAAGTTATGTTGTTTATTTCTTATTATTTCTTATTGTGTGGTTCCAGAAAATATCCATACCCCCCCGCACGGAAGGGATTGGAAATTCCAGAGGGGTGGGGGGGGTCTAAGGCCTAGGAAATTCCGGGGAGGGGAATGGGGGGGATTGTAGCAAATCCACCCTTATTTTTTCCAGACGGGTTAAGACTGCCGAGGTTAAAGCGACGTGCAAAATCTTTGACGTCTGAAAAAAAAATCAGCAAAGGGACTGCTTGAAGTGTGAATTTCGTTGTTTGAATATTTTTGGCTCACGAACCACAAGCATAAACACCGCATACCGTCGTGCGCGATTATGTTGACAGCACGAAAATAATAATCAAAAATGCAGAAATTACATCCCAAATTCTGCTGCCGCTTTAGTCCGTTTTTTTTTTCTAAACAGCGCCTGAGTTGCGAAGCCTTTCATATATTTAACTGTGTTCTTCGAAATTTATCAACAGTGGACAAATGGTATTTGTCAGAAATTCACGATACCAACTTAACGTAACTTAATTCAATTTTAATGGCAACGCGTTGCGGCTCGCGGGTTACCCAGAACATTTACAATTTTTTTCGTGGCAGATAAAGAGAAAAATCCTTTTGAGATAAATAAATGTATCCTGCAAGTGGAGGTTTATTTGATCTTCTTGCTTGTGGAGTATTACCACGTAGTAAACTGACCTCATCACAGTTGCATGTAAATTATTCCAAGTTGTGGACATGAGGCACTTGAATTTCAGATAAGTTTGTTTACCGAACATCTGGATCATTCCAGCGAGTTGACTGAAAAGTTTTCGATCAAATTTTCTCGCTTTCCATGGCCTTTAGACAGTCCGTTTGAATACCAAAAGAAAAATTATGCAAATCGTGAAACCGGCGACGTGACAAAATTTTGCATGTTTCGCCATTGAATGAAGCCGCCAAGTGGCGAGACAATGGGACGCTTGTCGGAAAAAATCGCAAAGAAAACGTAGCCTGCGAACACAGACGCATTTGCGGCTTTTGTTCGCAGGCTTATTAAAACGTTGTTTTCGTTCTTTCCTGACAAATCGCCATAGATTACTGAATAAAAAACGCTTTCAGTCAAAATGATTACGCGGCTGATTACGCAGTTTGTTTGGCATTCGTTCAATCGGAACGGAGAAAGCAATAAAAAATTCCAACGGGCAAATGCGACGGCAAAACGCATATGCTGCAAATAATCTGATAAATCCGCTCATAATTTCGCTTCGAAAGGTTAAGGAACAAAACTGACTTAACGTCGAGAAACTCAATTCGTAAAGGGCCATTCCATTTAATATCCGCACCCCCCCTATTGAAGGGTAATTATGAATTTTACCCCTTAGGAAAAAAAGATCAAAGTGCCGACACATTTAAGGAAGATGTTGTTGATTGATCAAAGGTTCCGACAAAGAAATGACTCTTGAACCCCCTCCCCTCCCCCTAGGATTTCCCTACCCTTCAATAGGGGGGGTGTGGACATTAAATGGAATGGCCCAAATTTAGGGTTGGTTCAGAGGAATGCTCCGAGACGCAAAATTAGACAGTATACCTCTTGGTTCATACGCCGTTGTCCTGAGTAATTATATCTTTTTTAAAATTATATTCACGAGTAATTATATTTTTAGCTGCAAATTTGGTCATTCAAAGTTACCGGTATATGGATTATATAAAGTGTTTCTTTCTCGGCATTTATTTCTCAGCGCTCATGGAAGGCAACTTGTATTTTGTTAGCAAATTTTAAAATATTCAAAATATAGGAGTGTTGCTGTTTCGTCAGAACGGTTGATTGCCAATGATAAGCATACGCTGATCATAGATATGCTGATTTACTACAAAACACACAAATGCTACAAATTTCGGACTACCGAGCTAATTGAGTTGGCTATTTTCTTCTTTAAGGAGAAAAATAAATATTTCCAGAGGGTGTGAGGGAAAATTGGAATTTCCAGGGAGGGGGGGGGGTATCCCCATACCCATATTTTGGAAATCCAGAGGGGAGGGGGGGGGGGTTAAATGAAAAATCCCTTCCATGGGGGGTATGGATATTTTCTGGAACCACACATTGACAAGGTCTGAATTGGAAGCCAATCTTCTCAAGAAATCACATCTCACCATTACACTTCACCTGTTAGAAATGTAGCTAAGATGTCCAACCAGTGAAATTTTGTTCATAGGTAGAAAATTTTTTGGGGAAAAAAAAGAGAAAGATAAGCAGACACAGTTTTCCAGGCGGAAAAAAATCAAGAAAACCCAGTCTTAAGGCGGTTATTTTTTTCCATCCTCTGCCTTTTATTTACATCCCTGCCTGTATTGTCTTATCCTTAATACTCAATACAATGTTGTTTTAATTTTACTCATTGCAGAAATCAAGATTGGAGAGCAGCTGAATGAGGGTAAAACCAAGATAATTTACGCCTTGCCTGACTCTCCAGATGGTAACCATGTGCTGTTGAAATCAAAGGACAAAATCACTGCTTTTGACAGCACAAGGAAGAATGACCTTGTCGGCAAGGCTAAATTCAGCAATGCTACAACCACTGCAGTCTTTCAACTGCTCAACACCTGCGGCATCAAGACACACTATGTGAAGAAGCATGACGAAGAATCTTTCATTGGAATTCGCTGTGATATGATCCCCCTGGAAGTGGTAACCCGTCGCATAGCAACAGGCTCATTCTTAAAGAGGTACCAAGGAATCAAGGAAGGCTACAGATTTGCTCCTGTGAAGCTGGAGATGTTTTTCAAAGATGATGCACAGCACGATCCATTTTGGACATATGAACAGTGCGTGGAAGCTGGGCTGATTGCTGGTGGCAAGAAGATCGGCAAACATGAGCTGAACATCATGGGAGAGACAGCTGTTGCTGTTTTTGAGATCCTTGAAAGAGCCTGGGCAACTGTGAATGTCGCTCTTGTTGACATGAAAGTGGAGTTCGGAATCAACCACAAAACTGGTGAGCTGCTACTTGCTGACGTGGTTGACAATGACTCCTGGAGAATTTGGCCATCTGGAGACAAGCGTCTGATGCGTGATAAGCAAGTTTACAGAAACCTGCCTGAGGTGACCCCAGAGGCCCTGGAACAAGTCAAGAAAAATTATGAATGGGTGGCAACTGAAGTACAGAAGCTTAACTTACATCATCCAGGGCATGCTGTTATCTTCATGGGCTCTCCAAGCGACTTGGACCACTGTAAGAAGATTGAGACTGCTCTGAAGGAGTTTGGCATCCATACAGATCTCCGAGTCTGCTCTGCTCACAAGGGAACTGAGGATACCCTGCAGGTTCTACGATGGTATGAGGGCCAAAGCATTCCTCTGGTTATCATTGCGGTTGCTGGACGCAGTAATGGCCTGGGACCAGTTTTATCTGGAAATACAGCATTCCCAGTGATCAACTGCCCACCAGTGTCTTCCCAGTGGGGTGCACAAGATGTTTGGTCCTCTCTGCGACTGCCGTCTGGCTTGGGTTGCACCACAACACTCAACCCTGATGGTGCAGCTTTGGCCGCTGCTCAGATCTTAGGTCTCACTGATCATGTTGTCTGGGGCACATTAAAGGGGAGGAGGGTCAACACTGCTGTGGGTCTTACAGAGGCAGATCACAATCTGCAACAACAGTAAATAAATTACAGGAACCCAACTGGCTTATCACTGTGTATTGTGTGGAATAAAGGAACCAGTGAAAACAAAAACTGTTCGCTGTAGCTTACAATAAAAGAATATTATTCACTGCTTACATTTACTGTACCTTTGCTGTGTTAAAAGAACCAGTAAATATTTGTAACGTTTGCTTAAGCTAAACCATCAATAAAATAGCTTTTTGTTTAACATTTACTTGATTCCTTGGTCATCACTGTTAATTTAGTTGTAATTAAACCTTTAGCTACTGAGTTTCTCAGGAAAATTAAATTTGAAATTGTTGTGGTTACAAATAATTGAGCATTATTTTTAAGATCTTGGTTAACTTCAAAGAAGTCATAAGTATATATTTTTAAGATCCTGTAAAGTTGAATTTCCCAAAGATGGGTCACTTACACTACCTGTATGTTACCATGGAAACTAAGTGACCTGTCAATCAAATAAAAATGATATATTTTTTATGCAAAATGACACCAAATCAAGTACAAGCTCCACAGAATTTTTTTCTGTGCTGAAAATTCAATATATTCCACAAATGCCCAGACATTTCATTTTCAAAAATTCTTCACAGGAATGGTCTTTAGACTAGGATTGCTCACTAATCCAATCCACAATTGTAGTAAAGATCTTTAAAATGTTGTGCAATAAAAAAAAATATATTACAAATTCAAACAGCAATTTTCCGCTGCAAATTTAACAAGTTCAGTCCAGAGTTCGATTAAGGGCAAATCATTCTTCTTGCTCACGGTAATAATTAAACCCCCTTATAGGTCTTGATTGCTCAGAAGGACGGCATTTCTTAGTCATCCCATCTACAGTAGTTGACATAACATTCTGTCCAGGTACAGGGGGCACTCTGGCCAGGCAGTCCATGTGGCTGGAGCTTAACCTGGTTTTGACAGCATTAGGAACTATTAAAGTGTGTTGCTATCCCCCCTAGATCACTTGTGTCCAGGATTGCACGCAGTTACAAATTGTGTGATTCGTTTTAGTCTATCGAGATTAACAAACTCTGATTTTGCAATTTTTGAAATTATAAAAATTTTTGCAATTTTGTTGCAGTTTTTGTTGAAGCCCTCCTGACTTCTCCTTGGCCGTGTTTTCACGAGCGATTTTTCAAGTCGCTGAGCGAGTGACATCTCGGAAATCTCGTGAAAACAGTTGCTTGTCCAACTCGCTTAAAGTTAAGCGAGTCGGCGAACTACAATAGAATTCTCATTAAATTTAAGCCACCAAACCAGGTCGCTTAAGCTTGTCGGCAATTAAACAACAAAGGAGGGCATTGTATTGTCGTTCTTTTGTGTTCTAATTTTTTATTGTTTTAACAAGAAAATATATCGCGCATGGTATAAGAAAAATGAATAAAGTTCTGTCCGTGAAAACGCATAAATTTTTTAAGCTGCTTAACGTGGTCAGTAAACAAATCACCTACAGGAATGTTAAGCGAGAAAAACCGCCTCGTGAAAACACAGCCCTTAAACCACTTTTTTCTTTGATTGACAAATATTGTCCAAAAATTTTTACACTTAACAAATTTGTTGCTATTGAGATATGCCAAAATTTGTGATTTGTTTTTCATTTCCATGAAAAACCAAACCTTCAGTCCCTGGTTCTTGAAGAGGTGGATAGCTCACCATCCAGTGGATAAATCGATTTCTGGGACAACCTGTTCAAAAGCCGGTTAACACCAACCCAGGATTAAAACTTGCAGAGGATTTAATTTCTCTTGTTAGAAATTGTTTTCAAAAGCTAATTGAAGGGGTAAGTGGAATAAAGCCCTAAGTGACTTCTGATCAACTGTTAGATTCTCCTTCCAGTTTGTCTTGTATATTCTCATGTAACAAAGGGAGAATTTGGTTTCAGATCAGGGGTCACTTAGGGCCTTACAAGGCCCCAAGTGACTCCTGATCTATAGCCACATTCTCCCTTTGTTACATGAGCATATACAAGACAGACTGTAAGGAGAATCTAGCAGTTGATCTTATAAGTTACATGCGAAGACAAGTCCGAGACAAAACTGAAGGGCAAAAATACATTGGAAAAATCTCCATTGATTTATTATTTAACTGGAACCAAAATTGATGCTAACCCTGGGTTAGCACCCAGTAGCCTGCATGACAGGCGCTTTGTGAGCCAAGCGGGGCGAGCGAAGCATTTCGCGCGAAGCGCGAGACGAGGGGAGGAAAAAAATTCCTTCCCTCCCCTCCCCTCCCTTCCCTCGTCTTCCCTCGTCTGGCCCTCGTCTTCCCTCCTTCCCTCGTGTCGTAAGGGTAAGCTTAACTGCGCTTTGAACAACCCTACCCTGGAGAATAATGCTTACCCTGAGATAGGGATTTATACGGTGAAAAGAACTATAAACTAAGACATGGGCCCACATAGAAAGTTATACAGATATGTGCTAACCACCAGCACTAGACTGCTATCGGCTTCCACAAGGTTTGGTCTTTAAAACCTAGATTACTGGCTGCTGTTCAGAAAATGAGCCAGGACTTGGCAGAAAGGCAAAACTGAAGCTGATAAAAAATACCATTTTTGTGTGATTTATCCATTCTCTTCCTGTCAATGTTAATCATGATGTTTTTGGGTTCACCGCACAAACTCGTTTGCTCCTTGGGTGGTTTTTGAGACGTTTCGGTCTGAAAATGGGGACTGGTATATCTTTTCTCCTCCGAAAATGGGTATGGTTTAATCCTAACCCTAACCCTTCCTCCCCTCCTCCCCCTCCCCCCCTCCCCCTGGAAAAGTCAGTGGATGCAGCTAAATGACAATAATAAAATAAGAAATATTTTTCATCAGCTAGGTAAAAATAGAGGAATAAATATACACTGATAATAACTAACAAAAGGTTTTTTTTAATTCACTTTAGCCGATTGCATATTCCAATTTCCTGAACTGCCCCATAACATTCCTTCCCTCCATGACCTCTAGTCTACAAGTTAGTTCCGTCACGAAACAAAGCAAAAGTTTGGCTTATTTTTAGCTTGCGAGCAATGGCCCTTCTTTCTTCAGATCCGAGTTGGCAAGATGATTCATGGCTCGTCACGATCTCCCTTTCGCGCGCGGCTACAGATTATGCAAAATCTTTCCGTGAGGAAACCGGAATTAGTTTTGAATTCAAACCGGAAGTTCGTGTTGTTGAGAGAACAACAAAGCTGGACCAAAAACACGTGGTCTCAAATCTATGCACATTTGTCAGTTGGGGGATTTCCTGTGGTATAAGGGGTCACGTTTGCCTCCGTCAAACACTGTTGAAGAGCTTTTTCGCCGTAGAATTAAAAACCTGACCTTAAAGAATGGAATATGAAAGCGAAGGATGTCTTCATGAGATTTTTGAGCGTCAGATGAAAAAGACTTCGCCGACCTCAACAGCTGTTATATCAGGCGATGGACGTTCTATTTCTTTCTCGGAGCTCAACAATCTCAGCGATGTTTTGGCCACAAATCTCAGACATAAAGGAGTGAAAAGAAACAGTGCTGTGGGATTATACCTCGAAAGATCGCTGGAATATCCTATCGCTTATATCGCGATTCTGAAATCCGGTGGGGCTTATATGCCTCTGGAGCTCTCTTACCCTGAAACCCTGCTTCATTCGATTTTGGAAGACGCAAAACCTGCGGCAGTCATAACAAGTGAACATTTGAAAGAACGAATTCCAAACTCAGTAAATGTGATTGTTTTAAATGATGGCTGGGAGGAGAGACTAGCAAAAGAGAATGAAAAGGGACCTGCTTTGGAGAAAGTAAAAAGTAGACTCGATGATTTAGCGTACATTGTTTACTCGTCAGGAACCACTGGAAAACCAAAAGGTAGAGTGCAAAGTACAATTTTAGTTAATACCTTTGTAAATATATATTTTAAAACTTGAAAGCGATTAAACAGTTATTAAGAGTCGATAAATAATTTAAAATTGTTAAAATTCGTTATAAAATTAGTGCGTTTGTTTGTGAAGCCACTGAATT
This sequence comes from Cladopsammia gracilis, assembly GCA_022457155.1. Classification (NCBI taxonomy): domain Eukaryota; kingdom Metazoa; phylum Cnidaria; class Anthozoa; order Scleractinia; family Dendrophylliidae; genus Cladopsammia; species Cladopsammia gracilis. The sequence goes on along the minus strand of JAJGOT010000052.1, from coordinate 789,861 downwards.
TTTTTTTTTCGAATTTTTTTTAGTCTACATGCAAGCTCAGCGATTATGAAATCTTGTGACCGAAGTATTAAATTTCTTTTGCACGTCTACGATCACTGATCTCATCTGAGGGTCATCGAAGGTGATCCGAGGAACAATGCTGCCAGCTGTTTAGTTGTTTATAGTTGTGAACTGAAACTAAATTAAACTAAATTACTGGATTATAAATAATACGCTTTAAAAAATGAGTAAATGTGCAAAGCACTTTCAAATAAAATACTTTTCAATGGTTTTATTCTTTGTTTTTGACAAATTGGCCGCGCTCTTTTGAAACAAGCTGTAGGCCTGGGAAGAAGTCTTAGCCCGCTCTTTTTACACAAACAATCTTGAAATAGACATGGAAGATCGGATCGAAATCAGAAAGAACCCAATATATGCGCGCTTTTGCTCAGTTCTTATGGCCATTGCCTTGTACAATAGGAGTAATAATTTGTTAGAATGTTGAATATGTTGTTGATCATATCAAGAGAAAACTCAAGAGATATCTTCCAGGTATAAATGTATAAATCAAATTTAAACTTAAGCTTAATTTAAGCTTACATTATTTTTTTCAAGGCATAGTTTTTCAAAAAGACAGCATTTTCAGCCATAAAAGTTATTTTTTTTCTAAACATGTGACATGAAGTCATGCAGTAGTCGGTGGTTATAAGACCAAAATAGCTTTTTTTCATAGAGAGTTGAGTTTGCTTACAGTTTAGTTTTGCAATTTGTTATGCTTTGCGATTGACCAATCATGATCTGCTGGCATGCATAATAATGTATTTATTATTCAACATAGCATTCTAGAGTGCAAATACGCATAAAAACGAGTGCAAATGTGACACGTTATTACACTCTTCTGACCACGCACTAGAAAAACAGTTTCAAAAACTTAGTTTTAGGAGAAGGTTACTGTCATATAATAAACAATTTATTCAGCGAAAAGTTGTATAATAGGGCTGGACATTTTTACTCATAAGTTTTTATATCTTTTTTTATGACACTCAATCAAAAATCACTCTAAACTGGTTTACAGAGTTAAGTAAAATTGCTCTTTAGCTGGGGAATTAGACTATTGTCACTCACTGGTCATACATGTACCTTGTCAAGAAACCACCAACTGAAGCAGAATCAACCTAAAAAAATTGTATTTTCTGTGACTTTATTATTTTTTATTCTCAAAATAAGTCCACCTATACAAAATTTTTGTTCTAAAAACAAGTCCTATATAGCAATATTTTAAACTTACTTTAACTAAATAATGTTTTTCAGGGATATGTTGCCCACACCGTGGTGCTGTCTTTTCATACACCTGGCGATTCAACAATTTTCCTTTCCAGCCCGATGACCGTGTTGCTTGTAATGTGTTCTTTGTGTGGGAGTTATTGCGGCCACTTCTAAAAGGGATACCCCTGTATGTGATTCCCGAATCAGTCATTTATGATCCATCACTTCTGCTTAAATTTTTGAAGAAGCATGGGATAACAAGACTTCTATTCACACCATCTCTTCTTGGTAAGTGAAATCTAGCAGATAATAGATAGATAATAAAGCAGTGAGATTGTTGATATTATTAAGTTTAATAACTCTCAACGTATCGTTTTGGCATAGGTAGATCACAGCGTTTTTAGTCCAACAACCTCTTTCTACTTTCTTTACTGTTTTTAATTTATTATTTTAATCTACTATTTATTGTAATCTAAACTGCTGTAACCTGAACCCTTGTAATAAGCCTAACTTAAATATACCTATCCGCCTCGACTAGTTTTTCAACTATTTGTGGGTAGGTACTATTTAAATCGTTAATATTTGTTATTTAATAAAGTGCTGTTGTTGTTGTTGTTAAATCTTTTAAAAAAACTTCACCTTTAATCATGGATCGGTGGGGAGTAATTAAAAATAGGGACCGTGTGGTACTACATTTGCTTCCTGGAGCTCAAACCTCTTCCCATTAGTGCAGGGTTGGTACAAGGATGTTTTTCTCCATCTATCACAATTGCGCTGCTTGAAACACTTAATATAAGGAGAAGACTTGCAGTGGCAAGCTGTTACTATTGAGGAGTTGATAGGAGCATTTGTTTCCAACCAGTATGTTCTAGGTTTATGCTGTCACAAGGACACATGTGCCAGTTTCTTGAATCGAAATGAAAAATTCAGCCTGAAAGTTTCAAGTTGAAGTCAACTAGTGACCATGGTCATGATGGAAATTAACAAACAAACTCAAACTTGATCAACTGTTCTCCCTAGCTAATTATGGTTCAAGTCTAATATAAAATGTCAATGATTCACTTCCCTAGAGACACTCTTAAGCTGTGGAAACAGTGACCTTGCTGGTCACTTGTCCTCGATAAGAATCATCTGGCTTTGTGGAGAAGTTGTCACTACAGCTCTCAGGGACAGATGTATGAGGACTTTACCATGGATCAAGCTCCTAAATCTATACAGTGTTTCAGAGTGTCATGACGTTGCCACAGCTGATCTTACTAATATGCCATTCCAAGATGAAGTGAATATATTTATTGTTTATTGTAATATTTTCCATAGAATTCTGAAAGTAATGTTTCCAGGGGCGTAGCCAGGACGTTTTCAGAGGTACGCACAATCAATTTTCAAATTACCCCCTACCTCCCCTCCGCCACCACCCTCAAGTCCCAAATCTTTCTTTTTTAAGACTTTTTCAGGTACGCAGGTGCATACGTGTGTACAGGTAGCTACGCCCTTGGTTTCCTGTAACTTTCAGAATTAGCAGAGTTGACTGACTGACTTTTCTCGAATTATGTTTTTTTGTCTGAATGTTTGTTTGATATGTATGCTCCACTTTGTAGGTGCTGGTTTAGTTATTTTTTCTTTTCACCTCTCTCGTAGCTTTCAGACTCAGATGATAAGAAGCGTAAATTCTGTCCAGTTGGAAAGCTGTTGCCGGGTGTCTATGTTGCCATCATGGATGAGAATCTGAAGCCATTGCCAGTGGGCTTGTCAGGGGAGGTAACCATAGTAACCATTGGAGAATCATATTTTAGTGTTCTTGCAGATATGGTGGCCAGAATCCAAATTTGGAGTTGAACTTTTTTCAGCTTCATTGCCATAATCTCTGACAGAGGAAAACAAAAATCAAACTACCATAACATATGTGCAGCAATATATCGTTGGGGTTTAATTTTTATTTTGGTTTGAGGTAACACCCAACATTGTTACCCTGTTACCTGTTACCCTGAACTTACATGTATTTATTCACCTTGAGCAGAGAGGATCTAAAAAATCAAATAAACTACATTACTTTCAATATCTTAAGGGCATTGTTATTATTGTTTTTTTTTATTATTTCCTCTTTATGGGTAACTATCATACAATTTATTGGCCCTTCTCCAAGTTATCAGCTGGTCCCAAAATAGACTTGATGGGGCAGTCTGGCCTCCAAGCAAAATTTTCTGGCAGAAACTTACTTGTATAATTTACTGTTGCCTTATACGGCTTGTCTTTGCCTTAGATTTTTGTTGGAGGACCTACGTTAGCTCAAGGTTACCTGAACAGACCAGAACTAAATGCTTACAGATTTATAGAGCGTCCACCCGAAGTTCCTGATTCAGCTGGGCCTAAGCTGTATCGCACTGGAGATTGGGGTTACTTGCTTTCTTCTGGCATGTTGGAGATTTGTGGCCGATGTGACTCCATGGTGAAGATCAGAGGATACAGTATAGAAACACAGGTGAGAATTTATTAATCCTGATTTACTTTCTGACTGATGAGAAAGTGACAACTCATGACATTTAACTTAAATTTATATGTCATAACTTTATTGTGATACAACTTTTTTTCAAAGTTGAAAAAAAATTGTAGTAAGGGGTTCAGATCAGAGCCACTTTACATTTTTAAAAATTAAGGTGGCCTGAACCCCCTCCCACAATTTTTTTTAAACTTTGTAAAATGTTGTATCTTAACATGTTAATTACAATTTGATTATAAAACATAGGGGTTACTGAGCTCATTTTTTAGTTATAAGCACTTAAAGCTAAAATTAAGGGTGTCTTTAACAGGTTATACTGTTACTATGGTAACATGACAATGGTCATAACTTGTTCAACAATGACTGGGAAGTATATGCATGAGTTAATGGAATGAAAATATACTTTATGGAAAGAGTTGTAGTGTCAACTAATAAAGCTAGAGTGGTATAGTAGTGAGTCATCAAAGTGTAAGCACTTTAAACTTCTTAACTCCCTGTCCCAATTTAAGTGCTGTTAACTGCATGTAGGTGTTTTTTTTTTCGAACAGGCTGTTGAAGCAGCATTGTTACAGCTGCCCATGGTTAATGGTAGCTGTGTTGTCGCTCATGGTGAGGAAGGCGAAGATAAATATCTTGCTGCCTATGTTGTCCCAGAAGGAAACAAGGTATTTTTGTATTCTTCTTATTAACCCTTTTGCTTGGAAAAGTGCCCAAAACTGAAACAAGAAAAATTATGGCAGATATTTCATTTGCAAAGTAATAACAAGAAACAAACAGCACCAAATGGAAGTACTGCTTGATCACCCTCGGTGGGTCATTTGATGCTATATATTGCTAGTCTTGCAAGTTCAGGGGCCACCATATTTTGCTTTCGCATTATTTATACACTTGGTTTGTGGAGTAAAACAACATAAGGGGATAGATCTGGTTTGGAGCTTCCTCCCTACCAACCTTACTCTTTAACTCCCAAGGGTATGTTGCCAAAGAACAAAGTTCAAGAAAATATTGAGAAACTAATGGTACCATGAAATACCTAGTACTGCTGAACAGGTGTCATTTAAATGGCCCACACCCAGGGATGTAGCTAAGAGCCAGCTACTGGCTTATTTCACCAGCTGAAAGAGAACTTATCAGCGGCTGAAATTTCACTAGAAAACAAAAACTTGGGGTGATTTTGAAGGTGCACAAGCCAAAAAAACCGGCTGGGCTTGTTAATGAGCCTGCTCAGTTTTGTCTTAGCTACACCCCTGCACACCATGGGATTTCGTCAACAGACTCAAAAGTTAGAACCACATTTCATGTCTTCATAATTGACTCTGGGATTGAATCGGTTAAGACCCTATAATTTTACCATCACTGCACAGTTTGCAAAGCCTGGGAAAGTTGACTATATTTTGTTGTGACCTACTGAGAATCCTTCAGAATCATTTTTGATTATCTAGAACAGCATTATGTTTGATAACTAGTATACCTAATAGGTAGAGGAGTGCTGCCCAGATGTCATGTATCTAACAAACAATTACAATCGGGCAATGAAACTATAAGTTTATTTGGCTGTGATTGTAAATAACGTAACATAAACAGCAACATAAATTACAGAAATGATTTTCTCATCAGTCCTTTTTGTTTGGTTGGAAACAATTTGTTGGTTTATTTATCACTGAAGGCCGGTTGTGCTTTGAGGTTTTCTCAATATGTTGATCAAGCTGTTACAAGTATTAAGGTGGCTGAACACAGTTTCACTGTACCTATGCGTCATTCATTGTCATATTAAAACCACTAACGTTTGGGCACCCAAAATTGGTGAGGCATACGATTAAGCAACAAGCTACATATTTTGATATTGAGATGCTAACTTTACATGTTGGTTGATTATCACTGAATGTTAGTTATAAATACCTTTGATAAAGAAATCTTATTACAGGAATTTTTCACGACAGGTTAATTTTGCGACTTAATTTTGGAAAGGTGATATTTCATGACACCAATTTGTGGAACGCTTCCTCTAATCATGTCTAATAAATAAGCAACATTCTTTTTTCATGACATCAAATTTTCATGGTTTTAAAAAAAATCATGAAAAATGTGAAAGTTTAACGTCATAAAAATTTCCTGTTAAAGGGTAATTTTTTTATCAGGTAAGCAAGAAAGACATCCGGGCAGCTCTAAAGACAAGGCTTCCATTTTATATGATACCATCCCATTTTGTTCTTCTTACAAGGTTTGTTAAAGATCAATAAATTAATGGTTATAAATGGCTTTATCATCATTCATGGCACACACATTTAGAATATCATTGAAATTATTTTCCCATACACCTGTATTTGGCTATTCTTGCTTGAATGTATAAAACTCTTAATGTGCAGTTCCAGAAAATATCCATACTCCCCCCACAGAAGGTTTTTTGTTTAGCACCCCCTGTCCCCCCAGGTAATTCCAGTTTAGCTTCATACTTTGCTTCTAAATTGTTGGTTTTTAAGACCCCCCTCCCCCTAGGAATTTCCAATGACCTTCCATGGGGTGGGTATGGATTTTTTCTGGAACTACACAATCCAAGGTTTATTGTCGCTTAAATACATGAATAGCTGGTTAACTTAAGGACATCAACAAAATCAGTTTGCTCTTTCATTTTATTTAAAGATTTTTTTTATGTGTACATAATGTCTTTGCAGCGGCTTGGTCCTTTTCATCTCAACAGTGAATATGCAAAGTGTTGAACAAGATATACTATACAGCACAGCAAATTAATACAAATTTTCACTTGATTAATCACTGGGATGTAAACGTTTTTTAATTCCCCAGTGTATTACGTCATCTAGTTGTCCAGAAGACAGTCTCATTTCACACAATGCATTTTTATGTCACGCTAAGATGTTTTGGTCGTTTTTAAATCTGTTTTACTCTTCAATTCTTTGACTTCAAACTCAGTATGGAAAATTAAAGCCATTCTATGGACTTACAGTAACCTTATGTTGTTTCATATTCATAAAAATCCAACTCTTGTTGTTGTTGTTGTTGTTGTCAAATGATGTTTTGTTTTTGAAGTAGCCAGGACTCAAACACTTGGCAGCTGAGACCTGAAAATCCACAGCCCCTGGTTCTTAATGACATCCGATCCCTGTATTAACTTATTTATTAACAACAGATCTACAAATATTAAGTTTAATTCCTGCTTTCTTTGTTGTTGTTAGTATCCCTGTGACACCGGCTGGTAAGCTGGATAAATCAAAGCTTCCTCCCATTGGCTCAGCAGAAACACAAGAGGAGGGTTTGCCAAGCACCCCTACAGAGCAAAGTCTTGCACAGCTGTGGAGTGAAGTACTAAATGTATCCAACATAGATGTACAGGAAGGATTCTTTGATCTCGGAGGGTAAGACAAATTAATTTGTATTTAATGTCAAGGGGTATATTTGTGACTGTTGGACTGCAGTTGTTTGTCAGTTGCACAAGAGGCTTTACAAATTTGCCAGTGTTGTTGAATGGAGATATAATGTGATCAACTTGGTCATTAGACAATTATTTGGCAGTCACTAGAAATTTGTCTGTCATGATAAAAACTCATCTCACAAGAGCTAGAGTATCCAGCAGTTATTGTGCAACTGTATGGCTGTTCTGGGGCGGATCAAGGGGGGGGGGGGGTTCGAGTGGGTCGATTGAACCCCCTAAATTAAAACAGCTAACGTCAAAAACTTGTAAAAATATAAAATAAAAACAGAATGGCATTTTAACTTTACAAAATGAGATATTAAAACGCACTGACTTGGCCTCGCATTGGCTGAAATTGCATTTCCGTGAGGACTTGAAATTTCAAAATTTTCCGGGGCAGGATACATACATACGTGAACTTTATTTTTTCTCGAATTTAAGAGTGTCCCCCAGTAGCTAATTTCTCCGAGAGAAAAATAACAAATAACAAAATATACAATAGAAATATACAATAACATTATAAAATACATGCCCCTGGGACCCCCCTTCATCGAACCCCTTCTGCAAAAAACCTGGATCCGCCCCAACTGTTGCCTCAAAAGCAGTTACTTTGTTATAAAAAAATATTTGCTTTAATGCTCAAGAGCGACATAATTAAAACCTCTTTTTATCTACCGGTTATTGTATTTTTGCAATATTTTTTTTGCGTGATTTTTTTTGCAGACACTCTCTTTTGGCTACACATTTGCTGCTAAAAGTAAACAAGGAGTTTGGTATAAACTTGACTGTACAGGATCTGTTTGCCTGTCCAACAGTGGCAGAAATGTCTAAAATGATTGATGAGTTGAAACAAGATGGTACAGGGGGGAAAAAGTTAGTAAAATTATGTTGTCTTTATCTAAAATTTCCCTTTTTATTTATAGACTCAAACCTTGAGTTGTGTATCTTGTGGTTCTAACTTTTGAGCATTCAAATAAAAAACTCTTCAACTGCACTTACTATGCTGTACAAGTCCAGGTGGTTCTAACATAGAGTCAGTAGATGAAAGTATAGTGTTTGACGTAATGCTGTCCCCTGATTGCCCTTGGCTTGGTAAAATAGAAATGTCCGAAATGTTACTGGTTAGCAAAAGTGCATGATATGTTTTCAAAAGCAAAATTTAATCCACACAGTTTGATCATGATTGTAAATATTATTTGAGACACAAAGGATCAGCAAGATATGATTTTATATATCGGGAAATTTAATTTTGGCCACTCACTAAAAGAGCTAATCTACCTTTTGATACTTTATGCATTTTGCAACAGTGCTATCAGTGTTTCCAGTTTATAATTCGAGCCTATTGTTACAGTAAAGAATGCTATAAATGATTACTTCCAGCCATTATAGATAATGCACACTTTACTGAGAATTGGTTATCCTTCCTTTCAGGGACGTGTCGGAGGGCAAGGTTGATTTACTAAATGAAGTCAACTACCATTCAGCTGCCGAGGGATTTGTCAAGTATGTACTCAATATTTTTCACACAAGATGTTCTTAAAAGTTAATTAAGTTTATAAAAGTATAGGGACTGTTAGCTTTCCATATAGATGTTCTTTGACCTTGTTAAGCACTTCCTTCCCTGTGAATGCCAGTCTACTTAAAAGAGCTGTCACATGCATTCTGAAATGCTGCACAGTGTAACCAAACATTAAACAATCATCTGTCTTTGCAGTGATTTAAACCAATTCCTGCTGTGTGGATAACAACAAGGTCAAATTTGATTTACTAAAAACAGTTAAATGACCTGTGATTTGTAAACCTATTTGATGGCTCTTATAGGGAGACATTCTTGGGAGACGGACAGTTGATCATGTTGTGCTAATAAGACATCTCTATTGGAGGGTGTTATATATACAGTGACTGTAATATGGCATTTATTTTATCAGAGTTACAGCTGTATTATAATTTCTTTGATAGCATGGACATCATGTTAAGAGCATTTTGGCGCTCTGGAAACTTCAAGAACACTCGTCGCTGGATCAGAGGGCGTGTCCTGTTAACTGGTGGAACAGGTTTCTTAGGAATGTTTCTGTTAAGAGATCTCATAAGACACACCAAGGTATTAACATTATTATAAGCTGTCATTGGAATTGATAAAACTAGGATGAGGGGCTTTGGACAGGGTATAGGCGAATCTTTGCTGACATCTGATTGTTTACATTTTGGTTCAATAGCATACGAATCTGCATAGAGAAGGCATCATGCTAAATATGAATTGACTTCAAAAGTTGAAAGAGCTTGTTAAACAAAGTAATCTATGCAATGTTCTGCTTTTTTCATGTAATATTTAAGGAAATATCTGCTATCAAAACTGCAAAATTGTTGGGTGGCAAAAGCGCTAATGAGCCATACATTCTTTGTAAAATTTTGAGTTTTTATTACAGCATTGCATGAAGTGTATCTAGTATATCAGGCTCAAATTTTCAGAGAAAGCTAATTGTGCTATGCCCTTTCAAAATTCAGAGTTGATTTTTAGAGATTGAGGCGCATATGCTAATGAGGCAAAAATGGTAAACAAAGATTCCCTATAAATAGCCATTTTATATTTTTGATGCAGGTGCATATTTTCTGCATCGTACGTGAACAGCCTGGTGGTGTAGATGGGAAGGAGAGATTAAAACAAGTTCTACAAAAATTCAAGATACTGCCACTAACAAGCGACCGTCAGCAAATGACTGAAGAGGAGCGATACTTTGATTATGGCTTTGAGCATCGAGTGACTGCAGTGAAGGGTATTTAATTGCTTTTTCTAACATCTGTATGTCTTTATTGTGTTTCAATAAAATATGTCACTCGATCAAGTCAGCATTTTCTGTAACACAAATCAAATCTTCAAATGTATTATCCGTGGCAAGGAGTGTACTGACTATTTGGTGACAGATATCCCAAGCTCCTAAATAATGCAAGAAACTGTGTTGAATATAAACATGCGTAAATTATAAGGGTTTTATGGGAATTTAATAAACACAACAAATGAATTTGCAATAAAAATGCAAATTACAAAAATAAAACACCTTTTGTTACCCTGCTTCCTTTGTGTTTTACATATAATTATTTAATTTAGTGTTTTAGGCCATTTCGGAGTAATTTCAACAAGTTTTACTTGAGTTAACACTGGAAGTACTTGTCCTCTCCATTTTCAAAAATTCTATTAAAATTGATAAGAATGTTTAAAATAAATAAATAATAAATTTATGCATAAGTATAGCGCAAATTCTATATACATGTTCAAATGCCCTTCACAATCAATCACACCCACCCCACCCATGAACAAGTGACAATGAAGGTGGTCACAGCCAGGGTTTGCTATATCCCCATGGGCGTCTACGTGGTCATCCGAGCCACATGAAGATCTAACCATTTGCCGATGTCGTAGCAAAGGCAGCACCTTCATCCTCAGTTGTTTTAAGACCCTGAGTGTTGGTCTGGACGGGGTTCGAACCCGAGACCTCCCGCACTGCAGACCGGTGCTCTATCAACTGAGCTAACCAGGAGGTGGTTTACTTAATTTACTAAAAGGAAGTCCTTATAATTTACACTGTTATGCAACATAGTTTCCCCACACTAGGAGCCCGGGTTACTTGTGGTGTCAACTGTCTGTTTGTGAGCTCTGTTGGCATGACATTTGGCTGACTCACTTTTTTTCTTTTGTTAACATCCTTAGAGTTTTGCTGAATTATTTTCATTGTTCACTAACAGATATTTAAAACTGCAAGTCCTTTCCGGCCCTCAAATAAGATCCCACTTGGTGACATGAATTAAATGATGCCAAGCATAGTAAATTGTCCACATAAGGCCAGTTTATTTAATTTACTTCTGTTGAATTAAAGACCAAAAAGTTATCTAACTTTGGCTCAACTTCATTCCTCAGGTGATGTTTCATTAATAAAACTAGGAGTGAGCGAGGAAGAGTATTTGCACTTGTCATCAGAGGTTAGAGAGATATTTATTTATAATACCAATATATTATCAAATATTCTCAAACTGCTCATCAGGCGAACTCAGAATCATTCAAAATTGCTCAAAATATCACTTTTATGGCAAAAAGATGACAACATGCAACAAATGAGATAATTTAACGTTTATTTAGCGTTAATCAGTACATACATTTGGTGATATGTCGCTATAATATGAAATTTAGGTAAATCCCATACATGTCCTATAAAATTACAAATGGTTATGTTACACAATACAAATGGTTATGTTATACACACTTACAATATGATTCTCTTTGTTCAAACTTCATATTTAACTATTTTAAATGATTTAAATGAGTTTAAAAACTACCTTTTTTCAGTCAGTAAAGTTCATTCAGACATCATGCCAACTACATACTGAAACAATACTAATACGGTAACCGTAATTCAAATAAGTTAGACAGAATTTAAAGAACGCTCTCTGGCTTCACATCTTCCCAAAATTGTGGTATATTATCTGGTTTTGAGTTGTATTTTCTTATTCTAGATTGACTTCATTATTCACGCTGCCGCTGCAGTAAACATGGTATACCCATACCAGGTTGGTGAAAATCGTAATTAATATGTGAGATTATCATTCAATTTTTACCTGCAGTGGATAATAATTGTTTCTTACCACCAAATCATGATTTGGACAAATTGGTTACTTGACAATGTTATGATACTTTTTTTTTCTTCCTTGACAAGTTTTTTATAATAAGAAGTCCATTTTATAACTGTATAACTTCTCTAACATCAACAGGCTTTACGAGGAGCAAATGTGCAAGGGACACAGAACATTCTGCTGTTTGCATGTACCAGCAAAATCAAACCATTACATTACATCAGGTACACAATCATTCAATATGTCTGACTTTAAAATAGGTATAAAATCAATCATCTACATCTACATCTACTTTATTAACCAACAACGCTCTCGCATCAAGTCAGTATGTAAATACTGACTTGATGCGACTCTTTTTTCCAAGAGTCAAGTTTTTTCTTTGATGCGACTCTTTTTTCCAAGAGTCAAGGAGGTGTTCTTCCTGTGTGTAGTTGATAAGAAATGGAAATTAACAATTTAGACTTAGGTGTTTTATTGGATAACTTTTGGTGGTGATAAATACTTTCAGACTGCCGGGAGAAGAGTTCATCTTGTATGGCAAATATTATATCACCACAAAGAGCCATGCATTTAAATTAATGGACATACACGGGGGTTTCCCGGGGGATACTTGGGTCAGCTTTTGCTGGGTTAGACTTGGAGTTGTCCCTCTTTTCTCTCAGGAATAGGTAAGCGGGCAATCATGAGAGCACGCGCAAAAACCACCTGTGAGAAAATAGCGTGCACCAAGAGACGCAACGAGTGGGGAGAAAAAGAAAACGGCTTTTTTCTCTTCTTCCTGTGCATCGAGTCTCTTCGCGCATATGATTTTTGCATGCACTATCGAGATTGCCTGCTCAACTTAATCCTTGAGAAAAAGAAACGGGACTACTCGTAGTCTATTGCTGGATATAGGCCACTGGCCTGTCAGAGCCCCTACAACATAATCATGATATGATACATTAGAACAACATTTGGCTATGAGAAGCTGTGGTGAGGTTTGTCTAAAATATGTTTACTGCGGTGATGCGCTAAATATCAACTTCAATATGGATCGGTTCCTCTATACCTCTTTATAACATAGAGTTTTTAAATCTATGGTATAAAGAGGTATAGTGCTGTTCAAGAGACCAGTAGAGGAGAGATGAAATAATTTTATCATATGTTTTTACTGTTAACGGTTTACAAAGCGGCAAGTTTGACACTCGCGGACTTCTACATCACAGGCTTACCATCCTCCGTTTGTGTGGTGTACTGTGCATATATGGCCATATTGCTTTATAAAACTAGCCTCAAAATTAAAGGCAAATTTTAGGGCTCTTGATACTGTGTTTATTTTGTGTTTATTTTGGCATTTCGACTCGTTAAACAACATGTTTATCAGTTCAGACTCAGAAGTTAGAACAACATACATGTAGACCATGTGACATAAGGTTTGAGGAGTAACTTTGCCTAGTTATATTATACTCTGAATAAGTAGAACTTTTGTCTTGTGTCTCCTCTAATACAGCACAGATGCTGTTTTTCCTCATGGATTGTCAAATTGCTCTGAAGATGCACACATGAAGGAATATGCATCTCAACTTGATGATGGGTAAGTTCAGAATGGGAATATAATAGATTTCCTTTATTCATTCTAATATTTTGGAGTACAGTTGGAACCCGTTTAACGGACACCTGCTTAATGCGAACACCCCGTTATTACGGACAGTTGTCTTGGTCCCGGCCGAATGCCCATACTACGGACAACGGACCGTTTTCCCCGTCCCAATTAAAACAATCTCATACAAAGTTAATCTCCTTAATAATATGGACAATGTGTCTAATTGTTCTCAAATGCACCAAGTCAGTCAGCTATACGCATATACTAGATCAGTTTGGTTAAAAGAAAATTACGAATGTTTGTCTAATCACAACGTTTTAGTGTCTTAGTGGGCGGGTTAGATGCGGTAATTTACTGTATTTTTCCTTAATGAAACACTTAAATTACGTTATCCATATGAACCCGCGTAATATGGACACCCCGTTAAGCCCCGTTTACACATGCGATTTTTGTTGCGCTCTCCAATGCATCTTTTGTCGCAAGTGTAAACTAGCGGCGATTTCTGTGCGATTCGGGTGCGACATTTGCTGTGATTTCCCAAAAATCGCCGCCAAGTTGCATCAGGATTCGAACATGTTCGAAACTTCTGCGAAATCGCGCCCAAATCGCACTGAAATCACCGCCCGTTTACACGTGCGATTTGAAGATGCAACTTGTGCGCGACAAAAATTGCACGGAAAGGTGCGGCAAAAATTGCACAAAAAATCGCCCGTGTAAACGGGTCTTTAATACAGACAGTTTCCGTGGTTCCTTCGGTGTCCGTGTTAACGGGGTTTAACTGTACTGGTAATCTGCTTCAGGTAATTCTTTTTTTTTTTTTTCACGATGTGCTGTATTGTGTTTGGGACTTCCAGATGTTGGCAGAGTAATCGATACTTACGCGAGGTTCCACCTAAATGTCATTTGTTTCGCTCTGACTTGAGATTGGTTTTATGAAATTGCCCTGTTAAAAAATGGCATCATAGGTTTGTAGTTCAATGTCATGTAATGTTTTGTGATTGTTTTGGTGATTTTTAGGCGTGAGAGGGGAAGAAAGCGGGGGAGATTTGTTAAATTTTGAAATATAAGAAATAGACTATTAGAGTGACTTTACTTAACCTGTGAAATAGTTAGTAGAATAGTACGCACTATTATACTATAATTCCATTGTTTTATTTTGTTTAATTTTGACTATCACACACTAATTGTTAGATAGTGTTTCACGGGTGTAGTAAAACCACTCTAAAGATTTAATGAAGTTTTAAATTTAGGGAAGTTAATAATTAGTATATGGACACCAAAACAGTCCGCCATCAACCTGGAGTGCTCACTGTGTGGGTATCAACTGTTTTTTATTGTCTCAAAACTAATTTTCTTTCTCTATCCCTTCTTGAAAACTCTTACGATGTCATTAAAATTCAGGTGTAACTCCCGCCCTTAAGGCACTGAAATCCTTAGCGCTCATACTATATTATATTGCTAACTGTCAGATGTCGTTACATAGGTATTCCCAGTCCAAGTGGGTTGCAGAGCAGTTGGTGTTGAGGGCCAGAACACAGGGACTTCCTGTCGTCATATATAGATTAGGTACAAACAAACGAAAACATTAGCCTGAGTAATTTTGATAAAGACAGGTGGACAGTTACTAAGATGCTGTAAACATTAAGGCAAATTCATGTTCACAGCTAAGCACTTTTCGCAATGCCTAAAATCATTTTGGTCATTTCTTGATTGTATTCCCCTACAAACAGATTAAGTGGCATTGTCAGTTCTGTTGATTAACCTATCAGCTGTACATTTATTCCTTTTTCGTTTGTAAGAATAGAGCAGTTTTCAAATAAGTGTGAAAAGTAATTACACAATTGCTTTGGTTTTTCATTGCTACGCTTTGTGATTGGCTAAAAAATCTCGCGCCACTTTCTCGACCAATCAGAAGTAAAACCAAAACCAATCGTGACTTGCTCGCACGCGTTTTCCCGCGCTTGGCGCCGCCGACATGTAATTGCTTCGAGCTCTGATTGGTTTATTGGATTGTTCACGACTGCTGTGATTGGTCAGAGTAATTACTTTGGTTTTGGTTTTGCACACTCAGATGAAAACTGCTTTAAAGTGTGCAATTGTGCATTAAACAGCCAATATGAAAGGCACATTGTGCTAGTTTTCATGTTAGATTGCCAAATGCCACCAAATATACAACTAAATTGGATAAAAAGATTCTACACGGCAAAACAGAACAGGTAGTTGACTAGTCTCCCTCGCAGCCGTTTTTTCGGGATATCACGCAACAAAAAGCGGCTGCGAAGGAGACTAGTAGTTGAAGGGATAAATTGCAGGATCACAAGGATGGAAGTGCATAAATTACACTTCGTTCATTAAATTTGATTTTGTGACAGGCGGTGCAGAAATGAAAATTGCCATGTTTGGGAAACTTCAAGTTGTTAATAGACAAATTCGGCTAACGCATTGTTGTACCCAATTAAAACCTTTTGGGATTAGATCTCTTTGTTGGTCAAATTTCCATATCAATGAAGCATTGACATGGAAATTATATGGAAATATTGTGAACAAAGGATCCTATTCCCAGAAGATTTGAATTGGGTACAACAATGCGTTAGCCGAATTTGTCTATCCTCATTTTGTCTCTTTGCTTTCATTGCTTTTCGCGATTTTTTCTTCCGATTTCGAGATAAGAGACTAAAGCAAGTATTTGCCATACTCAAGACAACGCTGTCTCTTTTGAGCGCTTTTCAATCGAGTGTCTAAAGTAATTTCGCGGGTTTTTTTTGGTTTTGCATTGCTACGCTTTGTGATTGGCTAAAAAATCTCGCGCCACTTTCTCAACCAATCAGAAGTAAAACCAAAACCAATCGTGACTTGCTCGCACGCGTTTTCCCGCGCTTGGTGCCGGCGACATGTAATTGCTTCGAGCTCTGATTGGTTGATTGGATTGTCTGCGTCTGTTGTGATTGGCCACAGTAATTACTTTGGTTTTGGTTTAACGACACTCAAATGAACAGTGAACACCGCTCTAAAACGTATTGTGCTTCTTAGGTAACCTTGCTGGTGACCGAGAACATGTGCAGTGGAACCCAACCGACTTTACTCTGTTGATGATCAAAGGCGTCACTGCCACACTGTCGGCACCTAATATTGACTGGCAGGTGGAAATAACTCCAGTGGATTTTGTGAGCGAGATGATAGTGAAGATGACTCAGGTTGGACTAGACTTTCTTAAAGTCGTTCTCTTCTCTTTTCTTTTCTGGTGGCCCTGGCGCGAGATTCCCTCGCCTTGCTTGCAGTTTGCGCCCTTCAAAAAAAGTTCTACTACAATCTTTATTTCATCACGGTGTCACATTCATTATAAGTGGTCTTCCAGTGAGCCGTGAAAAATTAAGAAGACTTTTACAAAAATTACATAAATATTTAAAACTATAAAAATTGGTGATCCTAAAATACAGTCTAAGGTTGTACTGGTCTATTCGCGTTCTCAAAGATTGTTGAAGTGCACAAGCAAAATAAAAACTGAAGAGTGGGTTTTGGGAGAAGGATGAATTTTATGAAAATACAATTTACTTTTTTACACTTCACCCTCGTTGCTGGATTCTTCACTCGCGCACATGTTCCACAGTCTGAAAAAAAAACTGAAAAAGAAACGAACAGAAAAGAAAAAGGAAGGAAAATAAAATGACTTTGTCCAGACTTTTAGTTTCAAAGGTTGGATGTATTGGGCTTATTTTAACGGATTTAAAATTAATAATTTTATTGTATGTGAATATTTAAACTGTTTTATTATCATTTAATGCATAAACGTAATCCAGTTTATGGTGTGTCTCATAATTTAGGAGATGTCAGTTTCAATGGGGAAAGTATTCCACATCATTAATCCACAGCCTCTGAATGCAAAGTAGGTTGTTTTGATTTAAGAAGTGACTCTCATTATACAACTTCATTATATAAGCCAACAGATGTTTATCGGATGGTCTCCCACAGGCGATGGCCAATTATCAGTTGGTTGGAAACATGACTACAACGATCTGCAAATTGTTATACGTTCCTCTGGCAGATTGTTTTGCTGACCTGTTGTACATTATTGTAGAAGTCTTTGTTTGAGACTCTGGCGTTCTAATAACTGTAGCTCAAACTTCCATCCATCATTGCTGATATCTAGTTCAACGTTTAAACAAAGGCTTTCGATGTTTTTTCTCCGTTCAAACCTTTATCTTCAGCTGTGTGAATTTGCTGATTAGATTTTTTGGCCAAGATCTCTTTAAGAAGAATCATTTTATGACAACCGCTTCCATTTCAAGCATAATTATAAGTACTAAATGAATGATTTGTTTTTTTTTTCAGGTGGTTATTTGAATGGATGAGTGTTCATGGTTATCCACTGGACATTATTCCTTTTCAAGACTGGCGTAAAAGGTAACATTAAACCTTCATCTCCTAAGATTGCCAAGGTACATGTTTTGTTCACATTTTCTCAAATTTCCACTTGAAATAAATGGGAAAAAAAAAAACAAGTCAAATTTGCTCGCTTCTTTTCATGTGAATAGCATCTTCGTTGATTGGGTCATCGTTTCTCCTGGGCACTGACTATCCTTTGGATTTTATCCACAAACAGACAGAAGTATATTAAATAAATGAAGTGGTTAGTTTCTAAAGAAACTGTACCGGCAAGTCACAATTGGTTTTGGTTTGGTTGGGAAAGTGGCGGTGAGTTCTTCCAATCAGAACTCACAGGAATGCAAACCCATGCAAACGCGAATTGCATTTGACACTCAATTAAAAACCGTTCTTTTCTTAAAACACAAAACACGAATATATTTTCACTGTAATTATTGTATACTTTTGTGCATAGAATTGAAGTGTTCTGCAAGAATGACCCAGACAGCGGACTCATTCCACTGCAGCGACTGCTTGAGTTGTGGATGCGGTGAGTTTTCAGACAATCAACGTCTATTTTACCTTCCTTTTCTTAGATTACGCATATTTCATCATTGCACCAAAGTTGCCTACCAACACTCTCAAGTGTCCGTATTTTAGAGGTTGGGATTGTATAAGTTTAGTGTCTTCGGGACCATGAGAACTGTCTGTAATAGAGAGGTGTCCGTAAGGAGAGGTTCAAACAGTTCTATAATTATATTTTCTCTCGCTATACGATTCATGTACTCTCAGGTATTTGTTGAATACGGACATCGACCTTTTAAAATGTTAAACTTGATTATGATGTAAGTCACTCCCAGAGTCAATTGTGGAGACATATAGTGTAGTTCTTTAAACTTTTGAGTCTGTGGAAGAAAACCCATGGTATGACCATTCAAATGAAACCTCTTTGGCAGTACTTTTGTATGGCACCATTTGTTTTCCAACATTTTATAAAATGAAATTTGGGATTTTTGTTGAATTTTGATTTTTCGCACTCTTGGGAGTTGACGGGTTAACTAATGCCACTTTTCTTTTCCGTACAGGGACTCTTCATTTCTCTCAAACCTGAGCACGTACACCATGACAAATTTTGACGCAGCAATGGAGCATTTTAAAGTCAGTTTTCCCCTTATCAGCTCTGAGCTTCTTACACAGTACTTTTCTGCTCTGGTTGCACAAGGTGTTCTGCCGAATCCCAAGAAAAAGATAAGAGGTGTGTTAATAAAGCGATTTTGTCTCTACGACAAAGATAGCAGCGGCAAGCTTGACTCACTGAAATCGCGTAGCAAGATATTCTGAAATATTATGTGATATGACAACATTTTAATCAAATATCCGTAGATAAGAATAAATGGCAATGTTTGCAATGTGTGGGTTCCAGAAAATATCCATACTCCTGGGGGAGGGGGGGGGGGGGGACTCCCATATAAAAATGACAGGGGTGCTCGTCGTACCTTTTAGGGGTCAAAATTTGGAGATTGGTACCGCTGAGGGGGCTGAAATCTGAAACGACATACCACCGTTAGATTTATCGCGGTACCAGTTTTAATATGGCATGTGTTGTTTTAGAATTGGTACCTCTCCGGGGTAAAAATCCATTTGAGACATGCACATCGAACGAGATATAAATACTCATGTTTTAGAAATGGTTACAGCATATTACATTCTGTAATGTAGGGTTAATAAAACTTTTCACTAAACAGATCTAAACAAAGCGGCAATTTCAATCGAAGAGTGTCCAATGTGAAAACAAACTACTATGATTTACTAAGAAAGTCACTCTTGAGTCAGTGTGTAAACAACAACAACTTTATTACACCTTATATCCCAACAGATACATTGGTAAAACAATACTTGATAGCATAAGTAAAATACAAAATACAATGTCATTACAACAACAATTACACATCTATTAATTCTTTTGCTAATTCCAAAACATCATGAAAATAATGTGTATGTTTCTTGATATAACTGAACTTGAAACTCACTGGATCATTGAGTTTTATTTTAACATATTGTTTGTAAAGAGGAATATTAATGTGAAAAAGGGATACTTTTTATGCAATTTTACCGAACTGCGATCAGATGTTTACGGAAATTGTTGCGTTACGTGTTCGCATAAATTAAACCCGAAATGAGAGCATTTACAATTTCAAAATGTGCACTAGCCAATCAGAAGCCGAATTAGTACCAGACGAATCAACTGAATCAACATCACAACTCAAACGGACAAGCGATGCTGCGAAAAGGTAAAAAGAATATCTTTTTTAATGCTTACCTTTAACCAAATTTCAAGTCAACTTTTCTCTTTCTAACTTTGAAATTCCACTCTAAACTAAATGCGAAATGTTACAGTAAAATCGTGTGAGCCGACATCCGCTCGGACGGTTTTGTTGTGAAGAATAATTTTATTTCACTGCACTGACTGCACAATCGGTGGTCGACGCTGTATAAAGCAAGTCCTGTGGCCTGTATTTAAAAAATCTTTGCTTATTTTTACTTGAGATGTTTTATATTTTAACTGTCGTTTACAGCTGACATCAGTACGCTGATAAATACGATAGAGAGTATAAATGATTCAGTATATGCGTCGGAACTCTTTGAAGAACGAGGCATGAAACACTAGGTACTATTGTTATTCAATACGATGCAAATAAGTTGCGGGGTATTCTGCAGTTTAGCCAATGATTCAGATTTTAGTATTCCGACCGGGTTACCGCAACGACTACATATCGACCCGAAATGAACTGTAAATGCGAGAAAAATTAAAACCAAACGAAAAATGTTGGGGTATCTGAAACAGAATCATTACTAGTCTTACTACTACGTAAGTTATATTCTATGGTTGACTCAAGTAGAGTGCTGAAATGGTAATGTGGTCGTCACACGTCACACAACACGTGAAGCGTTTCGTGGTATCTGGACGATCTTGCCAACCGCTTCAATTTACTTGTGCTCGAAATGACAACTTTTAGTTTATTCATTTTGTCCACGCATGCAAGGAACACTATATTTCTATATTATTGCAAAAATTGTAATATTAAACTCGCAATGCTAGTCTGTTCATTTAATTTTTATTTAATTCACTGTTTTTTCATCCGAATTTTAACATCCGTGTTTTTCCATCCGCATTTCCTAATCCGCCATCCGCCATCTTCATAAGTTTTGGTCAACGAATAGAGATTTCATTCAGTATGAGCATTAAAAACTACATTTAAATTTTGCGAGCCCTATTCGAACTTCGTCTAGATCTTCAAGAATTACACACCGTTTATTCTTTGTGTTTTGTCTGTTTATCTCCCAGTACTCGACTCCATCTCACGAGATGATTCTTTCGAGTTGGTCAGGGTCACATTAAAGCAAGAAAGAACATGACCATTTGCATGTATGCAAATGCATGCAAACCAAATGCATGCAAACCAAATACATGCATGCATTTGTGTACGCGCTCGTGGCGGTGCGATGTTTGTAACGTAAAGTAACTGCATGCAAATGGTTATGTTCTTTCTTTGAGAAACGAGTTCGAGAAATAAATTGTTTTTATCTTTGTTGAGCTTTTATCAACTCGATTCTTTTCGTTTAATCTTCGACTCTCGTGTTTAAGTCACTGTAATTCGAATTCGTTTGCAAGCCTCAAAAAAGCTTCCAAGACAAAAAACGTTTGGATGATACACGATTATGCTTAACATAGTTAAACTATTGCGGTTGTTTCCATTCTCAATAAAGGTCCTTATAAGTCGGTAAGAAGCAGTTTTTGAACTTGTAGGTTGGTACTGAATAAAGTGGACAATCTCCCCCTCCCATCTGGAATATACTGGCCCTTAATCCCTCCCCCCCCCCCCCCCCCCGCTTAATTCCTCTGTTATTTCCTCTTCCCTCCATGGTGGGGGTATGGAGAGTCTATGGATTCTGTTTTCTGGAACCACACAATGATAGTATCAGTTTTCTTTTGACTGATAAAATGGAGTAGCATTATTCTATATGTCTGAACAGGCTGACAGAGTGGATATTTACTGGGGTTTTGTGGTTTTCAGCAGTTAATTTGACCACAGGCAGCCCAAGCTCAGTCTGTGATGGTTCTTTGATATTACGCAACGAACGATTTATAGTATTTGTATGGGAAATTCACTTTAGTCTTATATATGCTAAAATAAAGTTATCAATGTAGAAATAAACTTCCCTTAACTCAACATTGGGTTTTCGTTGTGTCTTTTATGCAATTTGGACGCAAATTGTGTCCATTTTAGACGGTTTTGTGGCTTACTAGTTTTTGCGATGTCGTTGGTTGTCGTTTCCACTCATAAAACTTAAATCACATTTGATTATTTTTTTAGGTCCTAGATCCCTTGGAGGAAAGGTTGCTATAGTAACAGGAGCGTCCAGTGGGATTGGTGAAGCTGTGGCGAAAACCCTTGCAGAAAATGGTGCTAAGGTTGTTTTAGCTGCCAGGCGCAAAGAAAGGTACCAATAACAGCAGAAAAGGAAATATTTAGAATCCCTTACGAGACACGAACCCACAACCTTCAGATCAGAAATCCAACACGCTAAACACTACACCATGAACCGCGCCTCTACTTAAAGGCGCCCTGCAGTCCCTTCTGTGCATGTTATGTTTTGTGAGACTCACACGATGTTTAACTTCCATGCTTTTGACTGCCCGATTTTTAATTGCTTCAGCACCGCTTCTTTTGAACTCATCGACCGTAGAACTGAATAGAAGCTTACTATCGTAAGCTTTCCCATCCAAAATGGCGGACATTCAGTTTCTGATAAAACTTGAAATTTGCGTCATGTAAGTAGTCACAGAATGTAACGTATCATCAAAGTCAAAACAAAAAATGTAAGCACAGTCCAAGCATGCGCATTGGGGACTGCAGGTTCCCTTTAAGGTTCAACAAAGGATTGATGATTGAGCAACAGCATGATCGTTGAGTACGTCTTCGATCTTAAAACAACAAAGGATGTCAATTTCTTAAAACAACATTTGAATCTGTTTCCAGGTTGGATCGAATAAGAGATGAAATAGCCGAGTTGGGTGACGTGGCGGTTTCTATGGTAACAGACGTGGTCAAAAGGCAAGAGGTAAAAATCAATAGATTTGCATTCAGTATCAGTTTTCATGACAAGGTTGATATCAAACTATACTTACTGAAAATTGTAGAACCAGATGTCATTCGGTTAAGTCTTTTGCCGCTCTTTCGGGGCTACCGTGATAAATACCGACTTGCCAATTATTCGCCACTCCAGAAACTGTGGGGAGATTGGGCACCAGCTTTTGTCACTGAGATTTCTGGGATCGTTTGGAATCGTTTGGATAACCAATGTGAGCTATGATTGGTTAATGATTGCTTTGGAAACCATCAACTTATCGTAAATAACGTTGGTAACCCAAACGATCCGGGAAAGCCTACTCAGTCTCCATGAAGTTTCTGGGGTGGCAAATTGTGTCTTTATCATTATCATACGTGTGAATTACTCTTGTGGCTACCATTTTGGAACTTCCGGAAACTATGCAAATCAATTAGGTAATGTACTTCCGTTTTGAGCCTTTCGGTCAATTCCCCTTTTGGGAATTGCACGTGGAACGGTGTGTTCAGTTTTCAGTTTTGTATGCGTTTGTAGAGAACAGTTTTTTTCAATGTACATGTACTTTTGTCAACGTTGCGGTATTTATAGGATATTTGTTATTTGCAACTCACAACTCTCTGCCTCGAACCTGTCTCCCAACGAAAAGTTCACTTTGCGTTGCAGAAAAACCACGCCTGTTTGTCGCAAATGAACAAAAACTGAATTTCGTTTTGTAAAAGAACCTGTAGATTGCTGTAGAAGGAATCGTGAATAATTTGTATTCGTTTCCCTTTTTACGAAAATGTCAAGGTCCTTGATCTTGTATCCCACACAAATGATACACTGGGGCCAGTGGACATCATAGTAAACTGCGCTGGATTGGGCTACTACACTACAATGAAGAACTGTCGTCTTGATGAGTGGGAAAGAATGGTCGATGTCAACTGCAAGGTAATCACATAATTTTACAATTACACTTAGAGCGGTTTGCGGTTGAGAGTCGAAAGTAATTTCGCAATTGCTTTGGTTTTGCATTGCTACGCTTTGTGATTGGCTAAAAAATCTCGCGCCACTTTATCAACCAATCAGAAATAAAACCAAAACTAATCGTGACTTGCCTGCACGCGTTTTCCCGCGCTTGGCATCGGGTACATGTATGTGCTTCGCGTTCTCATTGGTTCATTGGATTCTTTGCATCTGTTGTGATTGGATAGAGTTTGGGCAAGCAGCTTGGGCAGAGTGATCACTTTGGTTTTGGTTTTACGACACTCAATTGCAAACTGCTTTAGCAACTACTTCTGCACGCAATAAATTTACCATCCTACTTAGTATACACTTACAGTTCCCATAGTAAGCCCTTAAAAGTTGAAAACTGGAATTATTTGCTTAGTTTTTCTCGTCATTGCCAGTAATTAATTCGTTGGTTCTGTTCATAACTTTCATCAGGGTGTGATGAATTGTGTTGGTGCAGTGTTGCCAGGAATGCTGGGAAGAAAGAAAGGGCACATCATCAACATCTCATCAAATGCCGGAAGAAAGGTATCAGTCACCCAATCAGCGTCAAATCTTAGTGGCATTTTACTGTGATGTTGTTTATGTCCTAATTACGCACGTCACGGGATATAGGAATTCTCCCTCGTGTGTCCGACGTTGGTTTTCTCTTATATTTAAACACGCTCGTCATTTAGGAAAAACAGCTTAACAAGGGTGCGGCCCTCTAGTACGAGTCCTGGTCCACTTGTGGTGTAGCCAACTTTTCAGCGTTCCGCCAGTTCAGATTCTTCACAGTTCATGTTTTCTGGGTAGTGGGTACCAGAGGTTTTCTTGCGGCACGCCTTGGTGAGACGTCGGAGCCGGCCGAAAACCGGCAAGGGAGAGAATAACAGCGGGTGTTAACGTTATTAGCAGGGCGAACATATATCTCCCCTGTTATTCCGTAGCTATCATGGAACAGTCATTATTATTGCCAAATTAGCCCCCCCCCCCCCCCCCCGGCAAAATTTCAGCGTCACCTCTCGGCTGGAAACTGGTACCCACTTCAGGCCTCGCTTTCGTTCTCGTACTCAGTCTCCCGGTATCGAACGCACTCTTAATCTGTCATTGCTACTCGTGTAAATACAGCATCATTTTGGACATTATCATAAATTAAAGATAGCAAAGGTTATTTCGAAACATATCTGTAAAAAGTGTTCTCGTGTTTTTTTTTAATTTTGCTATTCAGTCTAAAGTCATATTCATTCCTTTTAGTCTTTCCCTGGATTGACTGTGTACTCTGCAACGAAGTATTTTGTGGAAGCACTAACCCAAGGGTTGAGACTGGAGATTGTGGGAAGTGGAGTCAAAGTTACATCCATCCAACCTGGTATGAACACATTACTACTTGACACGTAAAGCAGGCATCCACTGTAACTCCGGATCCACGGCATTCCAAACCTTTTTCAGTACGTTATGTATGTGTCTCGGGTAAAAAGTGCAAGATGGCGGATGTCTGACTAATTTTGTAAGATCTGTAATCAATATAAAGGTCTGGAAGGAAAAATGTTATACTAAGGAAGAAATTATTTCCAGTCCTGGTACGGTGTAAACCGGCTTTTAGATTTGACACAAGTACGCCTTGTCAATCAGGGGATTCAATGTTAGATTTCTAGGTCTTCTTATTTTAGAATATCCGGAATATGTGCCAATAAAACGCACCTGAATTTCAGTCGTGTTACTGAGAATTTTTGTTCCATCAAAACAATCGAGTGAGTTTGGAGTG
This sequence comes from Cladopsammia gracilis, assembly GCA_022457155.1. Taxonomy (NCBI): domain Eukaryota; kingdom Metazoa; phylum Cnidaria; class Anthozoa; order Scleractinia; family Dendrophylliidae; genus Cladopsammia; species Cladopsammia gracilis. The sequence goes on along the minus strand of JAJGOT010000052.1, from coordinate 764,258 downwards.
TGGACTATGAAGAGGCACTCATGGCAAACTGAGAGGAGGATGTATAACAAGAGATGATGAATCTGTTGTATATAACTCTTGAGTAAATCTGTTTTCGTAACACTCATTATTTCCTCGGTATTGGTTTCTTCCAGGTGATGTCGCAACAGAATTTGGAATAGGGAACACTGATGAGGAGGTTTGCCAGTTCTGTGTCATGCTTTTAAATAAAATAAATATAGAGCACCATATTTCTTTGGTGCCTGTTGTGCTGGATAATAATTATTTCTTTTTTATTTTTATTTTCAGGCGCGAGCAAAATATGAAGTTAGTGATGATATCAAGAGGCTGAACCCGAGCGATATTGCGAATGCTGTTGTTTATGCAGTGACCCAGCCTGCTCATTGTGCTGTCAATGAAATCATGATTGAACCAACAGATGCCCCTTGTTAATGCAATTTGAGAATCAACAGTTGCGTGCTTGGTCTCCACTGCAGTCTGTATTTTGGTCATATTGCACATTACGACCTAAATAACTAAAAATGGCTGCGTAGGGGACTGTCACGCTCTTACAAGTCAGGGATGAAATTAATCTTAATGAATTATACGCTGATGTATCTGATGTATATAAAGAAATTAGAAAATTAAACGTTATAAATAAAACAGCGATTGGGAGAGAGAGAGATAAATGAACCTGCATGCATCTCTTGTAAGAGCCAAACAGTTTTCTTGGTACAGACAATCGGTACGTGCAACTTTAATATCTTTGTTACCTTAAAATCAATGCGCATTGATTTGAAATCATTATTAAGCATAACTTAAAAAAGTAAATATGTAACGCCATTTTTTCGGCCGGTTCGTACGTTGTCTTCATCTTTAAATTTAAAGGCGTTCCATTGAATCAATGCAAAATGAAACTTTCAGATAATATTTTGCACATCGGTAAGCATGCACAGTGAATGTTTTAAAAAAAAAATCCATCGAGCCGTTTCTCGGATTTTTGCAAAAGCCATTGAAATCGAAAATTACCCTAAAATCGCACATGATGCGATGCAAGGAAGAAAGGTAGTTCTCGAGATCGCAAAAGAGAAAGTAAACAAAACTTTCAAGGTTTACAAACATGACATCAAGCTACTTTTTTACATTATCATTAAGTAATTTCACAAAACCAGTGTTAATCTCTCGATCAATTTAATACCAGTACACAAATAGTAAGGTTTGAAATGTTATTGCGATTTATTTTAATTCAAACATACAGAATTTTTTTTATTCTTGCAAAATATATATGCCATTACCATATTTTAAGATGCCTATGTGGGATTTCCAATGCGAAATCTTGAACGCGCTAAATTTCACTTTTACTGATTTCTAAGTTTCTTGTTTATCGTCGTCATGGTAATATCGATTTTACCAAAAAATATATCTTGCCAAACTTCAATTCAAAATCAGTTAGTGGTGAAAATTTCACGTTGATCTGACTTGGAGAAGACCGCTTAAAAGCCAATTGAAAAATGTTGGTATGGTCTCCAGAAAACTGTATCGAACCACCTTAATAGTATTATTACTTCATGACACTAGACATAATGTGTAGCTTTTGTGGAATATTTTGACAGTTGTTAAGCAACGCTGCTTTAATATTACTCCATGTGATCATAAATAAAAACGTTATTAAGTGTGGGAAATTATTCTCAATTCTCTCTGCATATTGCTTATATTGCAATCTTTATGTTATACAGTGAACTCTCTCTAAACCACCAGTTCTACTGTTCGCCTATAGAGTTTAGTTACAGACAAACGAGTGAAATTCAGTCGGAACTAGCCAATCACCAATGTCCGCCTTAGAGGGGTGTTCGTCTTGCATGGGTATACGCTCTGAGTCGCGAGCTTATTCCTATATGTAAAATGCCCGCGGCGTTTCCTCCATTCTCAAGAGAAAATACGCTTTTAGATTGCAGACCTTGTCAGGTCAATAAAATGAATAAGAGCAAGGACTTGGTAGACAAACTTTACAAGACAGGACGCGAAAACAAGATAAAATGCAAAGATTGCATCAGGCCAGATCTAGACTTCTCGACGCGACTGTTCTTGTCAAAGAGCATCAAAAGAACATACTATCGGAGCCATTACGGTATCATCTAGGTAAGAATCAGCAAAAACGTTAAATGCTTTTAAAAACAAGATTCGTAAATGCGACATAACTTTGCTGATGGATGATGGTTGCAAGTTGTACCCTCTGCTCATCATAACAATACAATGTTACCATTTTTTTTTTCTCAAATTTTGTTATTATTATTCAATTGCTAGATAATTGGATCACAGGCTAACCGTAGTCCATAACCCATATATGCATATTGGGCTCCTGCCACAATACGCGAATTCATTGTGCAAAAATGTGAGAACTACCCTTATATCGCCTGATTCTCAGACGTCCGAGGTCGATCGCGGCCCCGTCGGGAAGGAGGGGGCCGCGACAGACCTGTCTGAGAATCAGGCTACCCTTCTATCGTACCGCGCGGGAATACCGAGAAGATCCTTGGGACGAGTAAAATAGTGAGCCAGAAAAACAGTCGGCGAGCAGTCAGCGGATATCTAAAACCCAGTCTTTCTCGGTAACAAAATCAAGATGTCGGGCTTTTTTCTGTCGGAAAGCAAAGGTTCTTCCTCAAATTCGAGGAAAAGGCAGGGTAAATCATCCCAGGTAAGACATACATTGCGTCAACAATGAATTTTTAAATTTATCCTGTAATTATCTTGTATTCAAGAAGATATGAAGCTTTGTTTGCGATTTATAGTTGCTCAAAGCCAGGTACGCGTGCAGAAGTTGTGTTTCTACTCAATTCTTCTTCACGTGGTTCCACAAATCCTGTTTTAGTAAAGAAGTATTTCTCGTTTGTCTCACGATGTAGTCACTTCCGATGTGGATCGATTGCGATCCACATCGGAAGTGACTACATCGTGAGACAAACGAGAAATACTTTACTAGTGTGTTCACCACGATGAACAACAACAACCCTTATTACGATAAATCCTGTTTTATTTACTTCGAAGATTTCAGGGTTCAAGAACAAGAAGCAAAAGGGTAAGACGCCATTTAAAAAACCTGAATACATCGATGAAGATGAGCTGGGAAGTGATTCAGATATTCCAAGGTAAATCCTTTTCATATTTCCAAAATACACTTCACTGCATTCAGTTATCCCCCTAAATATAGATGTATAAATATAGATGTTAATAGGTTGATTAATTCAATTAAACAGGAAAGATTAGGATAGGTGGTAGCCGCTTGTTTTTGCAAAAAGGTTCATTTTTCTTTCAGTGATAAGGAAGAAGACTTGAATGAGCAGGATGTGGATGGAGATATAGAAACAGCTCAAGAGAAACGGCTCCGTCTGGCCAAGCAGTACCTGGCACAATTAGAGAAAGAAGGTACATCATAGAAAACCAGCAGAGAAAACAAAGAATTAAAATTACTAGTAGTTTAAGTTGTACCCTTCTAAAAGAGTCTTTTGATCCTTCTAGAAAAATTCCTCCCTCTTCTTTATTTTCCTATGAAGATTAAATACTGAATAGTGATGTGTAAACAGGCATAAGGATACATGCCTTGTGTGCTTCTGTTTCAGCGGGCTATTCAAATTAAAGAACTAGAGATGTTGAATGGTAAATTTAGGACTTTGCGAGATCACAAGACGTGCTTTTTTTCTGCGACACCAAGACTGAGAATCTAAGACAGCTTATGAAAAATTCAAGATCCTGAGAGGTAGAGAACCACTAAAAAATTGAGACTCAAAGACCTGGATAATGGCTAAAAAAAACCTGAGACTGTGAGACTCCTGAAATTATACTAAAAATTTGTGATACCCATAATTCACCACCTCTAGAACTGTGAAAGACAGAGTTGTTAGTTCCAGGATCATTTTTGAAAACATCTGTTTGTATAGTTCTTGCATAACTTTTGTTTGGCCAGTTGAAAAAGAAGCCATACAAATGGCTGTCAGACTGTGAAATTAATAACATTACCTATGATTATTGTGTACTTTTGCAGAGCAAAATAAGAAAGACTCAGTTGACATAGATCATGATGCTATAGCTCACAGACTAAAACAAGATGTTGTGAGTATTGGCTGTTTTTAGTTTTCAAATCCTTTCTCATCCCGCTCACACTCCTTTTGTCGCATACACTGAACACTGCAAACAAGAGCTTATTAGTTTCAACACTGTGTATGTTTTATATCGTATAGTGAGCATGACAGAGATACAGTTAATGACTAGTTAGTTGTATATTAGTAATAACAAGGTGTCAGACTTCATATATAATAGCTTTAATTATTTACCTTGCAAGTGCTCTTGTGATAGAAAAAATTAGATCACACTTGTTTGTAAATTATTTGCTGTTAATCAGTGTAATTCAAGGCTGAGCTACAGCTGTATATGTAACTCATTTTTCATATATTGAAATGTTGCCATAAAAAGTTATTTACATCAATGTATCTTGTATGAATATGGTAGTTTGTGATTGACTCATGACAAACTGGTCCTGATCTGTGGGACTGTGCCTGTTTGTACAATAATCGGCCAAACGTTACAATAGCGATGCTATGTTCTCTATTAACAAACGTTTTCTCCACTGAAGAGTTGCAAAGTTCTCAGTACAACAGTGTTCACGTCACTACAGTTTTGATCTCAACTAGTTATTATATTATTATTGAACCATCAAGTTCTACATTTCTTTCTGCTGACAATTTAATCCTTTGTATCTATTTTCTATTCACAGCTTGAACAAACTGGAAAATTACAGAAAAGAATAGCTTCTCAGGTATGATAGACAACACTGTCCCTTGTCAGCTGCAGAATAAAGTAACATGTGCTTCAGAGCTGATCTCCTGAGACCAGTGAGACCAGTAATTAATCAAGTTTTGTAGCAAAAATTATTGTTACACTGAATCACATTTAAGTTAAATACAACCCCCTCCCCCTCCATGTAATACATGTACCATGTGTTGTGTTACGTTGTGTTGTGTTGTGTTACGTTGTGTTGTGTTGTGTTGTGTTAGCACACAACACAAAGGTCACTGGCTTGGGTTTAATAAATTATTTTTGTCTTCATTATTTTAACCCCACTCCATGTCAGAATTTATTGTCCTGAGATTTAATTGTGAAGTTCCAACTTTTGAATGTGAGAATAAACCTTGCAGAGTGACCATTCAAATGACTGGTACCATGCAGTGCTTTCCTGTGGTACTGTTTATTATGCTGTACAAGGTGGTTTTAACTTTTGAGTCTGTGGATTAAATTATATGACCATTCAAATGAAAGCTACTGAGCAGTACTTCCCTGTGGTTTGGTTTATTATGCTGGTTACATATATATTCATTCTGTGGTTGACCATCATGTCGTTTATTTAAAATGAACTTCAACATTTTTTTTATCAATTTTCACTTTATATTTACCATATTGTATTTACTTGAAGTTCACCAAATAGACGTTATCGTTGATTTTACGCATTTCACTATTCCACAACTTGTCAATATTTTGCTCCACAGTACACAGAACCATCTTCAGCTGCCATCAGAGTTCTGAGAGGTCATCAGCTGTCTGTCACGTGTCTTTGTGTATCATCTGATGACAAATTTATCTTCTCTGGTTCAAAAGACTGCTCCATCATTAAATGTAATTACTTTATGCTTCTTTCTGTTTTATAAAAATTAATGATATCACAGAATTGAATGATTTTAACGTACTTCTGTATGTTAACAGGGAATATAGAAACAGGCCAGAAAGAGGGGAAAATCCTAGGTTGTCACAAAACAAGTGAAGGAAACAAAGGCCATACTGGGCATTTGCTATGTCTTGCTGTTACTTCTGATAACAAGTTTTTGGTAAGGAAAAAAATAAGTTAGTACCCTAGTCTTGTCCTTGTCTATTATTTCAGCAGTTCTCAGATTTTTTCATTTCATTATCCTGTTACATGTACAAATCACTTCTGTCATCGATGGTAAAAAAGAGCTCCTCAAATTACATTTCTTAAAGCTTTTTCTCATAGAGTAAACCTTTGTATTTGTTAACTACATGTATTTCAATCTGTGGATGAATTCCGAAATGAAGCCAAATGGAGTCCAGATGAAATTTAAAACAATATATTTTTATTTGTCAAACTTTCTTTTTGGTGGTATTAAGTGCTTTGGAAAATATGTTGAAACTCTTCTCTCTTTTACAATGTTGTGTATTTGACATGATAGGCTAGTGGAGGAAGAGACAAAGTAATTCACATATGGGATCCTGTTTCACTTTGTCACCTTCACACATTCAAAGGTCATAAAGATGCAGTATCGGTGAGTTCAATACTTGTTTGATGGATTTTGCCCAGCTCTGCGAGGTGTACCTATGTTAAAACCTTTTTTGTCCATTAGGGTCTGGCTTTCAGACGTGGAACTCATCAACTGTTCAGTTGTTCTCATGATCGTACAGCAAAAATCTGGAATTTAGACGAGATGGCTTACGTAGAAACTCTGTGAGTGATGTTTGTTTTTTACAAATAGGAATGTGAATATTTTTAGTTTAAATGATGTCAGTAATCACTGTCGATAAGTCAGTCTGTTGGTCAATCAGTCGGTCAGTCACTAACTACTTTCCTTGCAAATGGGATATTAATTTAGATTTGGGCATGAAGACAGTGTAACAGCCATTGACAGCTTGTCGCGTGACAGAGCTGTGACAGCTGGAGGCAGAGACAGAACTCTTCGTGTATGGAAAGTAGTAGAGGAATCGCAGCTGGTTTTCAATGCACATGGAAACATGTAAGTTAATATACCCTTAATTAGTAAATTATTGTAAAGAATAATCTGTTAAAGCTGTACCAAACAACAGCAAAAAAAAGACACTATTTTTATCGCCAAGCTTACACTGCTTTTGTCAGACAGTTCATTTAAATAGCAATAGTAAGAATGAGCAATGCATCAAGACACTTGCTAGAACAGAACTGGTTTCTCAATTATTTAAGTCTTACTCCCTGATATTGACATACATGCTTACACCCAACCTGATGTAAACCAGACAGAGCTTTAGAATTAGAATATGTTATATAGAAAGAACAAGAAAGAGCCACAGGCAACTGTTTTCAAAAGTTAACTTTCATATCCTGCTCCAAAATGCCTTCAAAAGTTAGCATCAGCTACTATATATGTAGCATGAAGTTTTTGCAGGAGTTTTATTTTGTGGTTTGCAATTTTTGGTATGTTGTGGGATGACTGATATTGTCTGCTGAGAACTAATTTTTGCGATATCCAATTTGAGCAGAGGAACATTAAAAAGAAAGGAAAGATAATCCTAAATCTAAAAACAAAATTTCACAGAAAAGATAATCTGTCCAACATTTTTGTCCATTTTAGGGGGTCACTGGATTGCGTACATCTCATTAATGAAGAGCACATGGTTTCTGGTGCAGATAATGGGTAAGTCTGTGCACTTGTTTGACTTGAGATCTGATTTAAAGTTTAATGTGCTTCATTTTGTCAACAGCTCACTCTCATTATGGAGTGTGTCCAAGAAGAAGCCATTATGTACAGTACCAAAAGCTCACAGTAAACCGGATAACAGCCATGAAGAGAGCATTCCTGATGAGAGTTGGATAACGTCACTTGCATCACTTCGTAGTACAGACCTTTTGGCTTCAGGTAAGGGCTTAAAGTCAGTCAGTCAGTCAGTCAGTCAGTCAGGAAGTCAGGCAGTCAGTCAGGCAGGCAAGCAGTCGGGCAGGAAGTCAGGCAGTCAGTCAGGCAGGCAGGCAGTCAGTCAGGCAGGAAGTCAGGCAGGCAGTCAGTCAGGCAGGCAGTCAGTCAGTCAGTCAGTCAGGCAGGAAGTCAGCCAAGTCAGTCAGTCAGTCAGCCAAGTCAGTCAGTCAGGCAGTCAGGCAGGAAGTCAGGCAGGAAGTCAGGCAGTCAGTCAGTCAGTCAGGCAGGCGGGCAGTCAGTCAGTCAGGCAGGAAGTCAGCCAAGTCAGTCAGTCAGTCAGCCAAGTCACTCAGGCAGTCAGGCAGCCAAGTCAGTCAGTCAGTCAGTCAGTCAGTCAGCCAAGTCAGCCAAGTCAGTCAGTCAGCCAGCCTTGTCATTTTAGTCACTCAGTAAGTCAGTGAAGACTATTGACTATTATGTGTGCATTGTTTTCAGTAAAGATTCAAATTTTGTTGACAAAATAAGTCGGGCTGGCTTTAAAACATTATTTCATGGCCTTAATGCAAGCTTACACTTTTGACTTTTAGCAGCCACAATATATCCTGCTAGCACCATTTGTAATGAATGACATAAAAAAAATGATTTTCTGGTTTGTCAGCAGGATCTTGTGATTCTTGCATCAAGCTCTGGGAGTGTGGGAATGGCTTCAAAAATCTAAAGCAGCTCTTTTCAATACCGGTGGTAAGACTTCAAACTAATGGTCATTGTATGCTTTACAAATGTAGATAAGATACCGTCGCTTGCAACTACCTGTCCACACACGTGACAAAAACATGTTCTGCTGGCCAATCAAATTTCAAAGTTTTGACAATCAAACTTCAAAGTTTACCCGCCCACTTGGGGACGTTTTGGCGCCACTTACGCAAATGATCGTAGCTGATTTATCCACCGTTTGGCAACTGAAGACATGGCGTTTACAATAAATAAGTTTGGCAGGAATTTCAAGCAAGGTGTTCCACTGTCAAGTGATTTACGAAACCAAGTGATAGAACTCGCACAACTTCATTCATATAGGGAAGTTGGAAGAAGGTTGCGCGTAGATGCGAAGACAGGTAAAGTTTGGGCGGGTAAACTTTGAAGTTTGATTGTCAAAACTTTGAATTTTGATTGGCCAGCAGAACATATTTTTGTCACGCGTGTGGACAGCTAGTTGCAAGTGACGGTAATTGGATTGTTTCTCAGTTCTTGTTTTTCTTGTTAGGTTGGGTTTGTAAATGCCTTAGCATTTTCTAATGATGGAAACACATTGATAGCAGGCGTGGGACAGGAACACAGGCTGGGACGATGGTGGAGGCTTAAAAATGCAAAGAACTGTTTATGTGTCATACGGTTAAAAAGAACAGTTGAAAATGGAGAACAGACATCCTAAAATCTGCACATAATTTTGCTGTGGTTGACAGCTGAATCATGAATTATAAGCCATTACATGCTTATAAAGTCTTACATATATCAGCCTGGACAAGAGAAATTGGTTGGTTGGTTCAGGATCAGATCATAATAACAATGGAGTCGACTCCTGCTATAACACACATCTTCCAGATCATATTTGATGTCAGTAACACAGAGTCCAAAAAAGCAGGCGATATTTTCAGTAAATCATATTCTTTTGGACTTCATTGACATTACTGCATTTCCTCCCGATAATAACATGGTGTATGTTACAGCGCGGTGTTCACACGAGAAGCGTTGATAGTATTTAGTGCTTGGGATTCACTATTAGCGGAAGGCTTTTTTTATCTTCTTGTTGTTTGCATTTCATAACCTGCTTGTGGCTGTCTTTAAAGAAAAAAAAAACCAGTGTGGAAAGACAGCACTGCAAAAACAGACTGCAAAATACAGACAACAAGAAGATGAAAAACCTCTACCAGCAAGGTATGCTAGGGACAGTACCAAGTGAAAGACTGATATTTATTGCACAATAATATGAGACAGAGTTATTGATTTTATTCATTTTTTAAAAAGCTGTTAAATTGTATGTAATGTTTGCTACATGAGCAGGAGTGTTGTATCGGCCTATACAATCACGAGGCACAGCTGAGTGAATGTATAGTGCCGATACAACACGGACGCGAATGTAGTAAACAACTTGTGAAATTCACATTCCAGATACAACTCACTAGTGGTTGTATTTAATTTACATATCAGATACAACTCATTCATGGTTGTATCTAATTTGCATATCAGATACAACTCACTAGTGGTTGTATCTAATTTACATATCAGATAATTACAGGGTAACCATGTGATTGGAATGGCTCATTTCTATTTGTTAGTACCCTTATGAATTATTAATGAATTTTTACAAATTTATGGCAATAGCTACATCAGACAATCAGTGTTCTCAGCTCCAAGGACTGTTGACTATCTGCTTCACTATCAGTAAGAGTAATTAATCAATCTCTTCTCACAAAGCATTTGACAGCCTTTGATGTTAAATATTAAATAAATGTCCACAGTATCTGCATGTATTGTTCTTTCCAGTTAGGGAGGAATGCGTTCAAATGGATCTGTATCATTAAAACAGGCTTCAAACACACTGTCCACTACATCCTCTGCGTCTTGCTTGCTGATATCTCTTACACATAACATGGACTTCACTGCTCTTTCTTTTACACAATCCTGACAAGTAGAACAAAAAATCAGTCACTCTTTGCTTTACATCAAAGAGAAATTTAAAGCAGTGAGTCTTCTTTGATCTGGATGCAGTGCGGAAGACTGGTCCAATTTTGTATAAATTGAGGAATGAAATTGTGTCGGAAATAATTTTCTTGGTTTTAATCTGGTCAGTAAGAAAGTTACATGTTGAAACATCCAATGTGAACAAAATACCTTCTGATGGCCTTTCCATCCAAATTTGAAGCGCCCAAATGTCTCTTTTGAAAACCAACAATCTCCACTGAGGTTTGCAGCACGAATCTACACATAGAAATGAAAAACTCAAGGGTAATAATAAATTTAATGTTATTGTCCCTTTTGAGGGAAATATTTGAATTGCCTCCCCCTCCCCAGGAGTTGGATGTGACATGACTCATTATGACTCAATAAAATCTGAAATAATCCCTTTAATTAATTATCCCCTTCTAAAGAGATAGCGGGGGGACTCTCCAGCTTGCCAACTCAGTGTATTTGGTGGGATCCAATTTCCAGGACAAACAAGCAGATTTCACCAATACAAACAAATCACTTCAATAAGAACACAGTAAATACCTCAGTACAAGCCAACATTCTCACATCCTCAGGATCATATTTTATTCTGCAATTATCATATGCATGTATGAGTTCATGTGTTAGAACATCCTCCATTGTCCTCTGGGAGTAGATTGTATTCTCACATAAGAACATCTGTCAGTAAGGGAAGAATAAATTTGTGAATATCTACAGGGTGAGGGGTGTAAAGGTCAAATAGACACTACCTGGAAAGGACTCCCAAGTGCAACATTATTGCAACGTCTTTTGGGTGAAGGTGGCCGTGGGCCTTTAATAAATCAAGAACAAGTTTGTGCAGTTACACTGCATTGTACCTCCTTCTTATCAGGGTCAAATCCTCCAAGAAGCTTGGAATTGCATGGTTCACAAACCATGTGCTTTTCTGGATCAACAACACTACAAAAGTAAACCACAAATAACGTATATAATTTTTTTGCCAGATGATCAGAAACATTATATTGGATTTTTTTCTAACAAATGAAGACAACTAATTATTCTTTCCTTTCCATGGCTATCTTCACATTGTATATGTTCCATTTTGCATCTGTAACAAACTTTGCATGGATAGGACTTCTGTTAACACCTGGCCTGTGAATACAGCCATATCTCATTGCTCTTGGCCAGTTAGGAGTGGCTATATTCACAGGCTAGATAGCAGAATACCTGACATCTGGACAAGTTTTAGACCACCTAACTGTGCAGTTTAGGTGGTTGATCTGCAAAAACACAACAGGTACCAAAGAGGAACTGCAGGAACAGTCTCAAAGCCATTCTTAGCATACCGACAGTGTGAACACCTCACTGCTCAAAGCCATTCTTAGCATACCGACAGTGTGAACACCTCACTGCTCAAAGCCATACTTAGCATACTGACAGTGTGAATACCTCACTGCTCAAAGCCATACTTAGTATACTGACAGTGTGAATACCTCACTGCTCAAAGCCATACTTAGCATACTGACAGTGTGAATACCTCACTGCTCAAAGCCATACTTAGCATACTGACAGTGTGAACACCTCACTGCTCAAAGCCGTACTTTACTGACAGTGTGAACTGGAAATGGCAGGATTCCAACCCCTCAAAAAATCTGAGGCCTCCAAATAGGGTCTGGAAGGGGTTCTGCATGATCTGGGATTTAGCCGAAATTGAGTGTGTGATTCGGGAATACAAAATAAATCCAGCCGTGATTCGGAATACTATATCAGCTGTGACGCGGGATTTGCTTTATCTGTGGTTCGTGATTTCCACCGACAAAATTCAACTATTTAAGCCCGTATCAATTCACACTCACAATTTTGTCGTGTTTAATAGCGACCTGTCAAAAACTTCTTAACTCTCATACCATGTCACAACGGGTGGTTTAAGCATATCACATGTGATCATGTGTCATTAATTTATACATGGTTACAAAATCATTTACAGGCCACGGGTGGGAAGCTACTGTACTTGGACCTGATCGTCCTGTTTTCGACTTGCAATTTGTTTATTGTTTATCTCTATGCTATGGCGAGTAATGAGATCAGTTCCACAGTTAAGGCCCGTTTACACAGGCAATTTTTTGTGCAATTTTTGTCGCGCGCGAGTTGCATCTTCCAATCGCATGTGTAAACGGGCGGCAATTTCAGTGCGATTTGGGCGTGATTTGTTGTGCGATGTCGCAGAGGTGCTGATGATGGGGGTGCTCGTCGGAAAATTTTGAAAAATACCCTAAAAGGTACCAGAATCTCGTTTGATTGGCGTGGCTCAAAATAATTTTTACCCCTAAGAGGTACCGATTCTAAAACAACACATGTCATAACTGGAACCGCGTTAATTCTGACAGTGGTTATTTTTTGTTTTAGTACCCTAAGTGGTACCAATCTACAAATTTTGCCCCTAAAAGGTATGACGAGCACCCATGTCATTTTTATATGGGACTCCCCCTAGACTACGAGCATACTCTCTTTCCCAGCTTAGCCCATCGAACGAGAAACGAAAAAACTTGAGCGAAAGGATAATGGCCGCGCCGCACAGGAAATCGCCGCTAGTTTACACTTGCAACAAAAGTTGCATTGGAAAGCGCAACATAAAAATCGCATCAAAAATCACATGTGTAAACGGGCCTTAAAGATCCTGGTCTCATTTTTCCTGACTCGAAAATCGGGTACAGTGAGAAGCCAGCCCATCCACAAAAAAAATCAATGTTCCAATTATCAGCGCAGAAAATCACAAGGATTTCCACATCTTCAAGACCCATTTTACAAATTTACAGCTATCTATGAAGTCGCTTGAGGCAATTAGGCCTTAAAGAAAATCCTGTAGTGGATTTCTTTCGAATAAATAAAGGCGCTACAGGGCAGAAATAGGATATATGCAAAAAACATTTTCACAGACTACGTGATTCGGGAAATGACAAAAACAAGCCACGTGATTCGGGAATTTACGAAAAAATAGACCATGATTCGGGATCCAGCCCTGTCCAAATTTTGACAACTTCTTTTAACAAAAAAGATCCTACCAACTGCCTACCCCCCCCCCCCCCCTGGCCAACTTTAGGGGCCATGGGTGAAGATAGAAAGTGGAACATCCCATGGCCAGTTTGAGGAATAGGCTAAATTGCAGAATACCCCGCAACTTATTAGCATCTTATTGAATAACAATGCCTATTTCATGCTCGTTTTTCCTGGGTTAGGGTTAGGGTTAGGAGTTTGTTAGCAGTTGCGGGGTATTCTGCAATTGCTCTACTTCTTTAATGTACTTACCATCCAAGCTTGCTCATCGCATCCAGCATGAATTTCACATAAGACGCTAATAAAGCAAATTAAATTTTCATTAAAGTTTTGTGGCGTGATTGCATTACGCCACTCGAGCTGATAAGCTTATTCAAATATAATGTGACGGGGTCGAGAACAAGGGACCTTTTATTCATCTCGGTTACTTACAAGCTCGGCAGGCTTTAGCAAGTCTCTCTTTGCACTTTCTGTGATTTCGTTCGTTCGATTCAGCGGTTGATTTTCTCCTGTAATTTTCGCCGAGCTCACCAACAAATTCCGCCATGTTGAATTAGAATGCGGTTTGTTTTGCGGGCTCATAACCAAAATATTTTTGGGTTACTTCAATGGCGATGGCACACATAATGGGAATTAGTAAGTGGTTGTTTTGGACTATTTTTGTTTGGCTTCTCACAAGAGACAGCTGGTGTCTTTGTAGCCAACCTTTCAGTACAGCTGCAGCCATCTAATTTTGTTGCCTATGCAAGGAAAACCTGGGTATTTGCGTTGTTTTTTGCCAATGTTTCTTCCCCGGTTTTCATGCAGGCTTCGACATATAAAAAAGATATGGATGTTTTGTATCCTTTCTCTAACATCGGTCGTGGTGACAGTTTTGATTTACCAGATCTTGTTTCTGGACGGTTCGGAGTTTCTCGCCAAATATGAAGATGAGCATCGAAAGTGGAATTCGCTGAAGGACTGGCCGAAAGTATTGCGTTACAAACTGATAAAGGCTGTCAACAACAAGACATTCTCCTCCTGTCCAGTTCTATCTGTTCATGGAAAGCCTATATCTACACCATCGGCAACCTGTCGGTTACCCAGAATGCGAGAAGATGCTTGCTTATTTGCAAAGTCCGTCTTCACAACAGATCCGATGACACAGGCTTGCAACAGCTCACAGGTGAATTTATGTAAAATGGAGAATACCCCTGGTGGATCTCACAAGGTAGAATGTCATACTACCGCTTGTGGCTCATCAGATATCATTTCTGTGGGATTCATTGATCCACGCGATGGTTCTATTTGTTGGCGGCATTTTTCATTTCTTCACGATGTCGAGAAAGCGCTGAATAATTACATTCAGAACACAGCTTCAGCGGAATATTTCCCTTTCACTTTTCTGCGGTGTGATGAATTCTGGGACCCTGCAGCCAAGACTCAGTTGTTTATTTTGCCACCTAAAAGTGCAGAAACTGACAAACCACGGAACAAAGCCAGAGATAAATCAATTAACATTAACATTATTTTGATAGATTCAGTCTCGAGACCTCACTTCTATCGCTCACTCCCTCGCACTATCAAGGCTTTCAGAGACATCAATGCTGAATCAACACGTGTGCTAGACTTTGAACTTTTTCATGCCATCAAACCCCGAACGTTTGAGTCCAGTCACGCCTTGTTTTCAGGTGAACTTCTAGAAACAGAGCAGTTCATAAATCCAGTTCCTCTCGGAGCTAATATCATGTTTGACAAATTTAAAACTTTGGGTTATCAGACACTGTGGCAAGAAGATATGTGCTGGACATATGAATGGGGACTTGTTAGGGACTTGAAAGTTATGAATAAAAGCACACCTTTGATGGAAATATGGAACAACTTAAGAGCTGCATTAAAGAACAATTCTATTGATTTCACAGGAATCAGTCATTCTAGTTGTGAAGTTTTAAAGGCTTTTGGAGTTCCTGAACTTTTTCATGGTCCTTCTAAGATGTGCTATGGAGGAAAGCACTACCACAGCTTCTTTCTTCAATTCGTGAAAACTTTTCTTGAGGAAGTAAACTCAGATTCGGGAAAAAAGCCCCTGTTTTCCTTTTCTATGTTGGATGTTGGTCATGAGGACAGTGGGTTAAGAATTCAGACTTTTGATGAATCACTTGCAAGTTTTGTGAAGAGTGTAGCTATTGATCCAAACACTCTCAGCATAATACTTTCTGATCATGGAAACACTTATGGCCCTTTTCCCAGGACACTGGACGGACGACTTGAAATATTCCAACCACACCTGTTCATTATAATTCCAAATCCGGTTAAACATGTACTGGGCAAAGGCAAATTACAGACGTTGATACAAAATCAGAAGAGATTGGTATCCATTGTTGACTTGCATTACACCCTTATGGCAATTGCTGCAGTTGTCGGCCATAAAACTTTGCAGCAAAATCAAGGTCTACTTCAACCCATCTCAAGAAACAGAAGTTGTGAAGAGCTCAGTCTTCTCAGCTCTACACTGTGTATTTGCCAGGGATGGGAAACTAAAGTCCACACAAACTCTTTTCACTTTATTATTGCTGAGTTTGCTCTAGGGAAACTGAATGAGAAGATACAAAGTCAATACCTGGAAAACTCTAAGAGAAACAGGCAAGTTTCAGGGTTTGGATCATGTCAACGGCTCAGAGGTGAAAGGTTTGATAATGTCCGGGAAAAGAGAGTTGGTGAAACTCTGACGGTATCGCTGGATATTTATGTACAACACCAGGAACTGTTTTCAGTGGTGGTCCAAGTGATCAGTGGAAGTGTGTTACTTGATATGGAACTTATTCAGTACACACGGTACAGTGAATATGGGATTTATCGGACTTGTGCAGACAATGGAGTTGATTTAAGACTCTGTATCTGTGAACAAATTACAGACACTGAGAGTAACTTATCTACTGTTAAAAGTAAAACACATTCTATAACCAAAGAACCCCTGACACCAGATTGGAAAAATTATGGTGAAATTTTTTCTTCTGCAACAAGAGCAGACGACATGCATGAGAACTGTCTTTTTGTCCTTTTACGTGAACACAAGAGTGGTGTAATATTTGAGGTGGCAAACTCCTGCAGTTTTGTTTTGTACAACATCACACTTAATTTCTCACTGAGTAACATGCAAGTTTCGGAACGAATCCCTCTCCAAAAAGAAGTGGGACCTGGTACAATCCATTTCCTGATAGCTGTTGTTCAACTTGATCCTAACATCAACTGGAGTTGGAAGTACACTGTCAACTTCTTCTGGAAGGTGTTAAGTTGAAATGACATATTGGGAAATCATATCTTAAAGGCGAACCTACAGTATAAAGGGCAAAGCCCCACGCCAAATCTAATGCAAATGAACAAGAACAATAGATTTTGCTCATTTGCATGAGTTGGACAGTCCAGCCACCTTTTATATCGTGGGTTGGGCTTTAACCCTTTCACTTCCAGAGTCAATACATTACCATGGAGACATGGATTGTAGTTCTAACTTTTAAGTCTGAACTTACAAAATCTTATGGTGTGACCATTTAAATGAAACCTCTTTGGCACTCATGGGAGTTAACGGGTTAAAGGAAAGAGCTCACAAATTATCACAAGAATAAACTTTCAACAGCTGCAGTCATTACCGCTTAGAATTATTTCTCAATTAAGAGCCCCCTTCACTAAATGTTTCCCTTAAAAATCACAACATTTGAACTGAACATCTCCAAATCACAAATTATCCCTTTCAAATCTCAGCCCTCAGTCAAGCAACTTTTGAGTCTGTGGATGAAATCAACACAAATAAATGCTGTGTAATAAGGACTTACTTTCCTGTGTGCTATTTGTTTTTAAATTTTCTTGGAAATTTTTAGAAAAGTTTTCAAATTGAAGAAAAACATTAAATATGTGAAGTGGGCACTTAATAAAGGAAATATGTTGTACACATTTCTGAACAAATAGGTAAAATATACAAGTTCACCCAGTTAGCATTACTACAAAATGTTTAATCAAACTTGCTTTTTGTCTCATGATTTTACAAGCTTTTGCACCAGAAACCAAATGGCAATGAATATTCGGTAAAATAACAAAAACACACAAATGAGAAAACATGTCACAAAACTAGTTTTACCAGAGCCATGCAAAATTATGAACCAATCACCAAATTTAAAATGTGAGCCACACCACCACTCGATAAATGGATAAATGGATGTTCTCAAGATGGAGTGGTTTCGCAGAAACAGCAGAATAATGTTCTGCAGTATTTGAAGTAATAGAGCAGTTTTCAATTGAGTGTCGAAA
Organism: Cladopsammia gracilis; assembly: GCA_022457155.1. Lineage (NCBI taxonomy): Eukaryota > Metazoa > Cnidaria > Anthozoa > Scleractinia > Dendrophylliidae > Cladopsammia > Cladopsammia gracilis. The sequence continues at coordinate 746,571 of JAJGOT010000052.1, read as the reverse complement.
GTAATTACACAATTGCTTTGGTTTTGCATTGCTACGGTTTGTGATTGGCTAAAAAATCTCGCGCCACTTTCTCGACCAATCAGAAGTAAAACCAAAACCAATCGTGTCTTGCTCGCACGCATTTTACCGCGCTTGGCACCAGCTACATGTATTTACTTCAAGTTCTGATTGGTTCATTGGATTGTTTACGACTGTCTTGATTGGTCAGATTAATTACTTTGGTTTTGGTTTTACGACACTCAAATGAAAACTGCTCTATCAAACATGAGGAAGAGTTTTTCATCAGGATTTCCAAACCCCGAGAAGTGGGTTGAAAAAGCGAAGCATAGCGGAGAACCGACTTGTTTGGATACCTGATGAAACACTCTTTCAATTGTTTGATATAGCTTGTCAAACTGATCATAAAATACAGAGAAGACAAAGGAATAAATCACCAAAATCTATGCAAATTAAGATCAGGTTTCTAAACCATCATCATGCTTATGATTTTTTTGTTCAAACTTGATGAATATTTATTATTAATGAGTGTGAGAAGGGATATCCAATCCCTAGTAAAAACATTTGTCTATTTACAGATTTCCATTAACTGCATGCATTTCCCTCAACAGGGTGACTCGCAGTGATATATTTTTTTAATATCTTAAAACATTTTACATATTATTACAGAGAAAGATTTATCAAACATTAAAAAAACAGGGAACAATTTAGTTTCCCTTTTACAATATTAAATTAATTTCAAGGTTTATAAAAAGTAAGTTCCTTAAAGAAGTTATAAAGGAAGTGAAATGTTGTTTATGGAGTAGTTTTAATTGGCTTTGAAAATAAAAACTCCTATTGGTCAATGGTTTGTGCATTATTTAGTTCTTGTCATAATTAAATTTTTGTTCATGCTATCAGGTTTATTTCTTTACTTATTAGTCCAGTAAGTTGATTCTGGTTGTTTCCAAGAGGAAGGAAACATCGCAATGAAATTGAAGTCCTTGAAAAACTGAAGTCGGTGGCTGAAAAAAAAAGGAAAAACAATACCAGTAAAAATTAATATACAACACAAGTTAACTTTTAATGAGATTTTTCATTGAAGAGCATCATTCCATCATTAATTTTTGAACACCTTTATAAGAATACACCATCAAACTCAGTGTTGACAAAACAATACAATATATGTCATGTTTAGTGTGTAACTAGGAGACCATGGCAATAATGTAACAGTTTGGGTAGGAATTCTAGGTTAAAAATCATTTATGCCCTTGTCAATGTAAATTTAAGGTATCTTTTTGTGCTAGCTGTTCATCAGAGCAAATCATGAAGGGCTAGCTCTTGAAACAGCGGCTTTTGAGCGACTTTACGGTGACCATAACGAGATTCGAAAGCTGCCATTTCAAGGCCACCCCTCAGTGATTTGCCCTGATGAAGGCAGATAAGGAAGGGATGAAGCATGTACAGTTAAAACATCCTTTGACAGTGTAAAATGGAACTACAATTTAATACACAAATATGTAACTGAGAGAATAAAGGATTGCTCAGTCTAGCTTAAAACTCACAAGTCAGGTGTGCCAAATTCCTTGGTAGCTGGGTAAAGTGCTTCATACTGCCTGTTGTCCCCTGATCCGTGAATGGCATATGCATTGACCTTCGTCACTCTGGGAGGGAAATAATCTACTGGAATAATGGCAGTTCCTTTCCATGTTTTATCTACACTGTCTGTTGTAGCTGTATAATTCAGTGCAAGTTTATCCTGAAGTTAAAATATGAAGCAAAATATATTTGACAATTATTTTAAACACAAATTGCTATTTTCATGAATATTTCAATTTGTTTATAATTACTATTTTAAATTATTAATTGATGAAATAGGCAATTGCTCCTTGTGGAAAGCTGTGTGTAATAATCACACAGTGATTAAGTACTCTTAGTGAGAGCTGGTTGCAGTGCAGTGCTTATACCAACAACCGGGCTACAGACTGAATCTCAAACATGGTGGGAAAAAAAGACATTTATTGAAACAGTCAAGCCCAGATTGAAAATGGTTCACATGCCCCCTGGGTCTGCCAAAGGGAACCAGGCCCTGCTAGCACACAAACATCACTTACTTTTACATCATAATAACCATTCATGAACTGTTTATATGATGGAATCGTGTAATAATTTACTGTTACCTTGATCATGTTCCTTGTGCCACTGAGGAGAAGCACAAGATGCTGACCATGGCTACAAAAAAAAAAGAATAAAAAACATGATATGAACGTACAACTTGGGTGTGTCAGCAGTTGCCAGGATGATATGAAGCTTAAGTACCTCAATAATCCCAAGAGCTATACCTGCCGTGGTTCTGGTCCCGGTAGGTTCACCCTTGCCAGCCTGGTCAAGAGAGAGAGTCTCACAAAAACAGCCTCACTCAGGTCCTTCAGATGTGAATCACCCCATCCCATAAAGATTATCCTGATTACAGAAACCCTGGGGACTGCAGGTGCCACATGTTGTAATGAGGCCAGGGCCGGGTTTTTCAAAGCAGTGTCAATTCTGAATCCAGTTATTATTATAAATTACTAATCAGTGAAAGTTGTTCCCAAGTTTTGTTGCCCTTCAGTTTTGACTTTGACTTTTCTTGATCTCTAGCTAAAAATTAGCTTTAAAGAACATTTTTTAAGTAGAGAGATGAAATCCGCAGTTAACTTTTAATCCTTTTAATATCATTAATTGGCTTTCGGAGCTTATTTATTTTCTAATAAATTAAACTTGGTAGGAAGGTTGAAGAGAGAATTTTTTTGGCTTGAAGTCAAGGCAGCTACAACAATCAGGGTGAAAATTAGTTGAGACACTTCCAAAACAACCTTTCCTACTGAACATATTTTTTAACTTATACTAAAAAGTTATCTGACTAAAAGACTTGAACTAATATAAATGAAAAAATGCTGCACTTACGGGCACAATTCAACCTCCAGATATTTATCGTCTGTTCCAAGAAAGAATATCTCCGCCACTAAAAAGGTACAGAATTCCACAGCATTATCAGTGCAAAGTTCAAAGCCGGCATGTTTCACTGTTTTGAATACTACTTAGCAAAAATACCCCTGGGGGTACTCTCCCAAAATACCTATATGGGTATGTGCTGCCAAACAGGGTGGTGATTTTGGAGCTACTGATATATAATGGATATAGATATACTACGGATATAGAATGGGGTAAAGGGCCATCAAAATTTACTAAATTCCTAGAACAGGGTATTAAAAGTTGAGACCTATTTCTAGAACAGGGGATCATATTGAATACAATATTCTTTCTAAAACAGGGTTGAAATTTCGAGACCTGGGTGACACATACCCACCCAAAACATACCCGAGTACCCCCACCCTCCCCCTCCCCCCCCTCTTGGAAGAAATACTAGGGGTTAAGGTTACCTTGGCTTATAAGCAAATCACCATATAAACTGTATATAAAAAGCTCCATTTGCTTTAAGTGCTCTATCAAATACCATAGTATAGATAAACTGGTACCTAATTAAATATGTGCACTCTCTCCTTATGTAAGCAGTTGCTATTCTACTTTTTGATGCCATTTAGAATCCTTACCTTCATACTCCCACAGCTCAGGACAGGGACTTCCTGGAGGTGCCGGAGGAGGTCCTGGGTCATTAAACAGTGGTCCACTCACATCAACCTGAACTGAGGTCTCATTTATGGCACTAACTTTAAACTTCACAGGGATGTGGCCTACTGCGTCCCCCTCCCATGTTGTTGTAATGGAAAACTCAAACTCCTGGAAAAACAGATACCATGCAACTACTGAGTAAAACAATCTTATTTTAACTGGCCGGACAGACGTAAATAGAAATTATGTGCTTTTCGCGTACAAATGACCAGTAGTATTGCAGGCCTGACAAAGAATAGCATACTATATTTAGGAATTGACAATGAGAAATAGGCGGTCTCAATTCATGAGCAGAAGAAGCCGATGCCATGTTATAAAAGCACCCTGGAGAATCATCCTGTCCTGTAACATTTTATAGTTTCCCCTATTATTAAAAGATTCAATAGATTCACGGCGCTAATGAAAACAGTTAGTTGGGGAAACAGTAAATGAATTAAATGTTATTACGTACGTAAGATTATTTGACGTTTATAAAATCGTACCTTGTTCATAGTAGCCTGTTCCAGGCTCTCAGATAGTGGAGGCGAGCGAAAAATGTTCGTAGCGAAGAAAAAAACGAGTGGGTACTGGGGAGAGGGAGCCTTTTCCCCCACCCCCCCCACCCCCCCCCCCCCCCCCCCCCTCCCTCTATTTTCTTCGCTCGCTCCGACATTTTTCGCTCGCCCCCACTATCTGAGAGCCTGGAACAGGCTATGTTCATAGTGAAAACACTACACAGTTTACTCCAGCCTCAATTTCATGCTATTACAAACCGGAAGTTGTAAATCTCAAACTTTTTGGAGTCAGATCGCGTTTCGTTGGTTCTGATCTTCGGATGGTGTTAATTGTTCTGTATGTTAGGATCGGAGAGGTGAAATCCTGGCACTGCTTTTGACCACGTTTGATTATCATAAAGATAAATTGTGATTGATCTAACAATGACGGAAGATAGAGAGTCCGACACCCATCTTGAACCGACTCTAGATCTTGAACCACTTCAGAGGGAATGGCGCTCAGGTATGTTTCTTTGCAACAAGTTGTCACCTTTGAAAAGATTTTGAGTTCATGTACAGGCTCATTTATTTTATACCATATAAGTCCAAATTCAATACTAAATATAAAGGACTGCGCTAAATGTTAGATTATAATAAATATACAGTATGTGAACTAATATTAAAATTGCTGAGATTGCTTCCTTAAAAGATGCAATCGATTTTGCCAGTGCTACTTGTCTCAGGCTCTGTTATGTTTTAATACTTAAATACTTCGGGAAAAAAAGTATCCAAAGCGCGAAATTTGGGTATGATTCAACCAGAGATGGAAAGAAAGCGAAAAATAACTCACGTTATATTTATGGGCGTTCCGAAAACCAGTTTATATTACAAGTTCCGTGTGTTTTGGTGCGTCACGCAATCGTTGATGTGACAGAAACGAATTCGTGACGAACCGGAAGAAGGCTTGAGTGTGGGGAACTATGACATTCACGTCTGGAAAATGTTTTTGGGTGTAAACAACAACAACAACTTTATTACACCTTATATCCCTACAGATACATTGGTAAAACAATACTAGACAGTATAAGTAAAATACAAAATACAATGTCATTACAACAACAATTACACATCTATTAATTCTGGTGTATGAAATGAATTGTTTTGTTTCGTGACACTCTAACACCCAGGCACAGGGAGCAGAGGAGCCAAATTTGACCTTTAGGGAAAGTTCATTTAATATGACAAGGGAGGGGGATGAAGATATTGAAACTCGAAGCTTGAAATTTTAGCAGCCCCCCTCGCTAGTGGTTCAATTTTTTAGGAGCCCCCTTCTTGGTAGTCAAAAAAATTTCAAGATTCTTTGCAAGATCCTTCAAAGGATCTTATTAAGATCCTTGAAAGATCCTTATAAATTCTTGAGGATCTTAAAGGATCCTTGCAAAGATCCTCACAAGGATATTTTGCTAGGATCCTTTCAAGATCTTCATCAATTCCTTGAGGATCTTTGTAAAAAATTCTACAATAAATTGCAGATGAAGAATCTTTGAGAATCTTTGAAAGATCCTGTGAGGATCGTTTAAAGATCTTTATCTTTAAGGATCTTTGTCAGGTCTTTGAAGATCTTCAAAGATTCCTGAAGATCCTGTGAGGATTTTCACCAGGGATGAGCGCCACAAGTTATGCTTTTCAAATGAGGCACAAACTATTACGCTTGGGGTCCCTCTGGGGCAAAAACTCGAAAACAACATCGAATAACGCAAGACAGAGTGTATATAAAGCTCAAAGTTTATTTGCTGATACCCTTGTGATTTAAGTAATGATCCGTATAAGAAGGATAGCGCTGAACAGCAATGCACGTAATGTCACCTTTTTTCATTGTTGCAACTAGTGATCTTATAGCCTGGACTCAAAAACTGCTAAAAAGTTACTAGTAAGGTTCAAGGTGCATTTTGTCTAATTTTTTTAAGGTTTCCAGTAATTTGAGACCCAATTGCACAACATACAATTTTTAAAAGATATTGTATTTGGGGAACTTCATCAAAGAAGCAAAATTATTTGCTATTATCTTCTGCTATTCTGATTGGTTAAGCACAAACATTTCCTAAAATTTAATTGACGCAAATGGATTTTCTTTATTTTTATAATGAAACATAATTATGAACCATCAGCCCTTCCTCTATTCTTGAAACCAAAGATATTCTATGTGGGAATTAGAGCCAATGCTGCAGAACAATGAAGTTTACTATAGTTCATATGTGGAGCATTACTTGACAGTGCTGGGTGGGGTTCACTGTATTATGCTTTCTAACCAATGATTTGTCCAATTTTCTTACAGGAGATAGGAGTAGTTTATATGCACATCTCAAAGATTTTGTGTTGTCAGAAAGACTACTAACAACACTGGTACACATCTTTTATGCCATTCCTCCAAACTGGCCCAGGAGGTCAAATTACTGGCAGAAGATTCCATCAATCATTATGACTGTACTCATATGGATGGCATTTGGCATGGAAATGCGCTTCACCAATATTTTATGGTCCCAAGCCAGTTATACCGGCAACAAACACCCACCATTTGGATCTGTACTACTTGTTGTCCTGATCGTGCTCTCGTCAACAGTTTCATTTACAGTCATGGTTGTTTACTTCTTTAATCCGTCAAACAGGTTCCATTACTCCTCCACTAGACTCATCCCAGGATTTCAATTTGCTCCTTTAGGGATACAGCAAGGTGTGACACTCAAGAGACTGGACTGGCTGGGTGTGAATCTATTTCTTGTATTTGCAATCACTGGTCTTGGAGTTGGTCTTTATAATGCAATAAAAGTCAACATTTTTTTCAGTTTCATTGATTTGCATAAATTTGCAACTCAGATAAGTGCTGTCCAAAGAGGCTTATTTTACAGCACGGTAGCAGTGCTTAACTGGGCTCATCTTAGCTCAATACTCGCCTGTGGTGTTTTCTTCATTGCATGCCGTAGCATCTCGCATCACATTGATTTCACTGAAAAAACATTTTGGACCCATGCTGCAGATTTTAATTCTGCAAAGAAAATTCACGAGTGCCTCCTTAAGTACACAGAAAATATTTCAAAGTCACTGACCCTGTGGTTTGCAGTTCATAGTGGTTTATTTGGACTTGTAATAATCCTTACACTACTGGATGTAATTAATACCATTCAGTCACCACAAAAAGGTCAAGATATTGGCAAAATCTGGTTATCTGAGATCACAGCATCTTGGCTTGCAGCTATTCTGTTTGCATTTCCTATTTTGTGTGCTAGCTTGGTTACTCGGAGATTTGAACAAATGTATGAGAAAATGAACAGGAGAACCACAAATCTGATGAGCTTTCAAGAACTGGATGCATTCTTAAACTACTGTATGAGATGCAAGTCTGGGTTTCATGTTCTGGGGCTTAGAATCACCACAAGCCTTGCTATCATGTCAATTGTATCTACTTTCATTGGACTGTTCAGATTCTACAAGGAACTTTTCTGAAAGTTTAAAAATATAGGAACATGTGACCGCATACTTGAGTTGCTTGTGAGTAGTCTCCTTTGAAATAAAATAGCTACATTCTGCAGCAGTTGCAGTAACTTCTTTTAGCATCACACAGTGCAACACTCCTTTCTGCAACTCGGTATGCGATTGTCATCTTGGGTCGACCCACTGCACATGCACCCTGCACAAAACACCCCCTTTGATGAAGCTGCAATGCAGCAGATTGAGCCGATGTGAGACAAGTTGCACAGAAGATTGTACATATTCAGCTCAACAGCTGATGTCACATTTCATTATGCACCAAGGATTACTGAAAACAAAGCAAAGCTTCAAAGTCACATAAAAACAATGATAAAAAATTGGCAAGCTTGTGCTATTTAAACATACCACTGTCACATTTTACAAAAGGAATGATTTTATTTTCTACAGTGAATAAATTTTCAAGTAAATGTATTGAGATGCTGAACTGTATTTGATACATTCCTGTAAAAAATATATTATTGGTGTTAATTATTGGTGTTAATGTATTTACAATGTTCAAAAATCCAAGTATAATAAGGAAACTAACATTAATAAATATGCTATTGCATATTCTAAAATAAATCACTATACATCTGTACAACCTACAATATGAAGTATACATATCCACAACGATAAATAACAGAACAGTTAATTTTATAGCACAACTGAAAAGTCAAAACCTGAACTATACTAAAAATCAATCAAATATTTTTTTCTGCAAATCCTTCACACTTCACAGTGTAATTGCCGGCTTAGATGACTTGTTGACAACTATTTTCCCTCATCTATATTGCTACTTTGATCTCAATAAAATTTAAAAGTCAATCAATATTTAAATCCATTTGTGTGCTAACTGTGCCTTGGGCTGTTACCGGATGACCCACTTCCTCCTGAACCAGGGCTGTCCAGTTTTGGTAGTTTGCGCACTGCTGCCACCCTATTCACAGGACCTTTTCTTGGATCAATGATCCTCTGATTGTCTGGCAAACCAAACTGCTTAGGATGTCTTGATTTTGCTGCCTGCAGCTGAGCTTCGTTTTCTCGTTGAGCTTCACTAAGAGCATTGCGTGTTTTTGTTTTTGTTTCATCGATGAAAGCAGCAGTCTGGAAAAACACCATGCAATACATATGGGTTGTATTTTTCAAGAACAGAAACCTGACAAAAGACAACTTCCTAAGAGCATTCACTTCAAGACTAATTTTATTAAGGATATGTTGTAGGTTAAAATTATTTCAAACTAGGTTAATTTTTATTTTCCTTTGTCCCAGATTCATTAACATAATCTCAGACAAAGGAAAATAAAAATTAACCTAGTTTGAAATAACAGACCTCTTTGGCTTGTATGTTTTGTTTTCCCTATGTAGGTCATGTGATGTTCTCAAGGGAATTTGTCCTTTGTCTTTTCATAAATTATGCATACATATGCACACGAAGAAAACAAAATTTAAAAGAAACAGTTCTCTAGGATAACATCACATGATCTACATTGGAAAAACAAAACATACAAGCTAAAGAGGTCTATTTTAACCTGCAACAGATATACTGGATTTTAAAAAAATCACAATTATAGCAAAAAGGAAGCTACAATGCAGTTTGAAAACAAGCTAACAGCCATACACTGACCTCATCCAACTCTGTTAAATATTTCTTCCTTTCTTCATTTATCTTATAGTATGCCTAGAAAAGAAATCATTTAATCAATATTATACTCATATTTATTCATTGCTAACAGTTACTGTAGTGTAGAAAATAGCATAATTTCAGTCCGGACTTGTAAACACTTGCACAACCTCATATTACAATGTGTAGTTCCAGAAAAAATCCATACCCACCCCATGGAAGGTCATTGGAAATTCCTAGGGGGAGGGGGGTCTTGAAAGCCAACATTTTAGAAGCAAAGTATGAAGCTAAACTGGAATTTCCTGGGGGGACGGGGGTTGCTAAACGAAAAACCTTCTGTGGGGGGAGTATGGAAATTTTCTGGAACTGCACAATCATCTCCCATTACAGCCATGCTCCATCACGCGTTTCCAGTATTTTTTATTCCAAGATTCGGAATTCCCGTGAGAATTTTACCGTATTTTCAGAAACAAAGAGCAACAAAAGATCATTTTATTTCAAATGTTACACATCTGAACAATATTAGGTTTTTTATGCATGTAGTGAAGTTATGTTTCCGTTAACTTGTGGCTTTCAAAGTGTTTTCTAGAGAGATCTTCAAGGTTTCATTCAAATCTCAGATGTTACAAAGAAATATTCAAATGTTCATTTCAGTCTTGTGGATTACCGGTCATGCATGAGGGAGCATGGCTGTAAAAGGAACCATGCTTCACAGACAAAGAATATAGAAATTTGGTTTTAACTGAGTGGATAAAGTAAATCAAGGAATTCTGGGCTGTGTGTGGTTTATATATCAATTCAAACTGTGGAGCTATGCTGTTAGTGGAAACCAAAATTAGTTGAATGAAAAGTATTTGTTGATTTGGGAGGATTAAGAGTGGCCATTTGGAAGATGAATTTACAGCTTTGGTGTAGGGAAAGGCAGCAGATCACAATGTATTGTTTAGAATGATTGGGTCCTGGGGATTGGGTATCTATTGAAGTGTGGAGCGACTGGTTAAGATGCATCTTTGTCATTTATTTCAATATCTCTTAGATGATCACAGAAATGGTTTCCTAGTTTCCTTCCTGTGTCATCAATAAATATCTTTTTGCATGTTATATGCAGTAGATGACATTTGTGAAGGTGCATGTGAAATGATTAGGAATCGCCACAATCAGGTTCGCATAGAAGAACAGGGGACCATCATTGCAGCATTGATCAAAGTGACTACCAACCTTGGATTCATTGTCTAAGCGCCATTCCAGGTCCCGTAGTTGCCCTTGAAGTTCCACCTTGTCTCGTTCCAACTGTCTCATAAGTTTTCTGATTTCTGCCTGAAGGAGAAAAGAAGATAAGAATATGTGAACAATAGCTTTTTACATTGTGTAGTTCCAGAAAAAATCCATACCCACCCCATGGAAGGTCATTGGAAATTCCTAGGGGGAGGGGGGTCTTAAAAGCCAACATTTTAGAAGCAAAGTATGAAGCTAAACTGGAATTTCCTGGGGGGACGGGAGGGGGGGGGGGGGGGGGGGGGCTAAACAAAAAACCTTTCGTGGGGGGAGTATGGATATTTTCTGGAACTGCACATTCTGGTATATTTAATAATTTTGCCACAGATATTATTACATACAACATTTCTGTGGCAGGGAGAAGAAACATGATTTGTGCCCAGTGGCCCCTTGGATATCCACCCCTTTGAGCTTATAAGATTTAAAAGCAGAGGAAACATGTATAATGTATAAATTTATATTTTATATTTTTAATTAGTACATATACAAATTTGTTGGATTTCTTACTAAAATATTTTGAAAACTATAAACAGTACAAGTAAATCAGTTTATTTCTAATAGCCCATTTCCAAGTTGCTCTTAGCCTCTTTTTCAAACCAAGGCCAAGTGCAAAACCATTCACATATGGATATAAGTTTTATTTGCATTTTATATGAGACTCATATCCATATGAATGGTTTTGTACTTGGCCTCGGTTTGAAAAGGAGGCTAAGAGCAACTCGGAAATGGGCTTTTTTAACTTACATCTGATAAACCATTATATGTTTTGAGGTGGTTACTTGGTTTTCCTGCAAAATATAAACATAATAACATGACTTATCATATAAATTATGCAAATAAAAAATTATTAATTAAAATAACTATATATTTTGTTCACTGGTGGGGTTCACTTGGAATCATTTTCTTATTTCATGTGACCAATGTAACACTTACTAATTTTCATGATATTCACAAGGAAAGTCAGTTTCAAAGACACTGTTTATTACTAAACGAATTAGGCCAATTGTTCCACCAGCTACATTACATTATATATACAATGCTTTTGTACAACCTCATTTTGACTACAGCAATCTTGTCTGGGGTAATTGCAGTAAAACTTTGTGAGACAGGCTACAAAAGCTTCAGAACCGTGCCACTCACATGCTAACTTCCTCAAGTGATGATGCTGATGCCAAGTGCCTAATATGACAACTCAGATGGAAAGATTTGTGTACTCAGTATCAAATTCAGAAAGTCTTATTGGTATATACATCTTTGAATGGTCTTGTTCCTGAATACTTATCATCTAAATTTTTTAAACACAATGGAACACACTATTCTTTAACCAGGGGCAGATTTAGGGGTGGGCCGAGGGGGCCGCGGCCCCCCCTTTTTTCCTTTTGCCCCTAGATTGTCACGCCTTTGGTGCTCCTGATGGGCGCTGGCGCGCCCATATTGTCACTATAAAAATTCCTCCGGCCCCCTCTTTATAGATTTCCTGGATCCGCCCCTGTTAAGGGACTCTGTAAACAAACTAGTTGTCCATCTTCCACGAACTAAGTATTTGAAAAATAGCTTTAGCTATAGCGGCCAAAAACATACTTAGGACATTCTTGCCGGGAGCCCTTCAGTTGTGCTCTGATCTCTCGTAAGCAACCCCCTCCTGAACACGCCCACCTCATCTTTGCATTCTGGGTGCTCGCTCACAGGAGGTTTGATTGTATCTTGGGTCGATTGCACATTGCATCCTGTAGTTGTTATTATTATTTACCATGCCATTTTTTTAAACTGTTTTTACAAACTGATTGTATTGTCAAATAATTGACACTTTCTAAACTGAAGAAGAGAGCAATAAGCTTACCATCTCGGGAAGGAATCTTCAGCTGGGCCAGTTTGTCCCGTAACAAAACAACTTGTTTTTCAAGTTGGTTGTTCATCTCCTGTTGTGTCTCAAACCGAGTCTTCCATTCATTATCTACAGCAGGCAAAACAACATTTGAAAAGCTGGACAGGTATGGTTCATTTCTTATATTCAGGTCTAATAAAACCATGAGTCAGTAAAGCTTTAAAAACTTTTTCAGCAGTCACATGAGAACAAGACAAGAATTAGCCTCCAAAGTCCTAAAGTCCTAAAGGCCTGCACATGATTCTACCCCATAGCATCCCATGACCGTCTACTCAGCCCTGTTATCATAAAATGTGCTGGTAGCCAGCAATTTTGTCGTCTACAGTCAATTATTTGCCCTCTACTTCACGCTGGAGTTCACAAATCATGACTAACAACAAAATACATCTCAAGCCCTTACTGCCTACTACTTCTGCTACCCTGCCTACCACTTCAAAATATTCTGACAGGACTGTCCACTTAATGTTCTTTTGCATGGTACTGCACTTGGGCTTATGATGATTTTGTTAACCCTCTGGACAAATTCTCCACATGAACAACCCCCACCCCCCAGAAATTGTTGCCAGCTAGCCCCCCTCTCCCTCCTCCTTGTCAGATTTTCCAGTGACCTTTTTGTGGATAGGGGCTAGGGGGGGAGGGTAAAAACATAACAGACTAAAAACTTGTTTACGGGAGCACTGCATTATAGTCAATAAGAAAGCAAAGTAAGGACAGTTACAGGTCAAACATGAGCAGGAGAAACTTTGCTGACTCTCAATTCTGTTTGACCTGGGGTTCAAAGGATATCTCACATCATGATGTTTTGCTGGCTAAACGAGGAAACGTTGTTTGAAGCAATGTTTCTGCAACAATGTTTTCTAGTTTAGCGAGGCTAAGAAAATTACCTTCATCTTCAACATTGGTATTTTTCTCCTCCAGATCAGTGATAGTATTCTCAATTTCAACTGACGACTGTTCTAACATTTCCCTTTAAAAACAAATCACCACTTCTTCAATTTATAAACATGAAGATTTGACGATGGACGTATAGAAAGTTACAGTCATGCAGGTTACAGTCACGCAGCTAGATCATAAACCTTTCAATCAATGTAATTTCTTTCACTTAGTCTCTGTAGAAATAGGTTACCAGATAATGACTATAAATAAACCAAAGTAACCTTAATTTTTGCTTCGAATACAGAACCTAAAATATGAACGATTTAATTTGGAATCAAAGGTGATTCCCCCACAGTTTATTAAAATTTGATTGCTTTTTAATCATAACTTCAAATCAAAACAAAACTAAGAGTTAATTAATATACCTAACGAAAGTTAGACTACACATACAGATATAAGAAAATGCTATCAAGGCAGATCAAAGACCAAAGCAAATTAAGAACGTTTATATCTTCAGAGCTTGCTTACTTCATTTGTCGCTCTTGTTGAATCTCTGCTTTCAGCCGTTCGATTTCGTAGTCTAGTTCCGTTCTTGGCGCCTTCTGTTGCTGTTGAGGTTTATGGCCGCGTGGACTGCTCATTTTGGAACTTTTCTTTAATGGTTTAACGTGTTTTTTGACTTTTTTCTTGACTCCAAGTTTACCTTCGTCTTTTTTCTTGATTGGAAAAATCGGAGTTATGTCGGTGTGTCTTCTGGCATGCATGGCGCATGCCTAGTTACTATGGTTACGAGATCAACTCAAACAAAAATCGCGCTGCAAAAATATTGCGGGAAAAATCAATATAACATTTGAACTTAAAGTAAAATGTATTGTACTGCAGTGTGGTATTTTATCATCTTTACTGAAAGGGCGCAGCATCACCTTTAATTAGATTATAGTTAAATGATTAATTAATAACGTTTTGATTAAAGTGACGTCATAATTATAATGATAGAAATTAGGAAACAATTGTTTTTGAGAGGGAATAACATCAAATCAAGAAAGGTTGGAATGTCTCCCTAGAAAAAAACACCTTCTCAAATGGTAAAACGTAAATGTCTGAAAAGCAAGATCATACCCAACAAGAGGGGCAAGAATCAAAACCTACTTCAGACGCCCCAGCAAAGCCGGACAAGAATGAAAAAGCGGATTCAAGCGCAAGTCGGACCGAAAACCCCCTCGCAGGAGTAACTGCGTTACTTGAGCGATACGGCTACCAACTGGGAGATATTCTTGGCAAAGGATCGTACGCGGTCGTGAGAAAAGCATTCTCTAGAAGGCACAAGAAGTTCGTTGCGGTGAAAATTATATGCAAAAAGAAGGCGCCTGAAGATTTTCTATCAAAATTTCTTCCTCGCGAGATTAAGGTGCTAAAACGACTTCACCACCCTCATGTTATTACGCTGATAGAAGTAATTGAGACAAACACACGAATGTACATCATTACTGATTTGGCAGAAAGCGGGGATCTGCTAGAGTATATAAGAAGGAATGGTGCAATGCCTGAAGAAACTGTTAAGAATCTGTTTAGACAACTTGTTGTAGGAATCAGTTATGTTCATGGCCAAGATGTGGTACATAGAGATCTGAAGTGTGAAAATCTGTTGTTGGACAAAGACAAGAACATCGTTATATCAGATTTTGGATTTGCGCGCGATAATTTAACTTCGGCCACAGGAAAGCGAAAACTCTGTCACACTTACTGTGGATCATATGCTTACGCGCCTCCAGAGATATTGAAAGGTAAGTCTCTATAAAATATTGCTATTAGTTTCAATTGTGGTATGGTTTATAGTAAGAGAAGTTTCTAATTTTCAACTCAAAGAATAGTCCCTCTCTTTTTCTCAAGAAGTAATATAGAACTTTACGACCGCTGGCTGTACCATTGCCAAATTAGTATTTTCTATTACTGCAATAGGCCATTTGCACGATGTCGTCATTTGACTACAACTACCAAAATTCATTTCGTTTTTCCTTTCTTATTTAAATTTTGTAATCCCAGTGCGGTTTAAATAACAATAGCCCTAATTTGCACTACAAAACAAAAAAACTGAAGGATTCTGGTAGTTGAAGTCATATGACGTCATCGTGGAAGATTAAAGTAACGAGCAAACTCGTAAGCGCGCACTAAAATCGGCACCTTAAATTGCTCGCGCGAAAATCGCCAACATGCGTGGACTGAACGCGTACCACGCGAAAAATAAACGTAAAACGCGGGAGACGACGACGTCGTTCAAATTTTACATTTGCACAGGTTCTTTATGCACGCTACATCATAGCTTTCGGAGTTAAGATGGACTCTTTGTTATCACTGGCAAGTAAATCCTCATTGCGGAAGTTTAGAGTGCCCACATAAATAGCCCACATAATATAAAGTGGACGTTCCCTCCTCCTCAGTTGAAAATGCTTCTTAGACACCCACTTTTATAAGGACCTTGTTGCTAAACGTTTCTTTATTGTAACAGCGCATTTTTTTCACTTGTTTCCTACTACTGCAAAATTTACAATTCTGATTTACTCTCTCGCATAGGTTGCACTTTTAGCCTAAAGTCAATGATCACAGGCACATTATCCTTTAATTTTTCTTTCTCAGTGTTGATAATATGTTAGACAAAATTGAATATTAGACCAAGCTGCAACCATTTTCTTCATCTTGAAGCGGTTTTCAGTTGTGTCGTAAAACAAAATCCAAAGTAATCAGCTCTGGCCAATCACAACGGACGCAAACAATTAGATTCTAAACAATTAAACCAATCAGAATTTAAAGCAAATACATGTAGCCGGTATCAAGCGCGGGAAAACGTGTGCGGACAAGTCACGATTGGTTTTGGTTTTACTTCTGATTGGCTGAGAAAGTGGCGCGAGATTTGTTAGCCAATCACAAAGCGTAGCAATGAAAACCGAAAGCAAAGCGAAACTACTTTCATTCAATTAAAGGATTATAGTATTTACCACGTGTTCTAATGCATGAAGAGCATAAAGCGATACAACTTCTTGCCTTGACTCTATATGGAAAAAATACATTTCCTTCGCTTTGTTTAAATATGAATAAATACTGTTCTTTCAAACTCTCCCAGACTCGTTGTACTACACCAAACAGCGCAAATCCTGAAAATGATTCGCGACGTCATAATTTTGTTACGTAGACTCATACATAATGTCTTGCAGTGCTAGCAGTCCAATAAGAACATGGTTTGTATCACTGAGCCCCAGTTATAGAGTGATTTTCAGTTTTGTGTCAAAAGTAATTTAGCGATTGCTTTGGGTTTCCATTGCTACGCTTTGTGCCGGATTGACTAAAAAATCTCGCGCAACTTTCTCAGTCAATCGGATTTTAAAAAAACAAAATCAATTGTGACTTGCTCAGTGTCGTGCGTTTTCCTGCGCTTGGCGTCGGCTACATGTATTTTTTTTCAAGTTCTGATTGGTTGGTTAATTGGATTGTCTGTGACTGTTGTGATTGGCCAGAGTAATAACTGATTTGGTTTTGCGACACTCGATTTAAAACCTCTCTATAATCCATTGTAAATCGTATTGATGTCACCGGCATAATCTTATGTAACATTTGCATTGAATAAAGGAGCAAAACCAACTAATCGTTATTTGGCATATGCACGTTTTCCCGCGCAAAGCGCTGGTTGCCGGTTTCCCAGCGCTTAGAATCGGTAACATGTTTTTTTTTTTCAGGCTTGTTACCGATTTCGTTTGGCGTTGGGGTATGTTCTAAATTTGCCTTATTCATGGCTAGTTTTCCTCATAGAAATTTGAACAAATCTGAAACTCTTTGAGCGTGCACAAGAGTTGACGATAGCACTTGCAAGATGTAGGTCAAATGAGTTCAAGAGTTTGAACTCTCGTCTCTCACTAACTTTCGTTTCAAATCAATAATAAAATTGCTTTGTTATTCGACATAGCATTCTACATTGCAAATACGCATTAATTAAAACAAGTGCAAATATGACACGTTATTAAACTCTTCTGACCGCGCGCTAGGAAAAACACTCAGTAAAAAAAATGAATTTATAACCTCCATTTATCAAATGACCCGTACGGCCCCCGCGCGCGTTCTTTTCAAAACTATTTACAAAAATACTCGTATGAGGGCCGTACGGATTTGCACGAGTGGGGGCCGAAAAACGCCATGCGACCCTTTTACAAAAGCGTACGGCCTCGCGTGTCGTGGCGCACGGACCTCGCTGCACTCGGTCCGTACACCATGACCTCGAGCCAAATATTTTCCCATCCGGCCCTCCCAGTCAGTCAATAAGTAAATACTATTTATCATTTATGCAGGTATAGCTTATGATGCAACGTTAGCTGATGTGTGGAGTATGGGAGTGATTCTTTACACTATGGTTTGTGGCCGGCTGCCCTTTGATGATTCCAATTTGCGGAGCCTCCTTCAACAGGTTCATCGTAGAGTTAACTTTCCGTCAAAGGTTAAAGTACCCGATTCAGTCAAAGCTGTCATTCACAAAATGCTACAATGGAATTTAGCCGAAAGAATCACCGTGGAACAACTGCAACAAGAGCCTTGGCTGGCCAATCAGGAGGAGGAATCTGAAAAGACCGCTGATTCAACTTAGAGCCATGTGATCGCAATAATAAGGCCAGGGCACTTAGCTGTGTAGTAACACCCTCCGCTCAGAGTGTTTGCAGAGAGAAATGTGATGGTATATTTGGATAGCACAAAAGCTGAGGATAAAACTGAGTGGAACGGAGCAAACAGCTCGAATCAACTGCGATGCTGTGTATTTATGTATTTTTTTAAAACAAATGAGACCATGTATAAGTATCGTTGAATCGCACAAAAGAGGATAAAACACAGACCGGAGTTAACAATTTGAATAAGTCAACTACAATGATTTCCTGGCGTTTTATTATTGTATTTTCTTCTTAAAAAACACACGACACCACTAATGCAGATTTGTTGTAAAAGATTCAAACTGTATCTTGGTTTAAAAGTTGTGTAACAACTGTTTGAATGATCGTGTATCACATAACATGTAATGGATTTTAGTGAGATATCAATTGTAAATACCTGACCGGCGTGAAGTGTTCACTGGAGCTAAAACGATCCAAACTTGCAGAGTACCTAGTACCTAGCTTCAGAGAGACTTCAAATAAGGAAACGCTTTGAGCCCATTACCTAGTGTCACTGAGTTCAATAATAATATACCTACCAGTTATGAATAAAACTTTACATAAATACGGATTGGCTGTCCTCTTCTCCGCAGAAGCTTCTTGGGAATATCGGGGAAGATTGGGGAGAGGGAAGTATAAAGAGAGCGGAGGCTCGAGAGAGAAAAAGCAAGCGCGCGGTAGACGCTGGCTTTTCCTTCTTACCCCCTCCCCCCCCCCCCCCCCCCCCCCCCGCGCGCTATTTCTTCCCTTTCTCCCTTCTCCCAAGGGAGCCTCTACGGAAGAGGGAGTCTACTGCCTTTAGCGGCTATTTCTTAGGCCATCGTGTGAATTCGCTCGGTGATCTTACCCGAGTAAAGCAACCCGCCGCCCCTCTCTCGAGGGGAAAAGCTCTGGGAACGAGGTTGCGAGTAAAGCCTGGTGCAAAGCCTCCAAGTCTGCGCTCGCAACTGTGAAACAAATTAACCTCGACGTACAGAAACTAGACAACATTTTGAGTAGTATCTTGTAAAGTTGAAACTGACTTTGCCTCGTTATTGTTAACATCCATTTCTTGATTATCCTCAAACGATTGTTTAGTTTCCACTGTTACGTTTTCATTGTTCCTATCTTCCGTGATGTCGTTTTCGTCTGAAACCTGTAAATTGTTTTCAGCTCCGTCATTATCTTTCTGAACATTACTCCGATCGGAGCCGCCATCAGTTTTAGTTTTGTCGAAGATATCTTGGGTGCCTGGTTGGCCCTTAAAATTATTTACCATTAAATCATCTTCACTCGTCCCACCTCCTTCTCCATCTTCACGTTCTACCGCTGCCTCATACTCTTGCTCATACATCGCGGGCTCAGCATATACAGGCAACAGCCGCGTGAAAACCTGCAATCTGTGATTCTTTGCATCAGCGACAATGATATTTTCGGCTGTGTCCATGGCAACATCATACGGTGTATCAAGGCATCCGGAATCTGAACCGATCATTCCGAATGTCCCAAGAGGTTCGCCAGTCGAAGAAACCACTTGGATTCTGTGGTTCTGACTATCAGCCACTAAAATGTTGTCATTGTGATCAAGTGCAACTCCCCTTGGGCAAGAAAACTTTCCCGACCCCACTCCCACTGAGCCAATTATCGTACTCTCCCCCAGGTTCTCTTGGCTTAGGACTTTGATTCGGTGATTGTCGTATTCAGTGACAATGACGTCACCATTTCTCTTGACAACAATTCCCATGGGGCAATGCAAGTCGTGTAGCCCACCGATGAAGCACAGAAACTTCCCCTCAAAGGCGAACTTTTGTATCCTGTGATTCGCTTTGTCAGCGGCATAAATATTTCCCAGATTATCAAACGCAACAGCGCTTAGCTCTGGTCGTTTGTCGTTCTTACTGTACACGGGTAAAATTGGACGAAGTAGTTCACCTGTTAAGACATAATTTAAATCCCGTCAGAAAAAAAACTATGAAGAAATTCTCCAAGCGAAAGATAGAGTAATGAACAAGCACTCGATCCTTTTTAATAGTAGAACAAGAGCAAAGGACCGCGAATGAAAATGCTGCTGGAGTACGTACGTAGGATCTATAGAAGATCGGCTAATCAGCCAAAAATAGAAACACAAACAGTTCATTTTGGGCTATATCATGTCGTTGTCTCGTTAACGCTCTACGTAGTATCAACCTTGCTTACTGTTTGTGTTACTCCATTTTAAGTCTCAACCTGTTTCCAAATGGTCGTTAATGAAATACTTATGGAGAATAAACCCTAAAATTCCCAGCCTAAAATTCCTGAAATTCCTAAAAATTCCCCAAAATTCCTAAAATTCCCAGCTATAAGCATGAGAAAATGACCTAAGAGAACAAAACCCCGTGCGCCATGAAGGTTGTTGGCATTTCCACTCCTTTGACCGCACGGTCTCTATTTCACAGAGATTCGATATCATGTAGCTTTCATCATTGCATGATGCGGGTATTTTGCTCGTACAGCGAAGGAAAATCGCGTGTTGTGTGAGAGGCTGTGAAAATCAACAAACTCGCTCGGATGACCACGTAGAAATGGCGGTTCCGTCTCCGATGGGGACGTAAAAGAACCACTGAGGGCGTAACAAAACCCTGGCTGTGACCATCCTCAGCGCCATACATTGTTCATGGGTGGGGTGGGGGAGATGAGATCAACAATGGATCGATAGCGGCTGCCTGAGGCGCCTTCATAAGCTGATGTCCGATCTCATTCTCATAAGTGTATGTAAAGCGCCATGAAACATGTGATATGTGCGCTATATAAGTCTCTTTTCAGCCTAGTCCCTAGGCGTTCTCGGTTCGGTCTAACCTGGACCCTACTTTGAGCCGTGACGTCACCGAGAGAGCCTCGTCGAGAACTAGGGACTAGGCTGGTCTCTTTTTATTTATTTTTTTATTAACTCTAAAATGACATGACGTCATTCAAACTGACCAGTCAGGTGTCGACCCAGCCTAGTCCCTAGTCGTTATCTCTTGCCCCGTTGTCCGCGCGAAGTCTGGGATGAGGGGTAGGCTCTCTCGGTGACGTCACGGCTCAAAGCAGGGTGCAGGTTTGACCGAGCTGAGAACGCCTAGGGACTAGGCTGGTGTCGACCATAAAATAACCACTCTCGGCCCACGCAGTATGACACCGAACTAATAATAGATTAAAAATAATTTTCATTGGAAGAGGTCCATGTATGGGAGATCTGTTCTCTTAGATTATTTTCTCTTGTTTTAAGTCATGGCAAAACGGGAACTGATAACTTACGAGTCGGTTTGGCCAGCACTTGCGTGTACATGCTACAGCGTTGACTTGCGATCACTTTGATCGAGCTTAAATTAAATTTGTCCGCAAGTAGGCGCAAGATTTTCGCCGTTCGGCCACCAAACGCAAGTAGTCGCGAGTCAACGCAAGTCAAGCGTTGAAAGCAATTACAAGACTTACAAGCGTGACCGCGCGGGACTAGGCCGACCAAATTTGCGTGTACTTGCGAGCCAACTTAACTGACGACTCCGTTTGACCACCCAGCTCAAGTCTACGCAAGATGTCACTTTCCAAATTGCGAACCCTAGGGCTTTAATCGTCAATTCTACGACGAGAAATCATATCGGCTAAGATCGAAGAAAGCAAAGATAACGATGTAAAACAAGTGTCGCAAGGCCTGAAAAGATTATATGTTTCCTTTTATTTAGTTTCACTGTTTTGCATGCTTCTCATTCACAGGGGTGTCTGATTCTTCTAAGCCCCTCCGTTTTGTTCCTTCGAGATTTTTACTTCACTTACCCGTGTTACTAAACACCCGTAAAATCTGTGAGTCGGTCATTACCAGGTCTCCTCTTAAACTGACCGCCAGGGCGCATGGTCGACATTTCCCGCCCATGTTGAGTGGCTCCCGTGTCACGTGACCGTTTATGTCCAGAATTTGAACGCGCGCGTTACCATAATCAGCTACGTAAACATTGCCCTGTCTATCAACGGCCACACTCGTGGGAAACTGGAACTGGGGTGGATTTACACGTTTCCCTTTTCGACCAATCACCATTGATTCTCGTTCTGATATCTTGCTGTAGTCAAGAACCTTTAAAGAAAAAAAAAATAAAGAAAATCTGCAACAAATGCAATTATTTCATTTTTCCTTTTCAAGATTCAAAAAGAGGCGTGCTCATTTTGTAAACAAAGATCGCTATCCACTGGAATGCAGGTAACTTGTTGTTTTGTTTGTATTACCACAAGACAAGGGCATGCGACTAATTTGCTTCTACGCCGCCTTCTTGGTCATCGCCAGCATGGTGTAGCTAACGATCAAATCTTTGTTTCTTACCAGCCAAACAATTCTGGAGTTTTCGCTTAGTATATCCCACGAGATATCTTCTCTGTTTTGATTGATTCTGTTTTAATTATTTTAACCCCTGAGTCAGAGCGGGTGAGTCAGATTTGAGTTATGTTACGTCATCAGTGTGGAATGTCGGTCTTGCGCATGGGCACAGTGTGGAGCCAGAAGAAAAGGTCATAACATGGGTTATCAACTGAGTTGATAGAGCAGTTTTCAATTGAGTGTCGAAAGTAATTACAAAATTGCTTTGGTTTTGCATTGCTACGCGTTGTGATTGGCTAAAAAATCTCGCGCCACTTTCTCGACCAATCAGAAGTAAAACCAAAACCAATCGTGACTTGCTCACGCGCGTTTTCCCGCGCTTGGCGCCGCCGACATGTAATTGCTTCGAGCTCTGATTGGTTCATTGGATTGTTTACGACTGCTGTGATTGGTCAGAGTAATTACTTTGTACCATATCCTCACTGCATACTCATTACCTCACCACGTAAGACTAAGTTATGGGAAGAATCCGCGACTGCAGAGGCAATGGGCATGCAACGAGGATATACACTGAGCTCGTCAACCGCCACCAGGGGAGGTGGGTGGGTCGCGAAAGTTGACTGTCGTCCCGGAGTACCGATGAAATGACCACGTTTTAGGCGGAGCGACCAAATTTATACCCCGGGAGCGCAAAGCATTACTACCACTACAAGCGTGCGCAATCACGGAGGAATGCGAAGAGATTACTTAAACTTCCGCTATGAGCTAATTAATTATGCAGTGAGAATAGGTTTTGGTTTTACGACACTCAATTGAAAATTGCTCTAACATAAAGGTAAATTGGCGCTCTGACGAAGGGCTAGCGCTCGAACTGACGTCAGCATTTGAATTTCTTTACGACGGCCATCAGCTCAGTTGATAAAACTAAATTTTCACGTTTCTCTCCCCTACCGACGCAGCGCCACATTTTCTTTAGAAACTAACCCCGTTATTGCATGAGTTACTCCCTTTATAGCAGCTTTTAAACTTCTGACCACAAAATATGCCACGAATATGCATCCGGCCCTGAAAGCCTTCTATGAAGCGGACACACGTTGCTACCTTGTACCAGTAACATTATGTCCACATTTGATTCTACTGATTTTATTATTTGACTTCAAGATTTCGAACCCAGTTGCGCAAGTACACTGAAGACTTCATAGAAACATCGAGAAACGTATGCACCAGCACAAGAATCAGAATGTTTTGACCCTTGCTTGCGTTTGTCTGTTGAAGAGTCAGTGCGAAGTCTTGTGATTCTACTTGGTACAGTGTGCCTGCGGTTTTGCTTCAGCCATCACTAGTGAAATTTAACCCTTTAAATCCGAAGAGTGCAATATCCCAAAATTCAAGAAAAATACAAAATTTCATTCTAGAAAATATTGAAAAACAAATGGTACCATGTAATAGTAATGTCGAAGAGGTTTCATTTGAATGGTCACACCATAGGATTTTGTCCACAGACTAAAAAGTTAGAACTACACTACATGTCTCTATAAATGACTTTACGATTGAAAGGGTTAAGCGGACCATTTTATTTTTAGGGCAAATACCCCAAAAATATTCTGCAAAGCTTTCACAGAAAAACATAACGTGCACAGTACAACATGTACAAGACATATCTTGTGCACCAGTCATTGAAATAAGAATTTATGCATAATATTTACTCGCAAAAAATACTGAATCGTGCTCATAAAAAGATTGGCTAGATACCCGCCCCTTGAACATAAAAACGTTTCGTTCCATTAGACGTGTGTAAAGGGTGCACTTTAGACATCACTGCGAGCAATGGTGATACACAAGGTTGTGCTATTTATTTATATCTATTTTACCTTATATTCTAGTCTTCTTGCTATTTGTGGTTCGTTCGCCATGTTGCCATGCAAAGAAACTTGACTTCTCGGTCTTGAAAAGGGAGTCAATGGCTTCAAACGCCTCGTATCTTCCAGTTCAAGGGAAAGATTCTCGAGTCTTTCCTGTAATTCGGCCGACGTGCGTTGATTTTTTCTCGTGCTCTGTTTCAGCGCCCTCATCTGCATCAACACGTCGTGAATGTTATCTTCCAGGACGATAATATCCTGTGTCTTGTGTCTGATTTCCACGTGCGTTGTTC
The DNA here is from genome assembly GCA_022457155.1 of Cladopsammia gracilis. Classification (NCBI taxonomy): domain Eukaryota; kingdom Metazoa; phylum Cnidaria; class Anthozoa; order Scleractinia; family Dendrophylliidae; genus Cladopsammia; species Cladopsammia gracilis. The sequence continues at coordinate 722,128 of JAJGOT010000052.1, read as the reverse complement.
TTATCAAGTCCAAAGCGTTTTGATGTTTTGCAATGAGCTCGTCCTCACTTTTCTTCGACTTTTCATATTCTTCCTGTTTTTCTTTCAACTCTCTTTTAACGCTCGCACTGTTTGGGTTTTCCTCTAGTTTCTGCTTGATCTTGTCGATTTCCACTTGTCGTTTTTTCATGAAAAATCTAACCGTCTCCAATTTTCTCTCAAACGATTCTATCTCGGACTCGTGCTCAACGATGTTATTTTTCAAGTTTTGTATCGCATCCTCTACGCTCACGAGGTTTTCATTATTGGCCTGGATTTGCACTTCACATTCTTTGATCTGATTGGTTGATTCGGTTTCTATGTCTTCGCATGCTCTGATTTCGTTTTCTAAACTTTCGATCATGCACAGTAGGGTTTCACGCCTGTTGTTCAATCTGGATGCCCGCTCGCTCTGCTGTCGTTCACCTAAAAGAAATGTAACCGAGCCTTATTTATAATACGTTTGACCTTGATTCATGTTGATTAGAATCGGAAAATACTAAACTAAACTAAACTAAAAGATTTCTAAAATCAGTCTAAACTGGAAGGTCTTCGGACGATTTCAGTAATTCTCTACACTGGTTATACTTTCACACTATGTGACATCAGAAGCAAATTACGCGCTGCAGACCTTGCTCTTACTGTGTTAGGAAAAAAAGAGAGCGAATGTTTTCTTCAAAGGCATTGTTTCTCTTTCCTAAATCCACTTTCCACCTTTCTTTCTTCACCTTTTCTTTGGTTCACTGAAATGTTTTCTGAGTCGGTATACTCTCTGATAGAAAAGGGGAGCTGAAGCAAGTTTTCTGCCATAAAGCATTTTTGGTGAGAATGAAAAAAAAAACTGATTGTCACCGCAATTACTGTTGACTGGCTTTACTTACTCACTATGGGTAATTTTCCAAGGGCATGTGGAAATAAACTTTTAACTTGCGAATTTAAGTGTATTTTTCTGCTTCGTCATTATAATCTCTTGTCTATCTATTCTTACAGATGATTGACAAGCTTCTTCTCTGTCCATATGGCATGACAGGTTTATAACTAGTTAATCAGGTGTGATTTGTGTCATTTAAAGTAAAGTAAAGTAAAGTAAAGTAAAGTAAAGTAAAGTAAAGTAAAGTAAAGTAAAGTAAAGTAAAGTAAAGTAAAGTAAAGTAAAGTAAAGTAAAGTAAAGTAAAGTAAAGTAAAGTAAAGTAAAGTAAAGTAAAGTAAAGTAAAGTAAAGTAAAGTAAAGTAAAGTAAAGTAAAGTAAAGTAAAGTAAAGTAAAGTAAAGTAAAGTAAAGTAAAGTAAAGTAAAGTAAAGTAAAGTAAAGTAAAGTAAAGTAAAGTAAAGTAAAGTAAAGTAAAGTAAAGTAAAGTAAAGTAAAGTAAAGTAAAGTAAAGTAAAGTAAAGTAAAGTAAAGTAAAGTAAAGTAAAGTAAAGTAAAGTAAAGTAAAGTAAAGTAAAGTAAAGTAAAGTAAAGTAAAGTAAAGTAAAGTAAAGTAAAGTAAAGTAAAGTAAAGTAAAGTAAAGTAAAGTAAAGTAAAGTAAAGTAAAGTAAAGTAAAGTAAGAGTGAAGTGAAGTGAAGTGACGTAAAGTAAAGTAAGAGTGAAGTGAAGTTAAGTGAAGTGAAGTGACGTAAAGTGAAGTTAAGTGAAGTTAAGTGAAGTAAAGTAAAATAAAAAGCAAAGCAAAGCAAAGTGAAGTAAAGTGAAGTAAAACTATATTTAACCAGGGTGGTCCATTCAGCTCAAAGGCTGGTATCCATAGGGGCTCTGCTTAAAAAAATATACATTACATTAAAATTTTTAAATTATACATTACAATACTAAACTAAAGTTGGTAAACGTGTTGGTAAACTCAAGTTAACGTGTGTGATGAACGCGACAAACATGTTGGCAAACAGTTGTCGACAAATATTACTTGTTTCTATTCTTGCCAACTTTTTCGCCAACTTTGGCAAGTTGGCAAACGAAACTCCCCGCCATTTGACGTGTAAACGTTACTGCAACTTCAGTATGTACAACATTGTTTCACAGGGTACCCACTCATCCTCCCACCAGAAGTAACAACCCTGAGAAGGAGGTTAAGGTAAGCCCTAAGGGTGATCAGCATCAAATTTCTCCTTGTAATATCAATGCCTTATTAATCAAAAAGGTCATGAGAATTAAGGGCACGATCACACAAGATGAATTCCGTCTTGATATCTAAACAATTTCTCTCCAATACTTCTATAGGAAATGTATAGGGACAAGAAATGAGAATTTAAATTTTAATATTAGGGCTGAAAGGGTTAAGAGACGTTGGAAAATCGGCACAAATAAAATCAATACAATGAATAATCCAAACACACAGCAGAAGGCAAAACCACCAATATATATTTCATATCTGAGCTTATTTGTTACCAAGAGAGATGTCAGAACCATGAAATGAACAAAATCAATATCTTAGAAATTGGCGATGATTTATGCTTAAGTGTATATTTGCAAGACTTTCGCATTGAAACTGGTTAAACTTGGTTACTAAAAGTGATGAAATTAAGTTTATAGAGCTTCGACGTCACATTTAATTAAACGAAATGACATTAGAAGAGGAATTAACTGTTAATAAAATTTAGTTTTCATACCAAGGTAAACCAGCAAGCCTTTTGAACCGAAATAAACAGTAGATAATAAGGAAACCCATGGCAAATTAAAACCATCAATAATCTTAGAGCGGTAAGTAAGGGATGCCACAAGGCGTGCAAATGTAAAAATTGGATCGTTTGTTTAAATCAGCAGTTGTTAACGATGAAATCAACTCAGTTGATAGCGAATTTTATAACATCAATCAAGAATTTTCACCTACCGACAATAGCAACAGCAGTAAACTTTTCTCTAAACTCGTCCACAAGATTGGCTTGCTTTAAACACTTTGCTTCGATCAAGAGTTTTCTCATAAACGCTAACTTCCTTTCTGTAACCAAACCTCTTTTTCTTAGCACCTCCGTGAGTTCCTGTCCCGAATCAAGATGTTCCAAGGTCTCCTTGTTAACATGCCCTTTGAGAAGATATTTCATGTAACGAACATCGCTTAGCTGTAATTCCTTTCCGATATCTTGGAGGAGCAGTTGAAATGGAGAATTATTTACTGCTAGAGCTGACATTTGAACGAAGATTTGATAACACCTTCGAGTCGCGCGCGCCGGTTTGTGCAAGTTTAGTTTTCCAAAGAGCTTCTATCTTCCCATGGTTACATTCCAGCATATACAAAGAAACTTAAAAAAATTAACATACTGATTATTTGCTCTATTTAATCTTTTGCCTTTGACGCGTTGCTTGGAGAAACACAAAAGGCAAGAGCAGTGCTAAGGATTAAATCAACAATCGTACTAAAATCGTATTCTTTGTATTCATTAGAGCGATTAGTTTGTCGATCAGAGCACCCTTTTGTAGACGGGCGTTTTGTCGCTTTGTTTGCGCTTCCATGACAATGACGGATGGACACTTCAACCCAATCATTTAACATCGGACAATTTCTAGACATTTTAGAGTGTTTTAATCCTATCAACAAGAAATTTCAGCTAAAATTTACAGCTATACATCTATATAAAGACGTAAAGTGCCGTGTACAGCAAATAAACCGCCCGCATGTTTTTAAAAATAGACAAATCATTAAAAAAGGGACAAGGAAGGATAATGGGGGCTAAGGCTCAAATTAACTCCGTTATTTTACCAAACCACAACAATAACGCTAATTGGAATCGGTAGCGCGAATGTTATAGACCAATATCACGCTTGCATGGCATGAAAATATATTTAATTTAATGGGCAAAAGAGTCCAGTATCAAATTCAGCACATCAATATTAGTAAAACTGTAAAGTTTCGTAAAGATTGCTCGTACACTGGAGGAGATATGAGCTTTTGAAACTTAGTACTCTGGCCTAATTTTTAGAAAGAAATGTATGGGAAAAACACGAAAACGAGGCTGGACGGGCAATCTATGCCCGTCCACCATACATTTCTTTGTAAAAATGTCAGTTTCAAAATTTCATATCTTCGTCATTTTGCTAGCAATCTTTACAAAACTTTGTAGTTTTACTAATATCGATATGCTGAATTTGATGCTGGGCTCTTTTTGCCAATAAACTAAATATATTTTTGTGCCATGCTAGCGTGATATTGGTCTATTGAGGCCCTGACCACGTCATTGCGTTTTCAAAAGACTCTTTAAAAAGCAAGTCTTTTCTTTTCATTTTTTTTAAAAAGAACGAAGCAACTCATGTGATATTTTCATCCACCGAAGAGTTTCATACCGTTTATATATTTCCAGATAAATGGGGGTTTTGTTTGAAATTGGATGCTGTTCTATGCGTTTTTTTCTCCATCCTCTACACCAAAAAAATGCATTATGGTGTCGTCGTAAAACGCGCATAAAAATGTATACTTCGTTTTCAGACAAAAACGTCTAAGCGTGGGCTTGAGCTGAAAAACCTGCGAACATGCTCCTTAGTGGTAGCCTGCGAGCAAACTCTCGGGCTCGGGTTCGAGGGAGGGTCTCGCTCGTTTCCCTCTTAATATCTCCCTCTTTAGCTGCTGTTACACGTAACAATGTCTCGAAAAAAATTGTTGCTCGTATGTTACATGTTTACAATTTCCATGCAACTTGTCTTAGGAAAAAAATGCTTCGGTTGATAAATGACGCATTAGTTGACTAAAATAGGATGGCGAAACAAGTTGAAAGAGCAAATTTACACGTATTTTTGTTGCAACTTGAAGAAATTTGTTGAAGAAATTTGTTGCAGAAATTTGAAAACGATTAAACTTTTCGTGCAACTAAAAGAAATTTCAATTGCACGAGGTGTTACAAGTGAAACTCGCGCGTGCGAGACAAGTTACACGAAAAGTCATTTACGTGTAATCAGCATCTTTAGTGTTCTGTAAGCATTTCGTGTTTGACAAAGGTACATAGTTTTAATTTGTGGCAGTTTTAACCGAAAAACGTTTGAAATATGACGTAGCTCCTTTAAACTCCATGTTCAAAGGAGATGGTGGCTTTTTCACTAAATATATCTGTAGACAAAGATAGTTTACTATACGTCTTTATTAAACAAAAGCAATATCACTAACACTAACAATGAACAGTGTGTGTACATCATAAAGAAATAGGGAAAAAAGCTGTTAAAAAGAATAATTTATAAAATGACAAATTTAGAGAATAAAAGATGCAAAAAAATTGATATATAGGTTTGCGGAAAACCAGGAAAAGAAAGCGAAAACAGCGAAGAAAGATAAATTATTCAATTTTTTTTACATTGAAAGAATTAAGAGCTCATTCCACAAATTTCCAAAAAATTCAAGTACTTTGACTTTCCCATGAAATTTCATACACTTATTATACTTTTATCTAAGTGAAGAGAAAGCTTGAGCAAAAGTAATTAGGTCAGAAAATGCAATAAAAAAATTGATATTAACATTCTTCATCAGAAGAAAACAATGGTGTATTATCAGTGTTGTTATTTCTGGGCTTGCGTATCACTGCAGTGTAGCGTTTTGCAGATCTTCGCTGTACATTTAACATCAACTCCTTTAGTTTGGATGGCGAAGGCATGTTGCTAAGGAAACTGCCATTGTGTAAATCTGAGGGGGTGTTTCCTCTGGATCGTAAATTGTATTGGTGGGATGTACTTAGATCAGGAACCTAAAAAATAGTAAGCAATTAAGTCACCTTTCATTCGATAAAAATTGAAAAATAATGACTAAGCTAGTTGTGTTAAAAGTTACCATAACAGTGCATTGAAACTAGTGTCTTTGGCTTAGAGTGGACAGGATAGAAATTTATTGCAACTTGGGTGAACATTTTCAGGATCTGTTGATAAAAAAAGAACTAAAAACTGGTAAACTATTGTTAGCTCTCCCTTTGAGAATTCGCTTGAAATCTTCCCATTTTTTAGCAATTTTGTATAAAAGACGGGTATTTTCTATTTTAACTAGCCTCCAACACAAATGTTTCTCTGTCTTACCCTTTCTCTGCTCCTTGTTCTTCTTGATATTGATGAATTTCCTTTGCTTGGCGTCTCTTTTGATCTTCTTCTGTTCACTGGTGTTTTAAGTTCAGTTGTTGTTTTCTGGTTTTTAGTGGTCTCAAGCTCCTCTTCTTCATCACTGCTATCATCTGAGAAGCTCTCCAGTTCAGAATCATTAGGAATAAAACTAGGATCGTCACTCTCGTCATCCTCATCATCCAGGTTTTGTGATGTAATGGCAGCATCTGGGATGTCACATGGTATGCTGTGATGTAAGAAGCTGGGGTGAGCAATGCTTTGCTGAGATTGGCTGCACAGCAAATGGCCTTATTTATTTCAAAATGGGGGGGGGGGGGGGGAAGGGGACTTGTTCAATTTAGCAGACTTCCAGCACATGGATAAACCATATTTTAATAAATAGTGTTATGCCCATGATTAAATAGGAATCCTTACTTGAGTAAAAGTAATATTTCCCTCATAGCTTGCATGTACATGTACACCAAGCGAATTACTGCCTGGAATAATAAGTTAGAATTTATACTGGGGGCTTATTAAAGAGCTTAACCCGGTTTCTGTAGCATGAGGTGACTGAGAGTATTACTACTCCCCACTGGATGGGATGTTAGTCCATTGCAAAGTTACCCAACAGCATTATGTCACCGGTACCCATTTATACACCCGGCCCCAGTTGTTCAAAAGGTGGATAGCGCTATCCACTGGATAAATCACTACCCAGTGGATAAGTATAAAAAAATCCATTGTGTCATCCAATGGATAGTGATTTATCCGGTGGATAGCCTATCCACCTTTTGAACAACCAGGCCCTGAGTGGAGAGAGACAACGTAGAGCACAGTTTCTTGTCTAAGGAAACAACAAGGCTTGAACCACCGACCTTCAGGTTGAAAGTCTGATGCAATAACCACTAGAGCACTACGTCTCCACTACCACTGGTAGTGCAAGATTGAAAATCATCCACAATTCTGATGCACTGCCAGTTGGTCAAAATTCATTCCTCCAGAAACTTTGGGGAGACTGAGCACCAGCTTTTGGTACTGTGATTTCTGGGATCATTTGGGTAACCAATGTGAGCTATGATTGGTTAATGGTTGCCATTGGAAACCATTAACCTATTGTAACTAACATTGGTTAGTCAAACGATCCCAGTGGCAAAAGCCGGTGTGTTGTGTCCCTGTAGTTATCGGAGCGGCAAATTCAACATTCATAAAACCACTTTAGTTGGATGTAGAGTCAAATATTTAACATCTACAACAAATTATTTAACGAAAGAACCACTAGCCTCTTAGCAAGATTTTATTTACCTTCCCTGCAAAGACTTGTGTGATGATTCTCCATTTGTAATCGCCTTCAAACCATTGATCTTATCCTGCCATCTTTTGATGTCTCTCATCTGAAGCTGCATCTCACGAAGTATATCAAAGTTGATTTTATTGTAATCCTGATATTGATAACTGTTAACCGTGATCATTATGACTGCTATAAAAATAAACAGTTTTCTACAGAACCACAGTCTTGCATGAATTGCTTCCTAGAAGACGAAAAATATATATTTGTGTTAGACCCAAACAGGTACCTTGAACTTCTTGCTGACACAAACCATAAACAATTACCCCTGCTTCATTTGGTTACAGAATGTAACCCTCCCTAACTCTAACTTTCGACATCTCAACAGACTGTTTGAGTTATCTGGATACTACTGTAGATCCAGAGATTTCTTGTTGGTCAAAGCAGTGTTCCCGTAAGGTTAATAGGGACCTTTAGCAACAACAATGTTGGCATCCCAAACATTATGTTCAGCAACCAGAAGTCTAGTATTATTTTTAAGGCATACTTCTGCTTTTTATAAAGAAGAGGAAAGCTCTTGTTTGTGTCTGAGGCATGATGCAACGAAGGCAGAAGACTTGAAGAGGAAAATAGTACATCCTGGATGCCACTTGAGACATCCAGGATGTCAAAATTCTTGTGCTTATTTAGGTCCCTATTAAATACTGCAGTAGCAGTATGTTGGGTAATTTGAATTTTTTTTTTTTACCTTTGGCTGAATTGGACAACCAAAATTAATGTTCTATCAACATCAAACTTTGCAGAAGTTTGCATCAAGTGATAACAAACATAAGCATTATCCCAAAACATGCAGAAAGGTGTCAGTTTGATCCCTGTGATGGCATTGAGCTTGTTTTCACCAACACCTGTTCTGGTAAGAACTGGCATTGTTGACAATGACTAACACAATAGCACACACCATGTATATAGTAAAAGCATTTACCGTTGTATCAGTTGACTGACTATCTGTAACTCCCCAAGACGTCACCAACCGCTCAAGGAAAAAGAGAACAAATAATGCAATAAAAAGTGGAAGTCTAGCCCCTGCCGTCCGCGGTGTACTGGTCAGGAAATAACAAGTACACACAGCAGCTACATAAAATGCTACAGACTGCAAACTTATGAACTCCCCCAGAATCATTGACTGTAGTTTTCTAACTCTCTCCACACTTTTAAAAACACTATCAAAGGTTTCACTAAATAATTCTCTTTGTTCTACGGCATTTTGCTTCATGTCTTCAAAAGCTCTTTTGGCATTCAATGTAGAGTTTCTGAGCGTTTCTGATAATTGAATTTCATTTGAGATTATTTTCTTTTGGTTTTCCAGTGAAGTGTTCTGCTTCTCTAGAACCAACAGTTGTTTTTGAGCAGAATCCTCTAACCGAGCTGCAACGTCCTGTGAAGTCCTCGATAATTTTGAGATCGTATCCTCCGTTCTTTGCTGCCAAAGTTCACTTTTCACGTAGAAACAAATATTTGCTGTGTGCGTAAAAAACGTTGTGTAGGCAAGATATGTCGTATCGTCCATTTTCCCTGTACATTCCTCGATCGATTGAGTTTCCCTTGAACAAGAATAGAGTTTTCTTCCTGACTTCGAGAGGTGGCAATTTGTGAAATCAATAGCGAGGTAACTTTGCTCTACATCTCCAAGATTTCTGCAACGTTTCTCGATTCCTTCAACGACATTTTTCCAGCAATCGCTTCTTCTTGCGTTCGTCGTAAACTCCTCTAATTTGGATTTTCCAGCTTGTATTCTGTCTTTGTTGATAAGCTCAAAACCATTTCCTTTCACATGGTTGTTAGCTGAATCAAAAGCCGAACTAGACCATAGAAAAATACATGTAAGTGCAAGTCCTATGAAAACCTTTCTGACCACCATATTGTTTACTGCGTTTTAAGTTTTGGCGGACGTTTTGGCGCTCAACTGGGTACTAGGTCACATGACATTTTACATTTTACAATAACTGTGCGAATTCTCGCGCGCTGATTGGCTTATTTTTATTAGAGAACTTAAGGTCGCGGGGGACAGGTTCCGCTCATCAGTATGCATTTATGAAAAGAGTATGCACGAAGTGCGACGGCTGATACCGAAAATGCGCGAAATATTCACGAACAGGCTCTGCAATGTTTCTGCATCAATAATTGCACGTGCAAAGCGTCTCAACGCTTTGTTCTTTCTGCATGAAGTGTTGACAATAGCCCGTGGATTAAAATTAGCAAAATTACCATATGATATTTTTTTGCATTCGTGTTTGCTCGGGAAGCCTTCGGAAGCGTAAAAACAAGCAATTTTGTGTCCAAGAATTCAGCGCAGATAGAGAATTTCATGAGTTGACACTGCAGGGAGGTAAACTAGGTGTATTGTAGATTGTCATATCTGACTCAAAATTTTTAAATAGGCTTTCAAATGGAAGATATGAGGCTTCAAATTCTAACGTGGACAATTTTACTCCTTTAAAAGCTAATAACTTTTAATTAAAGTTGAAATAAAACAATCGGAGTCAGATATGACACAATAGACGTTTTGACGGATCAGTGAGTGGGAAAATCAGCTTGCTTTGTGTTCTTCTCGAGGAGCAAACTTGGACACAAAACCACGTCTTAAGGAAAGATAACTTTAGTGGTTTACAGCATTGCCGCAAAGCGCGATCCCTTTAATAAAAAACAATCCTTACGCACTTCCATTATTCGCCAATAACTCTGTTAAATTTTAGCGAAATCGGCTTTCAAACCTTCACGATATAACGTTTTTCAAAGTTACAACCCTGCCAAAATTTTGCCTTATGAATTTATTCATGGCCAGGTATCCCCCGCGACCTTAAGATCCACGACGAACGAGACGACGACGACGTCTATAGATCGCGGGAGGACTGGACTGAAGACGTCGGTTTCGGTGGGAAAATGAAAACTTAAGATGCGGCCGACAGGTAGACGACGACGACTTATTTCGACTTGGCTTGTTGAAAACGTCTCGCTCAAGATGACATCGTTTAAGGACATGATTGAGCTTCTTTTTTTGAGCCGTGGATTAAACTTTATTAACGACGAAGAATTTCGGGTCTTACTTCGTGTACCGCACAGATGACGTACAACAATAGGAAACATTGTTTTTCGGTCATTGTTTTTGGGTAAAAGAATTTTGATGAAGCATTGTTTCCTTTTGTTTTACGTCATTTGTATCCTCTACACGAAGTAAGAGCCAGAATTTCCAGTTTTGTTTGACCTGTTCGAGTCAAAACATCCTGATTTTTTCCCCATGGAGAATATTGAATGTTCGCGCTGTATGAAATGGCCGAGTCCGAGTGTTTGGCCGAGTTCCCGGTTTTTTTTTTTTTTTTTTTATTATTGTGTTCGGAATTTCATACAAAGTTTGGATTCCTAAAAATAAACACGATACACAATTAATTACAAGAGTTGGCAAAAAAAATTGTATTTGGCCGTAAGTGAGTCTAAATAATCGCATGTGCAAAAAAGTTACAAAATGAAATGTTTCACTGCTAAAATTCGATATATTTTACATATCACAGAGGCGAAAATTCCAGAGTACAAGTGATTAAATTCTTCTATTCAAGGCTTGCGGCCAGCTGCTTGCAGTCATGAATAATTTTTTTTCGATCTAGTTGTTTCGACCGTAAGGGCAAGTTTTAAAGATAAACGTTATGCTGCCAGCACTTACAGTTGTGTTCTCAAGTCAAAACACAATTGATAACTTATAATTATTATTCAGGTTCTTCATTCCTTTTTACAACCTCATGGAAAAATAAACTTTGTTTACGACTTACCGGTTCGCCTTTTCCTCTTGTCTTGCCGCCAGTTAGTAAACAACACGAAAACACGCACGTTATATACAGTCAAATTTTTAATCCAATTCGCTTCGTAAAATAGAAAGAGAAGCTTAAATGAAACCACAAAAGATAAAGGATGAAAAAAGATTAAAAAAGTGACAATTCAGTGTAAATTTTTACCTTTGAACTTTGTTTAAACAACTCCTTTGCACGACGACGTGAAACTACTGGCTTGGTCGTCGTCGACGAGAGGACGACGACGAAATCGCGTGAATCTCACTTCCGGTCGTCGTCGTCCATGCCGTCGTCGTGGATCTTAAGCTCCCTAATTATCAATAAGAGTACAGACGCATAAAACGATAAAACTGACGCCATCAGCGAAAGTTTTTCCAAACTTGTCAGCGCTGCGATTTTGTGGCGAGAATGAACTTGAACTTGAACTTGAACTTGAGAATTCTTTCACAAATGCAGAATTATTCAATGAGGAAATCGTCCAAAATAGATGAGATGAACCTCAAGAAGCTAAAACACAACCTTAAAGCGGAAAGATGAAGATGTTTGTTGAGAATCCAGACCTGAAAATTGGCGGTGAGCAGGATTATAGTCCTGTGAGTCGCTGAAATAAGCTTTACCGGAGGTGATCGAACTGAACCGTGTTTCAACGGATTATTTGAGAACAGTTTTAACCGAAATAAAGGTTAGTTTCAAAATTCCAATTTTTCTATGTGTTTCTGACTTCCCCTACTCAAACTTTTAATTTACGAGCCCGTGTTTCTCCGAATTATGGCTATGCATTTCCTTCCTTCATTTCAGTTTGCTGTGGATCCACTCGCCTGCGGCTCGTGGATCCACAGCACTTTGACAATGTTATGACGAATTTTATCATCAATAACAGGACAGACGCATAAAAAACTGACGTCAATTTGTTAAATCGAGCGTCTTACCATATCACTATGGTACTATGGCAACAAAAGTCAAAAGAAAAGAAAAGAATAGAAAAGAAAAGAAAAGAAAAGAAAAGAAAAGAGAAGAGAAGAAAAGAAAAGAAAAGGAGATGAGGGGTGGGGGGGAGGAGGGTGAGGAACCTCGTTACCCGCGTTGTCTTCACCCCTCTCCCAGCCCCTCGGCCCCCACCCCTCACCCCTCACCCATCACCCCTGCCCAAAGGCGGTCACGCAAGAAAGCAGATCAAACGGAAATTTGTTTTCCCTTTTCAATAAGCCGTGACAAGCAGATATCGCTTCGTACAGGCAGGAACAACACCCACTAAAGGGTAGAAGATAACGTAAATTTCTTTACTGAGAAGTGAAAATGAGTATTAAGGACTTTAAGGATTTTATCTGTACCAGAGCGGGACTTTGCATTGGTGCGGTTGTAATTGTGATCATTTTGATAATTGGCCTTGCTGTTGGTCTCAACGTCAAGAAATACCAGGCTGAGAAGAATCTGAAGTATGCGACTAAGAAGTTGGACCTTCCAACTCACTACCTTGCTCGAAGGCCAAAAGGTTTCGACATCTATAAAGACATACTTTATCTATCGCCTGGTGATGAAGACGAGATAGGTCATGCAAGAAAATGCGTTTCGTGTGTCTCAAAATGGACTGTTTACATGCTGAACAAGAACGATGAGATAGCGGTCGTGATAACGAAGAAAACCTGGTCTTGGACTGCTAAATACGACATTGAAGAACAATGGAAAACCAATGCGACGAGCTATCGTATAGAATACAGCTGGAGCGCTTCAGGATTTACCAGCGAGGTTTATACAATTAAGAATTCAAATGGCGTTGAAATTGCACGCACCGATAGATTTCGATTGGAATTTGGCAAAACAATCACGCTGAAAGATTCCATACTATCTAAAGGTTCCACGCTGGGAGTGATCAAGCGACCGTCATTTCAGCTGTACCCCACATGGGATATCAAAGTGAATAACGAAGATGTTGTACCAGCATATTTGTTCGGAGCTATAGCCACTATTACAACAATAAGAGAGGCTGAGGACAATAATGACAAGAAATGATTTCTAGCAGCCTTGTTTATGTTCATCTGCTGTCATATCCAACTGTTTGGAGTATCAACTGTTTTGACATTGTAATCTGTTGTAATTGATCATGTTGATCATTCTCTGACGACCTGAATACAATTGCCAATTTAGAGTAAATGTATTTCTTGGCACTCTTAAACTCGAATTGTTATTTTAAGAACCAAATTTGTTAAAACAAATCGACAGGTAAGAACTTTTTCGTTGTTAAATTAAATTTCTTATTTTAAGAATTTAATTCTTACTTTAATTCTTAAGAAATTGATTTTAAGGAAGAAAGTTTTCTTAAAATAAGAATTAAATTCTTGAAATAAGAAATTTAATTTAACAACAAAAAAGTTCTTACCTGTCGATTTGTTTTAACAAATTTGGTTTAAGAGTGTGGTGTTGTGAAAGCCCATACTGTAGTTACTAAAACAAGGAATGAGCTACAATGAGCTACAACGATCAGCCACAATGACCTACAATGACCTACAATGAGCTTCAACAATCTACAATGAGCTACAATGAACTACAGTGAGTTACAACGAGCTACAATGAACTACAATGAGCTTCAACGATCTACAAATGAGCTACAATGACCTACAAAAAGCTACAATTAGCTAAAATTAGCAACAAGGCCGGGTTTTACCTTTGTGGCTGATCATTGTAGCTCATTGTGGCTCATTGTAGATCATTGTAGGTCATTGTAGGTCATTCCTTTTTAGTAACTACATGTGGAAGCCATTGTTGGTTAGCTATTGTATTGTGGTGCGAGTATTGTTAAATATAATTCGCCTTTTGTTTTACATCACTTGGTGATCGCAACATCCGTAGCCTCTTCCAGGCATTCTGATAGTGGGAAGCAAAGGATAGGTGGCACGCAAAGGAAAAATATTGTGAGTGCTGGTTTATGCACCAGTTTTTCCCGGCCCACAATCTTAACACCTGGAACAGGCTGTAACATCCACAACACCAAGACATTTTACATTGTTCTGTTGCATTTATATTCAATCAATGAATGGAAAAATATTATGCATTCCACAATGAAAACAGAAACCCAGCAACATATCAGGAAAGCTTGTTCAGTCATTACAGTGCAAAGCGCCTTACTGCGAGCAACCAAGAAACTTCCTTACTATTAGCCAATGAGAGAGAGCGAATTCAATTGACAGGCACACCACCTCCCAAATTTGAGCGAGATGGAATGTTATCTTGTGGCTTCATCTTGTCGCTTCATGTTTATCACAGGAGTGTAAAGTAAGTTACAAAATACCAAGATTTTATTAACCATTGCTTCACATGTATCCACAGTTACGAAAATAGTTATAAGAATTAGCTGTTGATATCATTAAAATTTGTAAAAATGTTTGTTGGGTGCTCATGGTAAGGCGTGTTACACTGTAATAATTAATGAGTAAATGTGTAATTTTATAATAAGTATGATAAAATTATATATTTACTAAATTTAGATAATGACCACACTTATAGTATTTGTTTTTGTAGGCAAGTATATTCATTTTTAATTTTTTAGAAAAGAAAAGAGATCATCAAAAATGTAATCCATTAATAATTGTTACTGAAATGATTCAATTTAGCTCCCAGGGTATTTACTTTTGGTAGCTCAAGGGAGTAAACTTATTAGAGAGGGGCACTTATTTGTTTTTGACAAAAACAGGCAAGCATGAAAAAACAATTTTAATGAACAACAACATTTTGCATAGTCAGAACAATAGTAACTATGGTTTACATCGTCAGAACAACAGTAACAATGGTTTACATCATCAGAACAACAGTAACAATGGTTTACATTGTCAGAACAACAGTAACAATGATTTACATCATCAGAACAACAGTAACAATGATTTACATCATCAGAACAACAGTAACAATGGTTTACATCATCAGAACAACAGTAACAATGATTTACATCATCAGAACAACAGTAACCATGGTTTACATCATCAGAACAACAGTAACAATGGTTTACATCATCAGAACAACAGTAACAATGATTTACATCATCAGAACAACAGTAACAATGATTTACATCATCAGAACAACAGTAACAATGGTTTACATCATCAGAACAACAGTAACAATGATTTACATCATCAGAACAACAGTAACCATGGTTTACATCATCAGAACAACAGTAACAATGGTTTACATCATCAGAACAACAGTAACAATGGTTTACATCATCAGAACAACAGTAACAATGATTTACATCATCAGAACAACAGTAACAATGGTTTACATCATCAGAACAACAGTAACAATGGTTTACATCATCAGAACAACAGTAATAATGGTTGGCGTAGTCAGAATCTAATAAATTATATGCTATTATACCTCAATGTCTTCAAACAGATCTTGCATTTAAAATATTTTTGCTTTCATATGGAAATATAACTGTCAAGACACTTAGAAAAAGATCAGATTTTTTGTCTGAATTTGGTAATATGGCAAATTAAAGATATTGATATTGTGATGCCATGCTGAATGGAGCCACAAACAATACTCAAGAGGGCGGGGTACTTATTGGAAGGAGGTATTTAGCTTTTTATCTTTAATCTTTTTGTATTAAGTTTCTGATAATATTATTTTATTGTATTAGTTAATGTTTATCCTTTATTGTAAGTAGACCAATATCTCCTTTTGGAGAGTAAGGCGCACAATAATTAATTTGATCCAACGCACCCCAACGGGATTGTCGTCCATGCTTACTTGCTTGAACATTTTTACAATAAAGACATACTATTACTATTCAATCAATCAATCAATCATTATTCATCCCTTCATTTTATACTTTATCGCAACATTTCACATTATTTTACATTTTCTCTACAGAACCTAAAATTTCAGTTCTGCATAGCAGCTAACATTTAAAGTTCATTCCGCCTCCAAAATGTCAAAATAATGACATCATTAGTAACTTTTTTTACTCCAAAAAACTTCCAGCTGTTCTATTAATTTCCCTCTGCAATTGAATAATAGCGGTTTTTTTTTTTGCATGTTCAGGATAGAAAGTGTTATCAACAACTTCACTTCTGTGGGTTTAGTTTTTATTTTTCTTGTTTTATTAAACGGTATATCCCAACCGATAACAAAGGCATATCTACCCTCCCAAAACATAGTGATTTCGAGCACAAATACCCCATGGGGGGGGGGGGGGGAGTTGTCTCCCAGACAACCCGCTTAGAGGCGCCAGCTAAAATTTCTCGGTCACATCCTGAGGAGACCAACCGATGAGCCAATTAACAAATATGCCTTATTCCAACCTCAGCATGGAAAACGTAAACCCGGCAGGCCGAAAACAATGTTCCACCAATACATCGCAAAGGTGATAAACAGTGAGCATCCACCGCTCCCACATGAAATTAGAAGGGCTGCCAAAGATCGCAAGCAATGGAGAAAGATCGTAGCCGACTGCCTTGCAGCCAGCTGAGTGAGGGGTGCTCATCAGAAACTTTCGAAAAACACCCAAAACCAGAATCTTGTGTGACAGGCGTGGCTCAAATGGATTTTTTTATTCCAATTCTAAAACAATACAACTGACACCCTTACTACTGCCATATTTTTTTCCCTAAAACGTTCTGCGATAATTCAAACGGTAGTCATTTTAGATTTTAGCACTCTAACGGTACCAAGCTAGAAATTGTGACCCCTAAGAGGCACGAGGGGCTTCCCCGTCATTTTTATATGGGATTCCCCCCCCCCCCTCCACCACTACATTTACAGTACATTTACTGCAAGTTTCCTGTGAATTGTACCTATTGTATGAAAGGCATCTTTTTTATATGAATTGTAGAAGCCGGATATCGATACAACGTCGATTTTTAATGTCTAAACTGATAAAGTATTCTATTTCGGCTGGCCAAACCAGCCTTCTTCAGGTAATGCTTGTTCCCAGTCGTCCTTGGTGCGTAATAGAATGTGACATCACCCATCGAGCTGATTGGGAAAATACTCCAGTTTGTCATTCACATTACGTGTACGTGTGCCACGTGTTACTGAGTAATAGTTTTTGCACAATAACGGAAATGCAGAGGACAAATAGACAGTAGAAAAATAAAGTAAAATAACATAATACAGTCAAACCGGTCCGAGTTGAAAAAGACCCACTGCAACGAGTTATTTTTATTGCCTTCAACTGTCAGTAGACGATCACTCAGGATGCTTGTTGGTGAAAATATTCTGTAATTTTAATATTTTTTTGTTTCAAGGAGAAGTATAACATGCTTTGCAGTCAATTATTTGACTTATGACCAGTGGGGATACTCCCTATATTAGTATAATGGGTTATACGGGGATGCTCCGCCTGAAAGGGGTACCTTTTTTGAGGCAGGAGGTATATTAAAGGGTAGGGATTTCACGAGTTGAAGTATAGGAAAAGGTAGGAAAAACTGCCACAACCTGAACTGAATAATATGTACTTATTGACTAAGTGGGAGCTAGGGCCGGATGGGAAAATATTTGGCTAGAGGTCATGGCGTACGGACCGAGCGCAGCGAGGTCCGTGCGCCATGACCGAGAGCCAAATATTTTCCCATCCGGCCCGACCTAACTTAGTCAATAAGCATTTTATCATATGACCAATTTGGAGACAAAATTACTTGAAATTTTAATGCGCGCGGACGTCCGCTTTTGTAGCAGGGCCGTACGGCTTTTTCCGGCCCCGCTCGCGCAAATGCGTACGGCCCTCATACGGGACTTTCATTAATGGTTTTGCAAAGAAAAGGTTCGCAGGGCCGTACGGGTCATATGATAAATAATATTATTGTTTGGTTAAGTAATAACATTAATAGTGGTAACGCTTATGGATATCGTTCCATAAGTTTTCAAGGGTATAGTAAAGAGATGTAGTGTTTCTACTGTAAGTACATGAAAGGGGGCCATTTTCTATGAAGGTATATATGAAAGGATTGCCTTTTCTGTCAAAAATGGTATATAAAAAGGTAAAGGTTTGGACCTCGGGGTGGAGCATCCCCGTACAAAACTTTGTTGAATCCCCCCCCCGGGTTTTATTGATGTGACGGATCTTTCGCTTGGTCGGTTAGCCATTCCCCAAGGGTGACCGTATCGATAATGCAAAAAAAGTATCTAGGATGTTTCTTTTCGGTTCATCAGGTTCCAGTGAATCTCCGAAAGAATCCAGTCTTTGACATCTTTTAAAAATTGCATAACGAGGCTCCCCAATTGCAAAATACTTTATCGCGATCAAGTACATGTCACAGTGAAAACAATCGACTTATCAATTCGTCACTCCGGCTAAACAAGCTTTGCACCTCAGTTAATCTCTTAAGTGTTTCCACAAGAAATTTTGCGTCGTGTTATAAAGGATCTTGAAAGATGAATCGAGTTCAAAATGCAATCTTCTGTACGAAAACAAGGCTTTGCATTGCGGTAGTTCTCATAATAGCGATCGTTATAATTATCGCAATCTCCGCCAGCGTCCAGGAAAACGAAGAAGAGGAAAATCTAAAATTTGCCAACAAGAAGCTCGATTTTCCAAGTCGTTACGTCACTACGCGACCAAACACCTTTGATGCTTACATAGAAACACTGTTTTTATCGACAGAAGGGAAGCAGATCGGCCAAGCAAAAAGGTGCATTTTATGCGAAGCAACATGGACATTTTATTTGCTAAACAAGGATGGCGAAATCGCAGTTGTTGTGAAGAAGAGATCTTTGTTTTGGGGCGACACGTACGACATTGAAGAAAAGTGGAAAATCGACGCAACAAACTATAAAGTGGAATATAACTGGAGCGGGTTTGGAATAATTCCTGAGGTTTATGTGATAAAAAACTCACACGGTGATGAATTTGCACAGACTGATCATTTTCGTTTGGGATTTGACAAAACAATAACGTTAAAGGATACCAAAACAAGTTCGATCTTAGGAGTGATAGAGCGACCCGCATTTGAATTGTTTCCCACGTGGAAAATATTTGTGAACGAAACAGATGTTGCACCGACTTATCTGTTTGGGGTTCTTGCGACAATAACGACATTAAAAGAAGTTGACAACGATGAGGATTAGGATGAAGGTCACACGCGCTACCAGTAACATAAATGAAAACAGCACACTTACAACAATTCCTTTTGTTACGATAAATGGCTGCTAATTTCATTTGTGACTTCTCTTGTTAATTGTTTCTTTTTGCCATTTAAATGCAACCAAGAAAGAAATGAATCTTCTACACACAGGTTAACATATATTAAAGATTTCACAATGGCACTTGTGACACAATATACAGTGTGTATTGCGGGTCAAGCTTCTTGAGTAGACTATCAGTGTCGCGCGTGGAGGGAGACGAGTCTGTGAGATTCGCGCATGAACAGGTTTCGAAATGGACTGCTGCATGCAGAAGCGCGGATTGTTGGGAATGAAAAAAAGGGGGATACTGCTCACACTATAGGAAGTGGGTGCGAGAGGTGGCAGCGGTCTGCAATAATGGAGAAGAATGTTCAGTAAAAAAATACACTCTTGAACATATAGGACAAATTTCCGGCTATTTCTTGCATGCCGAAACTATTGTTGGTTTATTGTGTTGGCAGTGTTGTCGCGTGCCTGATTGTTAAAAAACTGCAAAATTTCCAGAGTAAAAAGCAAGTATTCGTTAACTATGGCTAAGAGGGGGCCGGTGTTTATTTCTAAAAAAGGCACAGTGAAAAACCTAACCCCCAATATTCCGTATTTACAAAAAAATGTACCCTTCCGACTAACCTGAGTATCAGGCTTTCGGGGTTCGGGGAGGGGGGAAACGGGAAGAAAAGGAAAGAAAAAGAGAAGGAAAAAGGGGAATACCCCCCTACCCCCCCCCCCCCCATTTTTTCCTTTCTCCCTTTAGCCCCTCTCCCACTCCCAAAGGAAGGCCTGTTACTCAGGTTACCTTCCGACTTATGTGTTGTACAAAATCTGTGCCCTCCCTCCCTCTCCCCGTTTGATCTGAGGTTTCCTCAGTCGCAGTTCACTCGTCCAGGTAGTGCATAACGCCTGGGAGTTAATTGTACAGAAGGAAGATGGACAGTGAAAAACTGTCGAAAAATCCTATCACAGAGCCTACTATAAACACCACCTGGGCTGAAAAACGATCTAACATAAGAGAAGCAACAAAGGTGGGAATTTTTGTGAGAAAATCCCTACAAGAATTGACACGAGAAGATGTATTGTTGGCCCTAGAAGCGTTCCACATAAAGCAGAAACATTGTTAATAATACCAAAACTAAAAATGTACCGCCCCCCCATTTTTTTTTTTTTTTGCGGAAATGAAAAATGTACCCCCATTTTTAGCAAAAATGTACACCCCATTCTGAACACCGGCCCCCTCTTAGCCATAATTAACGAACAATCCCTTAGTCTTCTATGTTAATTTTCTACTTTGCTGTTTACTGTTAGTGTATTTATATTGAGATCTTCTTTATAAAAGGACCACGGGTTGGTTCCTTCTGACGTCATTACGGGAAGATACGGGATTTTACTCGCAAGTTCTAGTGCCAGTCTCCTAGTTACTTTGAAATGACTCATCTTCGCGCCGCAAGGCATCATGCTCACATAGTTACAGACGACGCGAAAGATTTTTAATTTCCTAAATTTTAGTAAATATACAGGTTTCCTGTATCATATACAGAGAAGTTTTCTCAGTAAATTACGTCCTAATGAACCTCAAGCATCAATGGACAACGGCAGTGCTTGACTTCAAATATCGGTGGTGAAAGCTAATCGGGTTGTGCGATGATGTTGGAACACTTGAATCGAACACGAAACGCATTTTCTTGCATGACCTATCTCGTCTTCATCACCAGGCGATAGATAAAGCATGTCTTTATAGATGTCGAAACCTTTTGGCCTTCGAGCAAGGTAGTGAGTTGGAAGATCCAACTTCTTAGTCGCGTACTTCAGATTCTTCTCAGCCTGGTATTTCTTGACGTTGAGACCAACAACAAGGCCAATTATCAAAATGATCACAATTACAACCGCACCAATGCAAAGTCCCGCTCTGCTACAGATGAAATCCTTATAGTCCTTAAAACTCATTTTCACTTCTCTGTAAAAAAATTTACGTTCACGTTCTCTCTTTACGTTCTACACTTTAGTGGATGTTGCTCCTACGGCTTATCGAAAAGGGAAAATACCATTTTACCACAATTGCCAGTAATCTCGCAATCTGATTGGTCGATGCGGGTGGTAATTAGGGAGCTTTGGATTTGAGTACGAGTACGAGATTGAGTTCGAGTACGTATACGACTTTTGAATTTAAAGCCAGTCACGTCCCCAGAGCTGTCAGTTCTTCCTGTTGCAAACCAGAAGATAAGAAGACTCTAGGTATAAAATTTGTGTGGTAAATGGTTATTTAGAGCACGCGAACTAGGTTTTAAAAGTCGTACTCGTACTCAAGCTCGTACTCGTAGTCCGATCTAAAGTCCGCTAATGAGAGGACAGACAACGGTGCTGACGCTAACATCACGTAATGCCTATAAAAGCGCGCGCTTGAAAAAATAAACTAATCAGATTGTGAGGAAGTTATAGACAACGCTTGCGCTTCCTTAGCAGTCACGTTTTGTAACGAGAAACTTCGATTTTTCCCCGCATTTTTTTTAAACAATTTTACCACAATATTTAAAAACAAGACGCTGTGGGAGCGTATACTTGGGCGTCGTTGTATTAGGCATATTGGAGAATAATTGTCTTGAGAATCTGCATGCACGTTATTTCACACGGTTTGATGATAGGGAGTATTCGGATAGTGTGAGCAGTCTAACAAAGAAGCGCGTTTAACCGTCTAAAACAAGAAGACACAGTACACTTAGCGTGCGAGATTGCACGCAAAATTATTAAAGTAGCATGTCCATTGTGTCAAAAGACGAGTACATACTGAAAAACACAAATCGATACCTACTTTGTACTTACCGTTGAAAAAAAGGCCGTATGTCAGAGTTTCCCGCTGGTTGTTATTGGTTTTAGCTAAATCTTGTAACTAGCTGGTCTGTGTTTCCGACACTTTTGAAGTGAATGCAAATGTAGCCGCAATGTGGCCTTTCGAAGCCATGATGTAATTGCCTGGTCCGGACCCGAGGTCAAAACAACTTTTCCAATTGAAAGTTTTGCTGGAAGTATTCCCGCCGTTATTATAATAAAGTTTGAATGAAACTTATAAATTTAATCAAAATTAATGACAGAAGTGATAATTTAGGAGGAGAGAAACAAATTTAGCCCTTTGAAATATATTTTTTCAGTGGAGGTAAAAATGTTGCAATTTGCATAATGTGAAAGTAATTTGAAACCTTTCCAGTAACGCATAACGCAGCTGTTTCATAAAACATCTCGCAATCAGACACACGAAACACGAAAATATATCCAGTTTTTATTCCTCTGTATCCGAAACACAGAAAAGAAAATTAAATGAAAAAATGATCGCTTTAAGGTTATTTTCGCCCGAGAATCATTTACTAGCGGAAGCAAAACTCGCAAGAAACGTCTACAACAACAACAACAACAACAACAACAACAAAAATCTTTATTAGTTAGTTATTATAGAATTTATAATACTGGCCTGCAGGTAGCAAGACACGCAAGACACTGCGTGCATTGTTTACATCTCTCCGGCGGCGGTGAATTTTTGCACCCAAACCAACTTCACGAAATAAAAATTAATGAAAGGCAAACAACCGAAAGAAGTGAAATTAATTGGGATTCCTACCACGCTTATATTTCTTCCTTCGCTGTCCACTGTTCACTTCTTTTTAAATAAGCGCTATAATGTATGTATAAATTATCTTCTTCATGTTCGTTTAAACATGTTTTAGCGGGTTTCCGTCATGAAGGTATCGTAGAATTTAAAAATCGCGAGTGTCAAATACTTTCGCAGTGTCTTCTTGAGTAATTTCCTTACGCATATTGAATATGAAACTGTTAGATGCAACAGAGAAAACACAACTGGCACTTTGTGACGTTCGCCTCGCATCAACAAACAACAGGTGTACTCCACCGCGGTCAAACAAGAGAAATTTGCAAAAGTTAACCAAAGTACTTCAAAGTTAAGGTTGTCATTTTCACTGTTTACTAAAAGTTTCATATATTAACAATACACTGTCAACTCACTAAACGTTTTGAAAGTTTACTAAAAAAAGTTCTAAGCGTTTGAAAACTATGAACCGCAGAACTGTCGGCGCCATTTACCAACACAATTTTGCTCAGGCACGAAGCGTTTTGATCAGTTTTCAACGATCGAAAAGAAGCCCGTTATTTTGAACCGGAAAGATGAAAAAATAGTTACATAAACTAATTATTTTATACATCCTTGCCCACGTTTCCACTTGATACTAAATGAATCCCACCAAATAAAACGAAAAACGCCTCGGACGTGTGACCGCGGTGAAGGTTTGAACAATCCCGCCATCCCCAGAGTTGCGCAATACTGCACATTTGTGTATGACCAAACTGCATTTTAATACTTGGTCGCTACGCCCAAGTAAAAATGCGGGGAAATGCGGGGAAAAATCGAAGTTTCTCGTTACAAAACGTGACTGCTAAGGAAACGCAAGCGTTGTCTATAACTTCCTCACAATCTGATTAGTTTATTTTTTCAAGCGCGCGCTTTTATAGGATTTACGTGATGTTAGCGTCAGCACCGTTGTCTATACTCATAGCGGACTTTAGATCGGACTACGAGTACGAGATTGAGTACGAGTACGACTTTTAAAACCTAGTTCGCGTGCTCTAAATAACCATTTACCACACAAATTTTATACCTAGAGTCTTCTTATCTTCTGGTCTGCAACAGGAAGAACTGACAGCTCTGGGGACGTGACTGGCTTTAAATTCAAAAGTCGTATACGTACTCGAACTCAATCTCGTACTCGTACTCAAATCTAAAGCTCCCTAATTACCACCCGCATCGACCAATCAGATTGCGAGATTACTGGCAATTGTGGTAAAATGGTATTTTAAGCCGTGACGAGCAGAGATATATATGATCGCTTTCTTCAGGCAGGAGCAACATCCACTAAAGTGTAGAACGTAAAGAGAGAACGAGAACGTAAATTTTTTTACAGAGAAGTGAAAATGAGTTTTAAGGATTTCATCTGTAGCAGAGCGGGACTTTGCATTGGTGCGGTTGTAATTGTGATCATTTTGATAATTGGCCTTGTTGTTGGTCTCAAAGTCAAGAAATACCAGGCTGAGAAGAATCTGAAGTACGCGACTAAGAAGTTGGATCTTCCAACTCACTACCTTGCTCGAAGGCCAAAAGGTTTCGACATCTATAAAGACATGCTTTATCTATCGCCTGGTGATGAAGACGAGATAGGTCATGCAAGAAAATGCGTTTCGTGTGTCTCAAAATGGACTGTTTACATGCTGAACAAGAACGATGAGATAGCGGTCGTGATAACGAAGAAAACCTGGTCTTGGACTGCTAAATACGACATTGAAGAACAATGGAAAACCAATGCGACGAGCTATCGTATTGAATACAGCTGGGACGCTTCGGGATTTACCAAAGAGGTTTATATAATTAAGAATTCAAATGGTGTTGAAATTGCACGCACCGATAGATTTCGATTGGAATTTGGCAAAACAATCACGCTGAAAGATTCCATACTATCTAAAGGTTCCACGCTGGGAGTGATCAAGCGACCGTCATTTCAGCTGTACCCCACATGGGATATCAAAGTGAATAACGAAGATGTTATACCAGCATATTTGTTCGGAGCTATAGCCACTATTACAACAATAAGAGAGGCTGAGGGCAATAATGACAAGAAATGATTTCTAGCAGCCTTGTTTATGTTTATCTGCTGTCATATCCAACTGTTTTGACATTGTAATCTGTTGTAATTGATCATGTTGATCATTCTCTGACGACCTGAATACAATTGCCAATTTAGGGTAAGTGTATTTCTTGGTGTCGTGAAAGCCCATAGTTACTAACACAAGGAATGACCTACAATGAGCTACAATGAGCTACAACGATCAGCCACAATAACCTACTGACCTACAATGAGCTTCAACGATCTACAATGAGCTACAAAGAACTACAGTGAGTTAAAACGAGCTACAATGAACTACAGTGAGTTAAAACGAGCTACAACGAACTACATTGAGCTTCAACGATCTACAATGACCTACAAAAAGCTACAATTAGCTAAAATTTGCTACAAGGCCGGGTTTTACCTTTGTGGCTGATCGTTGTAGCTCATTGTAGATCATTGTAGGTCATTGTTGGTCATTCCTTGTTTTAGTAACTACATGTGGAAGCCATTCATTGTTGGTTAGCTATTGTATTGTGGTGTGAGTATTGTTTTGTTTTACATCACTTGGTGATCGCAACATCCGTAGCCTCTTCCAGGCATTATGATAGTGGGTCAAGCAAAGGATAGGTGGCACGCAAAGGAAAAATATTGCGAGTGCTGGTTTATGCACCAGTTTTTCCGGGCCCACAATCTTAACACCTGGAACAGACTGTAACATCCACAACACCAAGAAATTTTACATTGTTCGTTGCATTTATATTCACTCAATGAATGGCAAAATATTATGCATTCCACAATGAAAACAGAACCCAGCAACATATCAGGAAAGCTTGTTCAGTCATTACAGTGCAAAGCGCCTTACTGTGAGCACCCAAGAAACTTTCTTACTATTAGCCAATGAGAGAGTGTGAATTCAGTTGACAGGCACGCCACCTCCCAAAGTTGAGCGTGATGGAATGTTATCTTGTCACTTCATGTTTATCACAGGAATGTAAAGTTAGTTACAAAATACCAAGATTTTATTAACCATTGCTTCACATGTATCCACAGTTACGAAAATAGTTATAAGAATTAGCTGTTGATATCATTAAAATTTGTAAAAATGTTTGTTGGGTGCTCATGGTAAGGCATGTTACACTGTAATAATTAATGAGTAAATGTGTAATTTTATAATAAGTATGATAAAATTATATATTTGCTAAATTTAGATAATGACCACACTTATAGTATTTGTTTTTGTAGGCAAATATATTCATTTTTAATTTTCTAGAAAGGAAAAGAGATCATCAACATGTAATCCATTAATTCGTTACTGAAGTGATTCAATTTAGCCCCCAGGGTGCTAACTTACTTTTGGTAGCTGAAGGGAGTAAACTTATTAGAGAGGGGCACTTATTTGTTTTTGACAAAAACAGGCAAGCATGAAAAAACAATTTTAATGAACAACAACATTTTGCATAGTCAGAACAACAGTAACTATGGTTTACATCGTCAGAACAACAGTAACAATGGTTTACATCATCAGAACAACAGTAACAATGGTTTACATCATCAGAACAACAGTAACAATGGTTTACATCATCAGAACAACAGTAACAATGGTTCGCGTAGTCAGAATCTAATAAATTATATGCTATTATACCTCAATGTCTTTAAACAGATCTTGCATTTAAAATATTTTTGCTTTCATATGGAAATATAACTGTCAAGACACTTAGAAAAAGATCAGATTTTTTGTCTGAATTTGGTAATATGGCAAATTAAAGATATTGATATTGTGATGCCATGCTGAATGGAGCACTAATAATTGAAATAAGGGGTGTGCCACAAACAATACTCAAGAGGGCGGGGTACTTATTGGAAGGAGGTATTTAGCTTTTTATCTTTAATCTTTTTGTATTAAGTTTCTGATAATATTATTTTATTGTATTAGTTAATGTTTATCCTTTATTGTAAGTAGACCAATATCTCCTTTTGGAGAGTAAGGCGCACAATAATTAATTTGATCCAACGCACCCCAACGGGATTGTCGTCCATACTTACTTGCTTGAACATTTTTACAATAAAGACATACTATTACTATTCAATCAATCAATCAATCAATCATTATTCATCCCTTCATTTTATACTTTATCGCAACATTTCACATTATTTTACATTTTCTCTACAGAACCTAAAATTTGAGTTCTGCATAGCAGCTAACATTTAAAGTTCATTCCGCCCCCAAAATGTCAAAATAATGACATCATTAGTAACTTTTTTTACTCCAAAAAACTTCCAGCTGTTCTATTAATTTCTCTCTGCAATTGAATAATAGCGGTTTTTTTTGCATGTTCAGGATAGAAAGTGTTATCAACAACTTCACTTCTGTGGGTTTAGTTTTTATTTTTCTTGTTTTATTAAACGGTATATCCCAACCGATAACAAAGGCATATCTACCCTCCCAAAACATAGTGATTTCGAGCACAAATACCCCATGGGGGGGGGGGGGAGGGGGGAGATGTCTCCCAGACAACCCGCTTAGAGGCTTGAAGACAGATAAACAGCTTCATCACATGTTGCTATCGAGTAATGCTTGGCATCAAGAGATTAGATTTCATCCGGAACGAGGAGGTTTTGAACCAGGTCCACCAGACGCCTCTAGTCAAAGAAATTCACCACCGCCAGCTAAAATTTCTCGGTCACATCCTGAGGAGACCAACTGATGAGCCAATTAACAAATATGCCTTATTCCAACCTCAGCATGGAAAACGTAAACCCGGCAGGCCGAAAACAATGTTCAACCAATACATCGCAAAGGTGATAAACAGTGAGCATCCACCGCTCCCACATGAAATCAGAAGGGCTGCCAAAGATCGCAAGCAATGGAGAAAGATCGTGGCCGACTGCCTTGCAGCCAGCTGAGTGAGGGGTGCTAATCAGAAACTTTCGAAAAACACCCAAAACCAGAATCTTGTGTGACAGGCGTGGCTCAAATGGATTTTTTTATTCCAATTCTAAAACAATACAACTGACACCGTTACTACTGCCATATTTTTTCCCTAAAACGTTCTGCGATAATTCAAACGGTACAGTCATTTTAGATTTTAGCACTCTAACGGTACCAAGCTAGAAATTGTGACCCCTAAGAGGCACGAGGGGCTTCCCCGTCATTTTTATATGGGATTCCCCGGCCCCCCCCCCCCCCCCCGCCCCCCACCAATACATTTACAGTACATTTACTGCAAGTTTCCTGTGAATTGTACCTATTGTATGAAAGGCATCTTTTTTATATGAATTGTAGAAGCCGGATATCGATACAACGTCGATTTTTAAAGTCTAAACTGATAAAGTATTCTATTTCGGCTGGCCAAACCAGCCTTCTTCAGGTAATGCTCGTTCCCAGTCGTCCTTGGTGCGTAATAGAATGTGACATCACCCATCGAGCTGATTGGGAAACTACTCCAGTTTGTCATTCACATTACGTGTACGTGTGCCACGTGTTACTGAGTAACAGTTTTTGCACAATAACGGAAATGCAGAGGACAAATAGACAGTAGAAAAATAAAGTAAAATAACATAATACAGTCAAACCGGTCCGATTTGAAAAAGAACCACTGCAACGAGTTATTTTTATTGCCTTCAACTGTCAGTAGACGATCACTCAGGATGCTTGTTGGTGAAAATATTCTGTAATTTTAATATTTTTTGTTTCAAGGAGAAGTATAACATGCTTTGCAGTCAATTATTTGACTTATGACCAGTTGGGATACTCCCTATATTAGTATAATGGGTTATACGGGGATGCTCCGCCTGAAAGGGGTACCTTTTTTGAGGCAGGAGGTATATTAAAGGGTAGGGATTTCACGAGTTGAAGTATAGGAAAGGGTAGGGAAAACTGCCACAACCTGAACTGAATAAATAATATTATTGTTTGGTTAAGTACTAACATGAATAGTGGTAACGCTTATGGATATCGTTCCATAAGTTTTCAAGGGTATAGTAAAGAGATGTAGTGTTTCTACTGTAGGTACATGAAAGGGGGCCATTTTCTATGAAGGTATATATGAAAGGGTTGCCTTTTCTGTCAAAAATGGTATATAAAAAGGTAAGGGTTTAGACCTCAGGGTGGAGTATCCCCGTACAAAACTTTGTTGAATACCCCACTGGGTCTTGTGCATGTGACGTATCTTTCGCTTGGTCGGTTAGCCATTCTCCAAGGGTGACCGTATCGATAATGCAAAAAAAAAATATCTAGGATGTTACTTTTCGGTTCATCAGGTTCCAGTGAATCTCCGAAAGAATCCAGTCTTTGACATCTTTTAAAAAATTGCATAACGAGGCTCCCCAATTGCAAAATACTTTATCGCGATCAAGTACATGTCACAGTGAAAACAATCGACTTATCAATTCGTCATCCGGCTAAACAAGCTTTGCACCTTAGTTAATCTTGAGTGTTAAGTGTTTCCACAAGAAATTTTGCGTCGTGTTAAAGGATCTTAAAAGATGAATCGAGTTCAAAATGCAATCTTCTGTACGAAAACAAGGCTTTGCATTGCGGTAGTTCTCATAATAGTGATCGTTATAATTATCGCAATCTCCGCCAGCGTCCAGGAAAACGAAGAAGAGGAAAATCTAAAATTTGCCAACACGAAGCTCGATTTTCCAAGTCGTTACGTCACTACGCGACCAAACACCTTTGACGCTTACATAGAAATACTGTTTTTATCGACAGAAGGGAAGCAGATCGGCCAAGCAAAAAGGTGCATTTTATGCGAGACAACATGGACATTTTATTTGCTAAACAAGGATGGCGAAATCGCAGTTGTTGTGAAGAAGAGATCTTTGTTTTGGGGCAACAAGTACGACATTGAAGAAAAATGGAAAATCAACGCAACAAACTATAAAGTGGAATATAACTGGAGCGGGTTTGGAATAATTCCTGAGGTTTATGTGATAAAAAACTCACACGGCGATGAATTTGCACAGACTGATCATTTTCGTTTGGGATTTGACAAAACAATAACGTTAAAGGATACCAAAACGAGTTCGATCTTAGGTGTGATAGAGCGACCCGCATTTGAATTGTTTCCCACGTGGAAAATATTTGTAAACGAAACAGATGTTGCACCGACTTATCTGTTTGGGGTTCTTGCGACAATAACAACTTTAAAAGAAGTTGACAACGATGAGGATTAGGGAGAAGGTCACACGCGCTACCAGTAACATAAATGAAAAAAGCACACTTACAACAATTCCTTTTGTTACGATAAATGGCTGCTAATTTCATTTGTGACTTCTTTTGTTAATTGTTTCTTTTTGCCATTTAAATGCAACCAAGGAAGAAATGAATCTTCTACACACAGGTTAACATATATTAAAGATTTCACAATGGCACTTGTAACAAAATATACAGTGTGTATTGCGGGTCAAGCTTCTTGAGTAGACTATCAGTGTCGCGCGTGGAGGGAGACGAGTCTGTGAGATTCGCGCATGAACAGGTTTCGAAATGGACTGCGGCATGCAGACGTGCGGATTGTGGAGAATGAAAAAAAGGAGGATACTGCTCACACTATAGGAAGTGGGTGCGAGAGGTGGCAGCGGTCTGCAATAATGGAGAAGAATGTTCAGTAAAAAAAAATACACTCTTGAATTTATAGGATAAATTTCCGGCTATTTCTTGCATGCCGAAACTATTGTTGGTTTATTGTGTTGCCAGTGTTGTCGCGTGCCTGATTGTTAAGAAACTGCAAAATTTCGGTAGATTCTGCATGTACCGGTCACATATTACGTAAAACAAAAGGAACAAAGAACGACAATAATACAAATGCAAAACAAGACCAAAAATACAATACCTCACAAACAATAGAAGACAATGAGTGGTACATGGATACCGGTACTTGCAGAAAGACCCAAAATTTCCAGAGTAAAAAGGGAGTGTTCGTTAATTATGGCTAAGAGGGGGCCGGTGTTTATTTCTAATTCAAAAACTCGTTAATAATTCATGAGCATATCAGCCAATAACACGACGAAAATCGATCACGTGTATGAGCCTTTATACCTGGTAATCTACGATCATTATGAAAAGCCTGGTGGCGGCTTTGATTTCAGTCACAGGGGAGTTCGGGGCTGAATGGGCAAACAATGCAATTATCACTGAATTTTTAATGAGAATGATTTTAAAATGACCGTGATATTTATATTAAGATCACACGTAATCTTTATATAAAGATTACTGATATGGGTAGTAATTGTTCAGGATTCTTAGTGCAACAAATGGTGACTTTAATATTTTTGTGCAGTACTGTTTTACGAAATCTGGTCTTTCGCCATTCTATTTGGAATCTTCTCAACAAAATAAACAACCAACAGTTTAACAAGTGAGCCGTTATTTGATTGACACCAGCGCCCTCGTGTACATTGCCAGGTAAGCGACTGGTTTGCAGATGCAAGCTGCTCATTTCTACTCGTTCTCTACCTCTGAAAAAAAAATTGTCAGCCGTTTTATCTACCGTACGTGCACCGTTTGCAAGCTGGTCCGCGATTGGCTAATAGATGTTAATTGAATTAATTATGTACATTTTTTATATCTTTTTAGAATGCCCGTACCGTCGTTTCTGATTATGACTGAAGCGCTTGTTATATCCCCCTTAAAATCATTTAAAAAAAAATTAAGAGTGGGTGATTTTCAAGCGAAACTTTTTCAGCATTTACATTGTCAAAGATGCAACAAAAATGCTTAACTATGAGAATAAACACTGAATGGCAAGAGCCAACGGACAACTGCAAAAGCGTCGGATCCTGGTGGATCCTGTTGGATCTATATTCTTTCCAATATTTCGTCAGGCACGGCCTGACTTCTTCAGGGTACTGATTATAGGCAAAATCGTTACAATTCAAATAACCAAGAAACAATAGTTAGGTGGTCAAGGTGGTCAAGGTGGTCAAGGTGGTCAAGGTGGTCAAGGTGGTCTAGGTGGCCAAGGTGGCCAAGGTGGTCTAGGTGGTCAAGGTGGTCAAGGTGGTCTAGGTGGTCTAGGTGGTCAAGGTAGTCAAGGTGGTCAAGGTGGTCAAGGTGGTCTAGGTGGTCTAGGTGGTCAAGGTAGTCAAGGTGGTCAAGGTGGTCAAGGTGGTCTAGGTGGTCAAGGTGGTCAAGGTGGTCTAGGTGGTCAA
This sequence comes from Cladopsammia gracilis, assembly GCA_022457155.1. Lineage (NCBI taxonomy): Eukaryota > Metazoa > Cnidaria > Anthozoa > Scleractinia > Dendrophylliidae > Cladopsammia > Cladopsammia gracilis. The sequence continues at coordinate 690,059 of JAJGOT010000052.1, read as the reverse complement.
GGTAGTCAAGGTGGTCTAGGTGGTCAAGGTGGTCAAGGTGGTCAAGGTGGTCTAGGTGGTCTAGGTGGTCTAGGTGGTCAAGGTGGTCTAGGTGGTCTAGGTGGTCAAGGTAGTCAAGGTGGTCTAGGTGGTCAAGGTGGTCTAGGTGGTCTAGGTGGTCAAGGTAGTCAAGGTGGTCAAGGTGGTCAAGGTGGTCAAGGTGGTCTAGGTGGTCTAGGTGGTCAAGGTGGTCAAGGTGGTCAAGGTGGTCTAGGTGGTCTAGGTGGTCAAGGTGGTCAAGGTGGTCAAGGTGGTCTAGGTGGTCTAGGTGGTCAAGGTGGTCAAGGTGGTCAAGGTCTTCAAGGTGGTCAAGGTGGTCAAGGTGGTCTAGGTGGTCTAGGTGGTCAAGGTGGTCTAGGTGGTCTAGGTGGTCAAGGTGGTCTAGGTGGTCAAGGTGGTCAAGGTGGTCAAGGTGGTCAAGGTGGTCAAGGTGGTCTAGGTGGTCTAGGTGGTCAAGGTGGTCTAGGTGGTCTAGGTGGTCTAGGTGGTCAAGGTGGTCTAGGTGGTCTAGGTGGTCAAGGTGGTCAAGGTGGTCAAGGTGGTCAAGGTGGTCTAGGTGGTCTAGGTGGTCAAGGTGGTCTAGGTGGTCAAGGTGGTCTAGGTGGTCTAGGTGGTCAAGGTGGTTAAGGTGGTCAAGGTGGTCAAGGTGGTCTAGGTGGTCAAGGTGGTCATGGTGGTCAAGGTGGTCAAGGTGGTCTAGGTGGTCAAGGTAGTCAAGGTGGTCTAGGTGGACAGCGGAGTGGTGCATTTTATTAATACTCGAATAGAGGCCTCTTCGTATTTAAACGTTCCTGACAAAAACAGGCTCGTTATTTAATTGTCAAAGATTGATTTTATTTGTCGAAAATTTGTGGATGGGGAGGAATTATTTAGACGATATCGCTACTTTTACTGATCGATTTCCCCATTCATTGTTTCCTATTGTTTCCTCACGGATTTTCATTACACTTAATCTTCCGAGTCTCTCTTTGCCTTGCCTAACAGACTAGAATTCACCCGTAGAATTCACGCTGTTCAGTTTTATTGAAAGATGAACAGTTAAAAAATGGTCCTCGTACTTCTAAACTTAAACCGTATTAAGTCAAGCTCATGGATTAGATATTTGTGTGTTTAAAAGACACATCAATGGCCCTTAAGGTGATTCCTCAGAAATAAAAGTTGTCGAACGATTTTTTTTAAATTTTCCCTAACAGCTCCCTACCATAAGTTGTTTCGAAAAATTCAATAAAAAAGATAGGTCACCGTGCTCGGTAAAGAGATATGATGGACCAATGTTGCCCCATTTATGCCTATTTTTAATGGTCCCAACACAAAAGCCGATGATATATAACTGAATAAAGAACATCCGTTGCATTCTTTGATGGTAAAGTTAACAATTTAAACTATTGCGTAAATTCCAATATTATCAAAAGCGCATTACTAAACAGTTAGTATAACTATGTGTAACTGGTTCTTAAAATAACAACTTAACTAAACTAATTATTACAAGGTTTCTCATGAAGGATTATTGATAGTTTCTCTGTATTGAGAGCAGCGCAAAGTGACCGGAGAAACATAATTTATATCAGAGAAGTTCACAAGAAATAACTTCTCGACATGAAATGTTCACTTTTTCTGGCTTAGAGAACCGTTAAACCTTTTATCTCTTTAATAACATTTTTGTGTTCTTCAAGCAAAGAGATAACGTTTGAGAATGTACTGTACAGTTGAATGGTTTATTTAGTTTTAGTTTTTTTTGGTTGTTTTTTTTTTCTTGTTTTGCGGAAAGCGATTAATGCCATCTTTTATTTTACAGATGTATTTGTCGTCCTATCATTTCCGTGACGTAAAGTTTGAGCGGTTATATCACAATGTGGAAGACTAATCCCGATTTTTAGTCACGAGATGATGTTAACTGACAAGCCCCGCAAGCCATGATGAAAATCTGTAATATATTTTGTGTGTTTTAATAACAGTTATCCAGATTAAGGCAGAGACGTTCATTTACCTTCCTCCCAATAATATCGTTTGTATTAATTGTCTGAGTCTCTGAGTCTGCTCCTGGCTAAGAGAATGCCGTGATGTGTGGAGACTTTACAATAACAATGTACATAAAGAAAATCAAAAATCATGTCTCGAATTCCAATACCAAGAATTAAAGGCTTGTTTTTTTGGCTATCCTATCGAAGAGTTAAAAAATATCGCACTCAATTGGCATCTGGATCGTCTCTCATCATAGAACACAATATTTTGTTTATCTCTCTATAGATGCTTTAATGTTTAAAATTGTGGCTTTTATTCATTCCTTCATTTCTTATGTTTTTTTCTTTCTTACACCCACGACCCACGACCCACGACCCACGACTTTTTACCCACGACCCACGACATTTTACCCACGACCCACGACTTTTAACCCACGACCCACGACTTTTTACCCACGACCCACGACTTTTACCCACGACCCACGAGGTTTTACCCACGACCCACGACCCACGACCCACGACCATTAGCTACTCCCGTGTAAAACATCGTGACAGACTAGCTTCAAGGCCCTCCTGGTTCACTGTTAACCGCGGTCAAACGAGAGAAATTTGCAAAAGTTAAGCAAAGTACTTAAAAGGCAAGGTTGTCATTTTTGTAAAGGTGCTCCATAAGAAGGAGTCCAGAGTAAGTCAAAACCTACGTTTATTCTCTGTACATGCTTCGTTCTACTGATCCTACAATCGCGTGCTGGCACATCCGGGAATCCTAGGCTACATAATACCCTACCATATTCAGTAGCAGCACCGTGGTAACGACACCACAATTTTCACTGCTTGAAGTTTAATATATTGCCAATACACTATTAATTTACCAAACGTTTTGAAAGTTTACCAAAAAAGTTCTATTAAAAACTGGGAACCGCAGAATTGTCGACGCCATTTGCCAACATAATTTTGATTAGGCGCAAAGAGTTTTGGTCAGTTTTCAACGGAAAAAGCTCATCATTTTGAGAAACATTAAAAGATAGCAACGTCAACTATTTTTTTAATACATACTTGCCCAAATTTCCATTTAATATTAAAGAAAATCCCATAAATAAACGGGAAAAACGCTTTGAATGTTTGACCGCGGTGGAGGTTCACTGTCGCTGTGGTTAGTTGTCGGTCCTCCATCCGCACGCACGTCGAATGGGCAGGTTTTTCATCTAGTTTGGTGTAGTTTACGAGCCTTAAAAATCTCCAAAAAAGTGAGAAATTATTCCCGCAAAAGTCGTTGGTTCACAAATCACGCGTAAGTAAATGCATATTTCACGGATCACGAAAAACTCGAAAACCAGTTTCCCGAGGACGAAAAAATATAGATTCACGAATCACGGAAAAAATAAATCCTCGTTCACGCTTCACGCAAAGCAAAAATGCCCATTCACGCGTCACGAAAAAAGTATTCTATTCTCACCGGTCTCACCTGTCCTATTTGAGTTATGGGCAATCTGCCGGAAGCCTTCGACCAATAATGCGAAATAGAAACAGTCTAGAGAAAAGGGGAAAAAAAGAGGGGGGGGGGGGGAGGGAAAGGTAAAAGCAGGTCGAAGGCGACCGAGAGAGGAGGATAGGAAAAACCGGTAAGAACAAGATACAAAAGGGAGAACCATTCACCCTCGACAATTTTAGTCAAACTGGCAACATGCTAATTTACTCACTCTCTTTTATAGGCGCTTGGGTGAGACCGCTGAGAATAGTGTTGGGGAAAACGCAGACGATTGTGCGCGGGAAACTCGCGAGAGACCCACCCAAGGGATGGCAACCTGAGCGTCAGTAATCCGACTAGGGCATTAGACACCCTTTCAAGCTACCATGGGAAAAGGGGAGCGAAACAAATAGCGCGGCAGAAGGCGCGGAACAGGATAGGCGAACAGGGCAACCACGGATATGAATTTTAGGCCTTCTAGAGGAGGACATAGAAGTGATGTGGACCTGCGTCTTTTTCCGGAAGCCTTTGCAAGCCAGAAAGCGACATATCCTAGGCGTGGCAGAGAAAACACCTTGTCTCCCGGTCAGAAATCAGAAAACTAGAAAACTCTTTTTAAGGTGTCTTTAAGTAGCATAAGCAGGGGACTAAGCAAAGCTCTGCAATTGATAAGGACGGTTATACTCTGTACATGACAAATATATATGATATAAAGGCTACCAGCCCTTGAGTGATGAACAGGATATAAAGTCGAGGAAAACGTAAACGATTGTACGCGGGAACCTTGCGAGAGAACCCACCCAAGGGATGGCAACCTGATCGTCAGTAATCCGACTAGGGCATTAGACACCCTTTCAGGCTACCATGGGAAAATAAGGAATCGAGATAAATGGCGCGGGAGAGGGCGCGGAACGAAACAAACTCCGCAAATGACAGGGAAATAGTGAGTAAACGGAAAGGAATACGGATAACTACCCGAAGTTTGTAAACTTCGAGTTTAACACCAAGATAAACACACGAACCATAAAATCCACTAATAAAGGCGGAACGCACAATAAAAGAGTGCTAAACCGGGTAGAACAGGCACCAATACTATAAAAAAGGAAACAATAGGATGCCAATGACATGAAAAATAGCGAATCTGCAAAAATATAACAAACACCATGAGACAAAATAAGTAAGGGTTATCGGCCTGAAACGAGGGGATATCAGGTATTTTGCCTTCACTACACAACCGAACACACTCAAACGTTGAGGCATGGGCGCGTTGGTCAGCCAGGCCCACGATACATTTTATTATTGACAAAGGACTATCGTATTACAATATTACTATAATATACTATACTATAATATTACAATAACTCTAGGTTGGCCGGCCAGGCCCACGATACATTTTGTTATTGACGAAGAACTATAATATAACGATAACTCTAACCGCACCAGAGCCGGACACGTAAACCCCAAAAAACCAACTGTTGGAAAAAATAGGGACCGTGTACCCCCGACCTATGCAGTGGTGCTACCTTTGGGGTTTTAAGGTGTTTTTAACTAAGAAACAAACGACTAAAATGCGGCTTAAACTGCCGATAACAAATCTTAAGGTATTACAATAAACAACTAAGACGAAAGTTAACTTGTTTGAACAGTACTAGAGGCGGCGAGGCTGACCGTAGAATGACACAAATCTATCAACGAACACTTTTCAAACTCACGAACCGTGAGCCCCTGCGCACTACACTAGAACCCAGTTCTCTGCTCCGTGTCGGCAAAATATTAATTTATGTTAATACCGATTATCACAAATTACATTTATTCACCTCTGGTTCCGCCCGAGGGCTGCGCCCTCGGGCGGAACCAGAGGTGAATAAATCTGATATCCTCGAGTGAAAGGCCGATAAAATGCTTATTTTACACATTGGTGAGGTTTTCTAAAACAAAGAAACTATTAAATTTTTCGGACAATAACATTCCGTTCAATTCAAATGCAAAAAAGCATGATTCCGCAAGGCCGCATTGGGATCACGGCACATTACGAAGCGAGACGGTAAATGTGAATGATATACATGAAATAAATCATATATGAACTGCGGAAATGAAATCAAATGAAGAATGATCCTCGCAGTTGTGAACGCAATTTAAGCAATTTCGAAAAGAAGCCTGAAAAAAATTCAGGACTTCAACGGGGTTCGAACCCGCGACCTCGCGATACCGGTGCGATGCTCTACCAACTGAGCTATGAAGCCACTCCCGTTGGGAGCAGGTCAATTGTAGGTTCATATGTTCCCGTGAAAGGAGTGAATGTGAATGAAATAAACGAGAGACGAGACGGTAAACATGTTTTGTTTTTGCCAAATTTGCATTAAGCACATTGCTTCGTTATGAGTAGAAGGAGGGAGAGAGAAAAGAAAATGCATGAATAGTACTCGTGGTCTCGCCATGGCCCAACTGCCCGCCTTCATCTTTCGAAGCACAATGGAGTGGTTGCAGTGTGTTTTCCAAGGGAAACCGGCGGAAACATATTCAGGTTCAAGCGTAAAACGAGGCGTCGTACATTACTGAATACCCGAAACCGGAATCGAGGTACGATACCATCGAATAATGTTATTAACATTTCGCTTTTTGGTCGCGACCGGCAAGTTAATTACGTAGGAATAAGATTGATGAAGTTGTCTTTTTATGTAAACAAAAAATATAGACCGATGCTAGAGTGTTTTCCTTGTTATGCCCTATTTTGTCTCCCCGTTTATGTTATTCTATTATGAGGGGAATAAGTCGAGGGGAATAACTGGAGGGGAATAACTGCAGGGGAATAACTGCAGGGGAATAACTCAGCCCCGCACTCCCCTGTTACAATCAAAAGCCGCCACCAGCTTTTCAGACAGTTTATTATTGGCGGGGAATATTCGATATAATCCCCTGCGAGAACAAAGGAAACCGAGCCATGTGAAAAATAAGGCCAATTAGCTCATGGGGGAGCATGAAACCTTTTGGGTTTTGCTCAAACAAACAGAAGGGCGTACGCCAAAAAACAAACACCATGAGACAAAATATAGCCAATTAGCTCATAGGAGAGTAATAAGCCTTTTGGGTTTGCTCAAATACACAAAAAAGGCGTATGCCACAAAACAAACACCATGAGACAAATAAAGCCAATTAGCTCATGGGAGAGCATGAAACCTTTTGGGTTTTGCTCGAACAAACAAAAATGTACGCAAACAAAACACCATGAGACGAAATATAGCCAATTAGCTCATGGGAGAGCATAAAACCTTTGGGTTTTGCTCAAACGAACAAAAGGGGCGTACGCAACAAAGAACAAACCATAAGATAAAATAAAAGAGATACGCTCATGGCGAGAGCAAAAATGTTATGGATTTTGCTAACACGAAATAAATGGGCGGGCTGAAGCAGACACACACAAACCTAGAGATAAAATAAAGCCCGTAAAAAAACTGACAAAGCGAGCGAAAAATGTGAGGGATTCGCTGCCAACAAACTAACAAACAACATGAAAACCTAAAACGCCACGAGGCAAAAAAGGAAAATAATATACGAAACGCGCAAATGGCAAGCAAAAGCAGAAAACACTACTGAATGTGGCTAGCTTAAAATGTACCGGAGAGAAAGTACAAAAAGGGCGCAAGGTGGAAACTAGCGAAGGGAAACGAACGGGAAGCAAAGCGATAACGAGACAAAACGTGAAACTAGGGTACCAAGAATGGATGAAGCAACGAGGAAAGCAATAAAAGTACCTCGAGATTATCCGCATTAACTGCATTCTCCGCCACAGGGGGAGGAGCCACTGGAGGTTCAGCAACTGGATTCTGTGGAATTATCGCGTCAGCGACAGGGTTTTCCGGAGCATGTGGAACCTGTTCAGGAACTTGAGCCATGAGTCGGAGCAGAAAAACGGCAAAGAGAACTCTAGACAATTTTTGTCAAACTGGCAACATGCCAGGGTTTGTTGTTCATTTAGGGTATTCAAAATGTCATATTACGTTTGTATAACTGCAATTGCTGTAATTGATATTAAAACAAAGTTTTAATATCCACTTTTTAGAATGTTCTTAGGATTTAATTTAAATTTAGCATTTTATTAGATTTTAATACAGTAAAAAAGTAACATATAAGGCTGCATAGAAGGGGGTCTCGATAATGCAGCATAAATTAAAGGACAAAATAACAACAGAAACGAGACAAAGCTATAATAAACAAAAAGGGACGGGGTTTGTTTGCGCTGCTATGCTAAGCAGGATTAGAGACAACAAAGATCAGCCAGTAGTTCAATAAAAGACAGTAAAATGCGATTATATTGGCTTTAATTTCATGGATGCTGAGTGATAATTATTTGGAGAAATTGCTAATATAAATTAGAAATCTATAAGCACGACGCATACGATAGGAGCCACGAATTGTCAATTAAAAATAATAACTTAGGGAGTGTTTTCTCCTGAACTCATTCCAAATTATTCTTGACAATGTATATCATTGCAGAAATGGTAGATAAATAGTCTCTTGAAATTAGATGTGCATCATCCCAAGCATCGGAGGGAGAGGTCCATGGCAGCAGAACAGCCGCATCTTGCTTACTCTTCACGTGTTTGACCGTATAAATTTAGTACAAATGCTGTCAGCACTCAAATACTTGTATCACATTGAGTCCTGATAATAAAGTTAGTGTATGCCGCGCATAGGCCATTTTTCAAAAGGAGGAGAAAATATCCATTCGCGCATAAATTTTAAGATTTTTATTAATTATATTAGATTAATTATTGACATGCACTCTAGAAATCACCCAAAATAAATTTGTTTAAACTAAGCGTTCAGCTGTAAAGTGTTACTATGCAATTTTAGTATTTTATTTTAATGATTGGTTAAAACACGAGTTAAAGTTTAATTTACAGAAGTTTTTGTGTACCATTGGGTATACAAAATGCATTATTGCATCTGCACCGTTTTGCTGTAATTCAGTGAAATAAAAACCGTCTGTGTTTAAATATCTACTATTTAAAAATATTAACAGGTTAAAATATCGACCCCATTACGAATTTAAAAATGGTAATTATGATAAAAACAAAGCGAGATTTTCAAGTTTATTATTTATACACATTTAGCTTACGATGTGCGAATGAGCCAACCGCTGTTTATAATAGTAGTGATCAAGACGCCTTGCTTGAAAGCGCTAAAAAATATATGAAAAGAAAACGCAACACTAAATGCCTAAAAGCAGCAGTAAAGCAAGCATTTAAAAGTTTGTAGCTCTAAGATACATCTGTTGTATTTAAACTGGTGCGACCAAGCCTCTAGGATCTGATTTGTTCACTTGAAAGGATACATTATGTGGCGCACAGCGGACTTTTCACTGCCATTTTCATGATTATCCTTGTTTTCTGCCTCGTCGTCTCATTAATTGATCAACCTTGATAGTTCTTTCGTGCAGCCTGAGATGTCGATGGCAGCAAACCGAAAAGAACGAACTAGCTTTAAATTGTAGTTTGTGCTAAAATGCGAGATACTTGGCATCCACTTCGCAAGTAGTAGCAATTGAACGCAAAGGAATAAATTTCAGGACTGCTATTTGTTTCAGGTAGTATTATAAGTCACAGATACGCAGCCAAAAGTAACCAGTATCGTACATTGTGCTATTATGAATAACAAAGAAATAGTTAAGAAATAATTAAGGTATAAATGACTAATTATAGTGAGCTCACTAAGATAAAAATCAACATAGACTGATAGTTAATTTTCAAATAATAAGTCTGCTCAGAAGGTCTGCCATTATCGTCAGGGGCACAGTGAACAGACCTGGTAGGAGAGTACGCGCCAATCAAACGCTTAAAAATGCACTAACGGTGCAGGAAAATACGCGCGCGCAGAATGACGAAAGAAACAAACAAATAGAAATTTAACGGTAAACGGTAGAAAAAATCATAAAAGGTTTTTGATAATTCTCTCTTACCGCACGTTTCAAACCGTGGTATCATAGCTGGCCCTACGTGCCTGAGCTGACTAATATCAGTCTACGTGGAATCAAAAAGTAATCGTTACCATAAAAGTGTCCAGTTTTTAGTCGAGGCTTTTAGGGACTTCACATCGATGCGCTCAGTTCTTTCAGGATCATAAGTAAAGTAAGAGCTCGGCACCACATTTGTTCGTCTTTATTCATAGGATTGCAACATGCTAATTTACTCACTCTCTTTTATAGGCGCTTGGGTGAGACCGCTGAGAATAGTATAGAGTGTTTTCACATGACGTCACGAAAATTAAAAAATCTAAAGTATACATCCTACAAAGCTGTTTCTAACATGGTATGTGAATACAAGTGTTATAATCTTTCACAAAAAGTTTCAGGTTTTAACGATGTTTCGTTTTCGATTTATAAAGGTTGTAAATGTGTCACGCAATTCGTCACGCTATTTCAGATAAGCCGTGAAAATAAACAAAATTGAACTAGTTGAAAGTTATTAATGAATTATAGATGCTTATAAGCCGATTTCATGCCTCTTATAGTGAATACAATACTTTGTGATGAGATTTTTGGTGTTATTAAGACTTTAAAGTCTTTCAATTTTTGGCCGCCATATTGGTGTCCCTGAGTGGGACACCAAGATGGCCGCTCCATACATTTCTTACCAAAATTGTCTATACTCATTCGCCTATAACTCTTGAATGAAATGCTCTTGCGCTTCAAAATTTGGCCCAGATGTATAGTTTTAGGATCGAAAAATGCTTCTAAATTTTGATATGACGTCAGTGAAAACACTCTATAGGGGACCCTCTGTTTATATGAATGGAGCGTGTTGAGCGTGTTACGAAACCTGATCCGAAAGGAACTGGCACTAGTAAACAAAATGGCGGGTGAACGCCACGGAGCTCTAAACGTTCCAAAGCTTACTTGGTTTGGCCTATTTCTGAGAGGAATTTTAACCTACAATTGGGTAATATATATTTTTTTTCATTTCAATTTTTTTATGATCCGAGTCGATCCGGGTCGATCCGAGTTGATCCGACCCGGACTGGATCCGGTCCGATCCGAGTTGATCCGTTTCGACTTTTCCCGGCGGTACCAATCAATGAAAATCAATCATTGATTGCCAATCAATACAATCAATAATAATCAATAATAATCCATTGATTGATATTGATTGGTTAAACCAATCAATAAAAATCGATACTCACTCACCCAGACTCCTTAATTGCTATTGATTATTATTGATTTTTATAGATAATCAATAACTGATCGTGCAATGTAAAAACCCGCGTTTCAAGGCATTTGAGATCAGATTTGCCGACTGTTACCTTGATTCCCCGGCGGCCTCAACGGAAGATGTCAAAGCAATTAGAGGTCGCAATAGCCATAACCACCTGTGTCCTTTTCACGTGAACGAAGGAGAAATGTTTTCCGTTAGTAAGAAGAGGGGAGAACGCGGAAACGCGTTCAAAGTTCTGAATGATCGGGGGCAGCTTGGCCACCTCTTTCTTATTTTATCTTCTCATTCAGTTGCACGGGTAACTGTTGGTCAATTTTCGCACATTCAGGTTGCATAGAACTGAATTCATTAAGTGGTAAAATCAAAGCCTTTCTATGTGAAGGACTTAGCATTTTTTTTCCAGATTGAAAAAGTAAATGCTTATTTTACTACTTGTTAAGTTTTAATGTTGTGCTGTCAAACGATGCATGTAAGGTATGTTTGAGAAACGTTTATCTTTAATTAGACTGCATTGACTAGCTAGAGCGCTTAAAAATTTAAATAAACTTACGACAAATAGCAAACGTCAACTTGTCGTTTGCAGAGAATTAGAGAGATTAAGCATCGCGTAATTTCTATCCGCGAACGCCAAGGATGGTCGAGGCAGCCGCCTTTTTCTACGCGACGAGACCCGCTTTCATATACTGTGCGACGGCAAAAGGCAGATAACAAGCTTACAATGCAGTATACGCGATGGTTTATCTCTCTCATTCTACTCATTCTCTGTAAAACGGCAAACGACAAGCTGATGCTTCCCGTTTGTAGTATGCCGGAAACGCGATGCTTAATCTCTCTATAAGCTTTGCATATAACGCAAACAGGAAATGTAAGCCCAGTTCAAACGTCGAACTTCACATGTGCCGAACCTAATGCAAATTAGCAAGAACAATAAATTTTGCTCATTTGCATTAGGTTCGGCACATGTGAAGTTCGACGTTTGAACTGGGCCTAAGCTTGTTGTCTGCCGTTTGCCGTCCTATAGTGTATAAAAGCAGGACTCGTCGCGTACAAATACGGCGGCTGCCGTGACTATCCCTGCCGTTCGCAGATAAAAATTACGCAATGCTTAATCTCTGTAATGAGGTAGTTATAAACCTATTAAAAACTATCGCGTGTACCGCAAACGGGAATGTAAACTTGCCGACTCTGCCACTTGCCGTTACAAAATATGTGAAAGCAGGTCTTCTCGCTTTGAAAACGGCAGCTACCTTGACCATCTCTGCCGTTCTCGTGACGTTCTCGTTCTCGTTCCGTTCTTTCTCTGTCCGCCTTGCGGACACTTCGCTATGACAGAAATCCTGTTATCCCGGCAAATATAACTTCACAGTGCTAAAAATGTAACTCACTCTATAATACGAACACTAAATCGTGTCTGTCTGCGTGCCGGATCGATATACAATTAAATAGGTAATAAAATGTTGTTCAGTTAATTTTGTTGTTGTATGAAAAATTTATTTATTCTTTTTACAAAAGCGAACTTTTGTCACAAATCAGAACAATTACGCTTTATTAGGGCGTTTATTGGAATCGAAAACGGAGATTTTAGTTTTCAATGAAAATCAATATTAATCAATGGAAATCAATGATAATCAATGAAAATCGATACTCACTCAACTCCAAGGCATTGATTTTTATTGATTTCCAATACCAATCAATTAATTGGTATTGATTATTATTGATTGTTATTGATTATATTGATTATTGCTTTTCATTGATTGGTACCGCCGGGGACTTTTGTACCTGCCTGAACGTAAATTTCTTTACCATAATAGAAGTGAAAATGAGTTTTAAGGATTTCATCTGTAGCAGAGCGGGACTTTGCATTGGTGCGGTTGTAATTGTGATCATTTTGATAATTAGCTTTGTTGCTGGTTTCACCGTCAGGAAATACCAGGTGCAGGCTGAGAAGAACCTGAAGTACGCGACTAAGAAGTTGGATCTTCCAACTCACTACCTTGCTCGAAGGCCAAAAGGTTTCGACATCTATAAAGACATGCTTTATCTATCGCCTGGTGATGAAGATGAGATAGGTCATGCAAGAAAATGCGTTTCGTGTATCTCAACATGGACTGTTTACATGCTGAACAAGAACGATGAGATAGCGGTCGTGATAACGAAGAAAAACTGGTCTTGGACTTCTAAATACGACATTGAAGAACAATGGAAAACCAATGCGACGAGCTATCGTATTGAATACAGCTGGGACGCTTCGGGATTTACCAAAGAGGTTTATATAATTAAGAATTCAAATGGAGTTGAAATTGCACGCACCGATAGATTTCGATTGGAATTTGGCAAAACAATCACGCTGAAAGATTCAATACTATCCAAAGATTCCACCTTGGGAGTGATCAAGCGACCGTCATTTCAGCTGTACCCCACATGGGATATCAAAGTGAATAACGAAGATGTTGTACCATCATATTTTTTCGGAGCTATCGCTACTATAACAACAATAAGAGAGGCTGAGGACAATAATGACAAGAAATGATTTTTAGCAGCCTTGTTTATGTTAACTGTCATATCCAATTGTTTTGACATTTTTATTGATCATTTTGATCATTCTCAACTGAATACAATTTAGGGTAAATGTATTTCTTGGTGTTGTGAAAGCCCGTAGTTACCAAAAAAAGGAATGACCTACAATGAGCTACAATGAGCTACAACGATCAACCACAATGAGCTACAACAATCAGCCACAATGATCTACAATGACCTACAATGAGCTTCAACGATCTGCAATGAGCTACAGTGACCTACAATGAGCTACAGTGAGTTACAACGAGCTACAATGAACTACAATGAGCTTCAACGGCCTACAAAAAGCTACAATTAGCTAAAATTAGCTACAAGGGGTTTTACCTTTATATACTGCAGAAAGGTCGGTCCTGCTCATTTATGAAAACCACCTGAGAAGTAACACATTTACAGCGAGTGAAGGTCACTGAAAAAAAAGACGGCTTCTCAGTTCCCACGAAAATGAAACAAAGGCGGAACTGTCCACTTTAAGCTGCAATTTTAAAAATTTTAGCATTCCATGTTCTTCAAATCTTAGAAGGATTCGCCTTTTGAATATTTTGTTTTACATCACTTGGCGATCGCAACATCCGTAGCCTCTTCCAGGCATTCCGGGGAGCTGTGGGATAGGTGGCATGCAAAGGAAAACATTATGAGTGCGTGGGGGGGGGGGGGGGGGGGGTACTCAACAAAGTTTTGTACGGGGATGCTCCGCCATGAGGTCCAAACTCTTATCCTTTCATATACCGTTTTTGACAGAAAAGGTACCCCTTTCATATACCTTTCATTGAAAATGGCACCCCTTTCACATACTTTACATTGAAAATGGTACCCCTTTCATATAGCCTTTATGTGCATCTGTTTGATATATTTTGAATGGCCCTTTTTATACTACTTGAATGGCAGTTTTCCCTACCCTTTTTATGCTTCAACGACGTGTTTTCGCTACCCTATCCCATTCTTCGGGAAATCCCTACCCTTTCATATACTTCAACTCGTAAAATCCCGACCCTTTCATATACCTCCAGCCTAAAAAAGGTACCCCTTTCGGGCTGAGCATCCCTGTATAGCCCATTATATTATAGGGAGTACCCCCCCCCCCAGGGAGGGGGATAGGCATGAAAGAGGGTATACCAGCTTCTGGTATACTGGAATGACTATTTGTTAAGAATGCTTACAGGCATTACCTCACCTGCTTTCCTAGTTTGCCATGCTGGAACAGGCTGGAACATCCACAACACCAAGAAATTTTACATTGTTCTGTTGCATTTATATTCAATCAATGAATGGCAAAATATTATGCATTCCACAATGAAAATAGAAACCAGCAACATATCAGGAAAGCTTGTTCAGTCATTACAGTGCAAAGCGCCTTACTGCGAGCAACCAAGAAACTTTCTTACTATTAGCCAATGAGAGAGAGCGAATTCAATTGACAGGCACACCACCTCCCAAATTTGAGCGTGATGGAATGTTATCTTGTTGCTTCATGTTTTTCACTGGAGTGTAAAGTTAGGACCTGGTCGCACTATAGTCAAAAACAAAAATTAGCCTGTGCAAGATGATTACATAAAAACAAAAACATTCCACAAAAAGCGTGTCCCACCGGAGTGGTTTCTTTTGTTTTCCTCGATTTTTGCACAGGCTAATATTTTGTTTTTGACTGTAGTGCGACCAGGCCCTTAGTTACAAAATACCAAGAATTTATTCACTATTGCTTCACACATATCCACAGTTATGAAAATGATTATAAGAATTAGCTGTTGATATCATTAAATTTTGTAAAAATGTTTTTTTTGGGTGCTCATGATAAGGCATGTTACACTGTAATGATTAATGAGTAAATGTGTAATTTTATAATAATAATTATGAAAAAATTATATATTTACTAAATTTAGATAATGACCATACATGTAGTACTTGTTTTTGTAGGCAAGTATATTCATTTAATTTTCCAGAAAAGAAACCCATTAATTCGTTACTGAAATGATTCAATTTAGCTCCCAGGGTATTTACTTTTGGTAGCTCAAGGGAGTAAACTTATTAGAGAGGGGCACTTATTTGTTTTTGACAAAAACAGGCAAGCATGAAAAAACAATTTTAATGAACAATAACATTTTGCATAGTCAGAACAACAGTAACTATGGTTTGCATAGTCAGAACAACAGTAACAATGGTTCGCGTAGTCAGAATCTAATAATATAATAATATATGCTATTATACCTCAGTGTCTTCAAACAGATCTTGCATTTAAAGAGTTTTGCTTTCATATGGAAATATAACTGTCGAGACCGGATTTTTTGTCTGAATTTGTCTCCCAGACAACCTGCTTATCCATTCTGCTTTACGGTTGCGAAAGCTGGATACTGACACAGAGGCTTGAAGACAGATTAAACAGCTTCACCACAAGTTGCTATCGAGTAATGCTTGGCATCAAGTGATTAGATTTCGTCCGGAATGAGGAGGTTTTGAACCAGGTCCAGCAGAAGCCTTTAGTCAAAGAAATTCACCACCACCAGCTAAAATTTCTCGGTCACATCCTGAGGAGACCAACTGATGAGCCAATTAACAAATATGCCTTATTCCAACCTCAGCATCGAAAACGTAAACTCGGCAGGCCGAAAACAATGTTCCACCAACGCCGCTCCCACATGAAATCAGAAGGGCTGGCAAAGATCGCAAGCAATGGAGAAAGATCGTGGCCGACTGCCTTGCAGCCGGCTGAGTGAGTGTGTGATCATGAGTGAGGGGTGCTCGTCAGAAACTTTCGAAAAACACCCAAAACCAGAATCTCGCGTGACGGGCGTGGCTCAAATGGATTTTTTTATTCCAATTCTAAAACAATACATAAACTGACACCCTTACTACTGCCATATTTTTTTCCGTAAAGCGTTCTGCGATAATTCAAACGGTGATCATTTTAGATTTTAGCGCTCTAACGGTACCAAGCTAGAAATTGTGACCCCTAAGAGGCACGACGGCGTCATTTTTATATGGGAGCCCCGCCCCTCAGTACATTTACATGTAAGCTTAAGCTGCAAGTTTGCTGTGAATTGTACCTAATGTATGAAAGACATCTTTTTTATATTAATTGTAGCAGCCAGATATCGATACAACGTCGATTTTTAAAGTCTAAACTGATAAAGTATTATATTTCGGCTGGCCAAACCAGCCTTCTTCAGGTAGGTACGGACAAAATGAAGGAGAAAATACTCGTTCCCAGTCGCGTCGTCCTTGGTGCGTAATAGAATGTGACGTCACCCATCGAGCTGATTGGGAAAATACTGAAGTTTGTCACTCACAGTACGTGTGCGTGTGTCACGCTGTACTCAGTAACGGTTTTTGCGCAATAACGGAAATGCGGAGGACAAATCAGACAGTAGAAAAATAAAGTAAAATAACATAATACAGTCAAACCGGTTCGAGTTGAAAAAGACCCAACGAGTTATTTTTATTGCCTTCACCTGTCAGTAGATGATCAAACCATACGCATATTCATTATTTAAAATATATATTTGTCAGGATGCCTATTGGTAAAAATATTCTGTAATTTATTTTTTTGTTTCCAGGAGAGGTATAACATGCTTTGCAGTCAATTATTTGTCTTGTGATCCGGGAGGGATACTCCCTATATTAATATAATGGGTTATACCGCGGGGATGCTCTGCCCGAAAGGGGTACCCTTTTTTAGGCTGGAGGTATATAAAAGGGTAGGGAAAACTGCCATAATCTGAACTGAATAAATAATATTATTGTTTGGTTGACACCAATAGTGGTAACGCTTTTGGATATCGTCCATAAGTTTATTTCAAGGCCTATAGTAAAGACATGCAGTGTTTCTACTGTAGGTATATGAAAGGGGGCTATTTTCTGTCAAAAATGGTACATAAATAAAGGGAAAGGGTTTGGACCTCGGGGTGGATAGGTATATATGAAAGGGGGGCAATTTTCTATGAAGGTATATGAAAGGGTTGCCTTTTCTGTCAAAAATGAGACATAAAATGGTAAGGGTTGGACCTCGGGGTGGAGCATCCCCGTACAAAACTTTGTTGAATACTCCCCCGGGTCTTGTGCATGTGACGGATCTTTCGGTTGGTCGGTTAGCCATTCCCCAAGGGTGACCGTAAATATAATGCAAAAAATATCTAGGATGTTTCTTTTCGGTTCATCAGGTTCCAGTGAATCTCCGAAAGAATCCAGTCTTTGACATCTTTTAAAAATTGCATAACGAGGCTCGCCAATTGCAAAATACTTTATCGCGATCAAGTACATGTCACAGTGAAAACAATCGACTTATCAATTCGTCACTCCGGCTAAACAAGCTTTGCACCTTAGTTAATTCACAAGAAATTTTGCGTCGTGTTAAAGGATCTTAAAAGATGAATCGAGTTCAAAATGCAATCTTCTGTACGAAAACAAGGCTTTGCATTGCGGTAGTTCTCATAATAGTGATCGTTATAATTATCGCAATCTCCACCAGCGTCCAGGAAAACGAAGAAGAGGAAAATCTAAAATTTGCCAACAAGAAGCTCGATTTTCCAAGTCGTTACGTCACTACGCGACCAAACACCTTTGATGCTTACACAGAAATACTGTTTTTATCGACAGAAGGGAAGCAGATCGGCCAAGCAAAAAGGTGCATTTTATGTGAGGCAACATGGACATTTTATTTGCTAAACAAGGATGGCGAAATCGCAGTTGTTGTGAAGAAGAGATCTTTGTTTTGGGGCGACACGTACGACATTGAAGAAAAGTGGAAAATCAACGCAACAAACTATAAAGTGGAATATAACTGGAGCGGGTTTGGAATAATTCCTGAGGTTTATGTGATAAAAAACTCACACGGTGATGAATTTGCACAGGCTGATCATTTTCGTTTGGGATTTGACAAAACAATGACATTAAAGGATTCCAAAGCGAGTTCGATCTTAGGAGTGATAGAGCGACCCGCATTTGAATTGTTTCCCACGTGGAAAATATTTGTGAACGAAACAGATGTTGCACCGACTTATCTGTTTGGGGTTCTTGCGACAATAACAACATTAAAAGAAGTTGACAACGATGAGGATTAGGATGAAGGTCACACGCGCTACCAGTAACAGAAATGAAAAAAAGCACACTTACAACAATTCCTTTTGTTACGATAAATGGCTGCTAATTTCATTTGTGACTTCTCTTGTTAATTGTTTCTTTTTGCCATTTAAATGCAACCAAGAAGGAAATATATCTTGTACACACAGGTTAACATATATTAAAGATTTCACAATGGCACTTGTAACACAATATACAGTGTGTATTGCGGGTCAAGCTTCTTGAGTAGACTATCAGTGCCGCGCGTGGAGGGAGACGAGTCTGTGAGATTCGCGCGCATGAACAGGTTTCGAAATGGACTGCGGCATGCAGACGCACGGATTGTGGGGAATGAAAAAAAGGGGGATACTGCTCACACTATAGGAAGTGGGTGCGAGAGGTGGCAGAGGTCTGCAACAATGGAGAAGAATGTTCAGTAAAAAAAAATACACTCTTGAACATATAGGACAAATTTCCGGCTATTTCTTGCATGCCGAAACTATTGTTGGTTTATTGTGTTGGCAGTGTTGTCGGGTGCCTGATTGTTAAGAAACTGCAAAATTTCCAGAGTTAAAAGGGAGTGTTCGTTAATTATGGCTAAGAGGGGGCCGGTGTTTATTTCTAAAAAAGGCACAGTGAAAAACGTACCCCCCAATATTCCGTGTTTACAAAAAAATGTACCCTTCCGACTTAGGGGCCGATTACATGGCGAATTTCAGCCCGGGCTGAGATTTCAGCCCGGCTTCCGAAATAAATCCTTTTAAAATGAAGTTAGCGATTACATGAAGAAAGTTTCGGCCCGGGCCGAGTTTCAGCTCGGGCTGAAAATTCCAGCCCGGTTTCAGAAACCGGGCTGGAATTTTCAGCCCGGCCAAACGGGCTGAAATTCGCCATGTAATCGCATCATAATTTCAGCCCGGGCTGAAAAGTGAATTTGGGCATGCCCAGTCGCCATTTCAGACGCCATTTTATTCTCGTTAGCAATCTTCCCGCGCAATTTTAAACTTGGTGCCCGGGCTGAAATCTCAGCCCCGGCTGAAATTTGTCATGTAATCACAACGAAATTTCAGCCCGGTTGACCGGGTTGAAATTTCAGCCCGGGCTGAAATTCGCCATGTAATCGGCCCCTTAGGTGTTGTACAAAATCTGTGCTCTCCCTCCCCCCGTTTGATCTGAAGTTCCCTCAGTCGCAGTTCACTTTTCCAGGTAGTGCATAACGCCTGGGAGTTAATTGTACAGAAGGAAGATGAACAGCGAAAAACTGTCGAAAAATCCTATCACAGAGCCTATTATAAACATCACCTGGGCTGAAAAACGATCTGACATAAGAGAAGCATCAAAGGTGGGAGTTTTTGTGAGAAAATCCCTACAAGAATTGACACGAGAAGATGTATTGTTGGCCCAAGAAGCGTTCCACGTAAAGCAGAAACATTGTTAATAATACCAAAACTAAAAATGTACCCCCCCCCCTATTTTTTTTTTGCGGAAATGAAAAATGAACACACCGGCCCCCTCTTAGCCATAATTATCGAACAATCCCTAAGTTTTCTATGTTAATTTTTTACTTTGCTGTTTACTGTTAGTGTATTTATATTGAGATCTTCTTTATTAAAGGACCACGGGCTGGTTCCGTCTGACGTCATTACGGGAAGATACGGGATTTTACTCGCAAGTTCTAGTGCCAGTCTGCTAGTTACTTTGAAATGACTCATCTTCGCGCCGCAAAGCATCATGCTCACATAGTTACAGACGACGCGAAAGATTTTTAATTTCCTAAATTTTAGTAAAAATACAGGTTTCCTGTATCATATACCGAGAAGTTTTCTCACTTAAATTACGTTCTAATGAAACTCAAACATCAATGGACAACGGCAGCGCTTGACTGCAAATATCGGTGGTGAAAGCTAATCGGGTTGTGCGATTATCCCGGCGATGATGTTGGAACACTTGAAAGCTATAAACTCAATGTCATAAGCGAACATTGTTTCGATCAAAAGGTAACTTATATCGAGTTGAAAAAATGCCTTTTGATCACTATACCATCGGCAAGGTTATCGGTAAAGGAAGCTACGGAGAAGTGTACCAGGTGAAACACAGAAAGGATAAAAAACAGGTAAAAATTGAGTTGTATATTAAGCTTACCTCAATCCTCCGGCGTTTTGATTTTAGAGCGATAAAATTGCGCGAGCCTGTGCATGAATAAACTTGGTAACTTTAAAGGCCAATCCTGTCTGTTAGTAGGTTAATTCTTCCTGTTCAATTTTAGTATGTAATGAAGAAGGTGGACCTTTCTAAGGCTTCCGAAAGGGAAAGAAAAGCGGCAGAACAAGAGGTAACTAAAGAACATTCAAATATATTAATGCTTCCTTGTTTACACATGCAGTCGGACCTCTATTTAGCGGCCACCCTCGGGACTTTGAAAACTGGCCGCTTAAATAGAGGTTGGCTTTTTAATAGAGGTACAATATAAATTGGATAGAAATGGCAGTCAACGTCATTTTATTGCATCTATATAGCAAAACGCTTGTTGAAAAGTGAACATATGTGAAGATAAATGCAAAAATCATTGAAACAAAAAAATTAAGTGCCCTGTATTTGCGCATTTCAAGTCCGTGCTAAGTTCTAGCTCTAACACAGAGAGCATGTACTTGTCGATAAGTACAGTATTTTGTATTGCGGCTTGTGACTTGTCATTATAGTGGAGATTAAATTGCAGTTCTTGTTGTTATCAGTTATCACCTTCATATTATCTGTCACCATTTCGCTTGAAAAGATAATTTGCTGGCCGCTTAATAGAGGTAAAAAAAACAATAAATACTAAACTTGCAACAGCAAAAAGGTGGCCGCGGCCGCTTAATGGAGGTGGCTGTTAAATAGAGGTGTCGAATACAGCACTTTACTGACAAATAATTTGGGACTTTGGAAAGTGGCCGCTTAAGGTTACAGTGTACCTTCAGATCAAAAATTTATTGAAAATTTTTTTTTGGCGTTAAAATAAAGTTTACAGAATGAACTTTCATCCAAAAAAAAAGTATCGAAAAATAGTGAAAATTGACGGAGTAATGACGGTATAACTTTTGTGGGCGGAGTTTGTTTATTAAGCGATATGTTTTTTTAAGCGCCGTTTTCTCAAAGTTAATTTTTCGCTTGTTGGGGACACTTTAAAGAGCTACAACTCAAAGGAAATTTGTTCGATTTTCCTCAAATTTGGACAGAAGCTAGGCTAACATATAATGAACAAAAACGTGTCGGCGAATTTCTTAATTCCGAAAACTTTTTCGTCAAGAGGCATTTCCGTGCGATCATTCCAATTTTTTTTCTCCCCTTTTCGAAAATATTCTGTAACTTTTCACTGCAATTGAATATGGAAAATCGCCGACACGTTTTTTTAGCGCTTCGTGTCCGGAAACCTGAGAACAAATCAAATTAGCAAAATATAATAATCGCTTTGAGTTATAGCGTTTTAAAGCTGATTCGGACGTTCGAATTTAAATGTCGTCAAAAATTCGACAATTCATTTTATTACCAAATGGTTTCCATATTTAGATAGCCAGCTCTATAAGCTTTAATTTGATATCTGGGTTTAGGTTTATTAAGTGTAA
Source organism: Cladopsammia gracilis (assembly GCA_022457155.1). Classification (NCBI taxonomy): domain Eukaryota; kingdom Metazoa; phylum Cnidaria; class Anthozoa; order Scleractinia; family Dendrophylliidae; genus Cladopsammia; species Cladopsammia gracilis. Next base: position 668,152 of record JAJGOT010000052.1, on the reverse strand, counting down.
CCTTAAGACGCTAGAGCTGTTATATTGGAGACACCCCCGAAGGTACACTGTAACCTTAATGGAGGGTGGCCGCTTAATAGGTGGCCGCTTAATAGAGGTCCTGGGGGGGGGAGGTACTCAGCAAATTTTTGGGTGGGTGTGTGCCGCTGGGACTCTAAGACCCTTAACCTATACTAGACCATTTTAGCTGCATTTTGCAACCCTATTCTAAACTAAACACCGAAAAACCCTACCCTATCCTAGACCTATTCCAGACTCGCTATTTTCCAGAAACTCGTTCACTATCACAGTTATTAGTTAACAGGGGTCAGTAGAAATGCCGTACTGCCTGCCGTACCGATTTTATAAATGTCATTTGCCAGTAAACCTTGTGTAGACTAAATTCTTCACACAAGTGATCAGTTTCGTGGAAAATGATACCCTATTCTAGACCAAAAATCTCTGATTACTATACCCTATCCCAGACTAAACTGCCTGAAAACCATACCCTTCACAGCGGCACATACCTATATAGTTCATATATGGGAGTACCCCCCCCCCCCCCCCCGCCGATAGAGGTCTGACTGTATTTGTGAAGCTTATTAAAATCATATAAGCTTACTTAATTGAAATCACAAACTGAAACAGTTACAATATTATTGCTTCGTTGAAGCTACAGCTTTAATGTCTACTAAGGAATAGAAAACATAATCGAGTGCATTGTTGAGTTATTTAAGAAAACAGGAATAAAAAAAAATATATTAAAAAAAAATAAACAAAATATTCCAAAAAACAAATATTCAAAGAAACCCAGACATTATTTTTGTAACCACATATTTACGAATTTATTGCATGGATCCTACAACCTTCAATTTCTACATACACAACAACTACTAACGAATGTTAAATCAAAGATGAACCTAGCGACAGACAAGGAGCAGTATGCAAGGTCAAATGCTGTGACTGCCAGGCCTCTTACATCAGTGAGACTGGCAGAAATTTGAAGACATGACTGACTGAACACAAACAGGGGACAAAAAATGGTGATGTTAACAATCACATGGCTGAACACCATTTACACCTACTAATCACAGAATTGAATGGAACTCTCCCAGGGGGGGTACTCCCTATAATGGGCTATACGGAGATGCTCCGCCCGAAAGGGGTACCTTTTTGAGGCTGGAGGTATATGAAAGGGTAGGGATTTCACAAGTTGAAGTATATGAAAGGGTAGGGATTTCACGAAGAATCAGGAAAAGGCAGCGTAAACACGCGTTGAAGTACAAAAAAGTAGGGAAAACCGCCTTCTAAGTATTATAAAAAGCACCTTTCAAAATATATGAAACAGACGCACGTAAAGGCTATATGAAAGGGGTACCATTTTCAATGAAAGGTATATGAAAGGGGTACCATTTTCAATGAAAGGTATATGAAAGGGGTACCTTTTCTGTCAAAAATGGTATATGAAAGGGTAAGGGTTTGGACCTCGGGGCGGAGCATCCCCGTACAAAACTTTGTTAAGTACCCCCCCTCCCCCCCCCGGGAACTCTACTGAATGTATTACCTACAGTACAGATACTGTACTATAAATGACTCACTCTTGAATGTTGGTTTACTTACTTCAAACAAGCACTGCTGAACTGATGCCAACAGCTACTTGCAGCCTACGAATGACCTTTCAACAGAACAAACAATAGATTGAACTTGCCATTAAATTTAACTAACAATAGACCAATAAAAATTACACTACGATTTTCAATTCACATGACTCTGAAGATGACTTCTGCTCGGGTTGCCAAAATGCCAGTCATTGTCAACAACAATGGTTCTTTTCAGAACTACACTCACCCCGACAATCACACTCGACAGACTACCGTTCACAAATACACAAAGTAATCTTTATTGTACTCATCATCACTTTACAGGCAAAATTATTATCACAGCTACGTCATCCCAACATCGTTTCATATCGAGAATCATTTCAGGATGAATCAGGATTTCTATACATTGTAATGAACTTTTGTGAGGGAGGTGACCTTTACACAAAGCTAAAAGCACAATCTAAAGAAGGGAAAGTTCTGGAAGAGACACAAATTGTTGAGTGGTTTGTTCAAATTGCCATGGCATTACAGGTATGTTGCAATATGTGTTGGAAGAGCATGCCCCCAGTTATTACCACGGTAGGTCATTTATGAGAATGCTTTATAAAAATCCCTTCCCTCAGAGGTTATTGTTAGCCCTAAAGTATGGTGGGGTATAAATAGTACACCGGCAATAAAATGCTGGGGGTGCGCTGGACTAATACTAATAGGGAGCTTATGCAATTGACGACGGCAATGCCAAGGAAAACGTCAGTTGTAAAAAGGATTCACGCTATTTTAAACTACTTTGCAGTTGTTCCAATTTGTTTAGTTTGTCTAATGTGACTGGATTGTCCAGGAGCTGAATTTGAAGGGATTTAGCTTTCTAGTTCAAATGGAGAAAGGAAACTTAACAGTCACGTGTTCACGTTCTCCACAAAAGCTATAATTTGACCATTTGACATTGTTGTTTTGAAGGAACGGCAAAGAAATGTACCAAAATGTAAAACGTGTGTGCAGAGGCATTGTTTTCATTCGTTAAGGTAACAGTGTACCTTCGGGGGTGTCTCCAGTATAACAGCTCTAGCGTCTTAAGATTACACTTAACATACCTTAACCCAGATATCAAATTAAAGCTTATAGAGCTGGCTATCTAAATATGGAAATCATTTGGTAATAAAATGAATTGTCGAATTTTTTACGACGTCTAAATTCGAACGTCCGAATCAGCTTTAAAACGCTATAGCTCAAAGCGATTATTGTATTTTGCTAATTTGATTTGTTTTTGGGTTTCCGGACACGAAGTGCTAAAAAAATGTGTCGGCGATTTCCCATATTCAATTGCAGTGAAAAGTTACAGAATATTTTCGAAAAAGGGAGGAAAAAAATTGGAATGATCGCACGGAAATGGCTGTTGATGAAAAAGTTTTCGGAAATAAGAAATTTGCCGACACGTTTTTGTTGATTATATGTTAGCCAAGCTTCTGTCCAAATTTGAGGAAAATAGAACAAATTTCCTTTGAGTTGTAGCTCTTTAAAGGGTCCCCAACAAGTGAAAAATTAACTTTGAGAAAACAGCGCTTAAAAAAACATATCGCTTCATAAACAAACTCCGCCCACAAAAGTTATACCGTCATTTCTCTGTCAGTTTTCACTATTTTTCGATAATTTTTTTTGGATGAAAGTTCATTCTGTAAACTTTATTTTGACGCCAAAAAAAAAATCGATAAATTTTCGATCTGAAGGTACACTGTAACCTTAAACCTATTGTTTTGTGCTGTTCTCGCTGCTGTCGTGGTTGCAAAAGCTCCCTAATATCCCATCCAGGGGGGAGTAGCAATATTCCTAGTTGCTTTATGCTGCGGAAACAAAGTTAAGCTCCGGCCGAGTGGGTACCCTGTGGGTTGTAAGTGACTTTACCTTTTATCTAAAGTATAGAGAGATACAATGTATGTAGAGTAGTTTGGTCTTCGATGGGTTGTTATGTACAGTATGAAGATTCCTTAAGAGTAACTAATATAACATTGCTATGTTTCTTACAGTATGTGTAACTTATCTTTTTATCTTCCTTGTTCTTCACAGTATATGCATGAGAGGCATATTCTACACAGGGATCTTAAGACTCAAAATATTTTTCTGACAAAGGGCAATATTATTAAAGTAAGCCATGGTGTTATTACACCATAAGCCACTTATTACATGTATATAGCAACATAGAAAAAACAAATTCCTACATTACACTTAGAGTTAAATACTAAAAGTTATGAGCTACTGCTCAGAGACCAATTTATCAGTGGTGAATCTAGCCTCCATCGCAGGGGGGTGGGGGTGAATAAGAGGGGTGAGTAAGAGGGGAGGGGGGTGTGAATAAGGGGGGTGTGAATAAGGGGGATGTGAATAAGGGGGGTGTGAATAAGGGGGGTGTAAATAAAGTGTGTGTGAATAAGGTGGGTGTGAATAAGGGGAGTGTGAATAAGAGGGGTGAATAAGGGGGAGGGGTGTGAACAAGAGAGGTGAATAAGGGGGGTGTAAATAAGGGGGGTGTGAATAAGGAGAGTGTGAATAAGGGGGGTGTGAGTAAGAGGGGTGAATAAGGGGGGAGGGGGTGTGAACAAGAGAGGTGAATAAGAGGGGTATGAATAAGGAGGGTGTAAATAAGGGGAGTGTGAATAAGAAGGGGGTGTGGATAAGGGGGAGTGATGGGGGTGTGAATAAGGGGGAGCTGCAGTGAATGTGCGGGGACCAAAATGTTAGAGACTGATAAGGTGGGGACTACCCTAGATCTGCCACTTTTTACTGGTCTAGCTTGGCAAAACAACAACGACAAAGGCAAAAACAAATCAACAAAAGCAAAATTTGTAGTCATTAATTTCTATTCCATAAAACTGCATGATTGTATTTCTATTAAATATGCATAAATGTGCATAAGTTTTAAAAAATATATGATAGGGTTCCCTGCCTCTAGCTGTTGTTTTGGTATAGGTAGCTATAATTCCTTTTTTAGTGATCCATAATAACAATGATTAATTCCTAGATTTATTGACTGATTAATATTAATAGACAAGTACATACCTTTTTTGCATCTTACTATAGCTCTCACAAGGGAGCTATTAGTCTACTTACAATAAAGATTGAACATTAACTAGACAGTGTGCAATCAAAATGATAATTTGATACATCCACTTGAATGTATAATTTATTGTATTACCCTGCTTGTTTAATGATAAGGTTTTCTTGAAAACTGAAATGTTTAGAAACTCTATGTAATGTTGTATAATGCCTTGTAACCCAGTTAATTTTGTTAATATCATTGTATTTCATGTTAGGTTGGTGATCTTGGTATAGCCAGAGTATTGGAAACGTCATCAGACATGGCTACCACCATGATTGGTACACCGTATTACATGTCTCCAGAGCTCTTTTCCAATAAACCTTATAATCAAAAGGTACTGATCAGTTTGTAGAAGTTTTGAGGGAGAAAATTTCAATTTGGGGGTCAGTTGTGTGTTTCTTGAAAGTCTGAAAAACGTTTTGGGCACAAAAAGCCATGTTTTGTGCAGAATGTGTATGACAAAGATTCAGATTTTTGTTGATTTTGAAAGCTATAGATTTTCTGAAATAAATTACTTAGTTTACAAAACAATTTGGCTAGTTTACAGGCTAAAAAATACAGCACCACTTGATGGAATGGGATTTGAATAATGAAAAGGGGTTGGAAAAAAATTACATGTTTTGGTCTGGAAATAGGGAAAATTCAAAAATGTTTTTCAATTTGAAATGTTGACAATTCATGATTTTTAATTTTTTTTTCTAGTCGGATGTGTGGGCATTAGGTTGCTGTTTGTATGAGATGTGTACATTGAGACACGCCTTCAATGCTAAGGATATGAGTTCTTTGGTTTACAAGATTCTTAAAGGAAAGGTGAGTTCTATATTATCACTTGGAAACTACTTTAACTGCCAAAATAATGTTATTAAGTATCAATCACATTATATTGTGGCAGTCAGAGATGCCTTGTTAAATAATGTATATGTTGTCAACCAGTCTCACTGATAAATACTTTACAATGTAAAGCAGAGTGATACATTTATTAATTGTTGGGTAAAAATTAAGTGCATACTAACAACCCTTCATCTCTCCTCGTCATCATCATTTTCGTCGTCATTATTATTAGTACATCATCGTAATTATCATTAGAATCATTGTCATCATCATCGTCATCATCATCACCATCATTTTTGTGATTGAACTATTACAACTGCTATCAAGTACAGTGAAAGACAATTGATTATGTTATATGTATGTAGTCAGTTAGTCTGTGTGAACATGTGTGGTCATTTATTAGTGAAATCTGATGAATGCTGCTTCATTCTTGGTGCTAACATTAATTTTCCTTTTTTTAATTTTAGACTCCACCACTTCCATCCAACTACAGCAGTGATCTGTGTTTAATTATACAAAGTATGCTGGAGTTAAACCCAGGGAAAAGACCCAGTGCTCAACGCCTGCTGCGACATAGCTACATCAAGAAACAAATAGCCCTATTTTTGGAGGGAACAAAAAATAGGTGAGTGGTAATCTGTAGTTATAATATTATTTTCTAAGCATTTTAAACATTATTAACCAAATGAATGTAATAATTGTTGCTTGGTGTCAATATTATTTATGCCAACATAACATAACACTGTATATAAAAACTTTGCAGAGTACACAAGTCAAAAGGTGGATCAAAGGAAGACAGAACACCAAGTGCGAAATCAAGAGTGTCAAAATCACAATCTTCCAAATCAGATTCAGGATATTCAGGGTCTGGACTGGAGGCTTCTATTGCCACAGCATCTGCTATTGATTGTGTTATAGAGGAAGAAAAACCGTCAAAAAAACCACCAAAACCTTCCTCAAGGAATGAACCAGAAAGAACATCTGTAGATTCTACGAGTTCATCAAGTGGATCATCAGAAAAAGGAAGGACAGAGGTGCATGTGAAAAAATCTGAGGAGAAAAATGTTGTAGACTTGAAGCAATGCGAGGTGATAAAGAAACAAATGGCTGAAAGAAAAAAGTCTGCTGGTGAAAAGTTAGGAAATAGAAATGCAGTGAGACAGAAGGGTGTAGATGAGGATGATTACACCAAGAAATCAGCTGAGAATGGTGAAAGGGTAATGGAGGAAAAGAGACCATTACCTAGTGTTGGCAAATCCAGAACACCTGCAAGAACTGAGGTATGGATATTAATGCACATGTAACTTTTGTAACTTGTTATCAACAGTTAATTTTTGGGGGTGTTCTTTGTTATTTTCTCTCAAGTCATAGAGTAAAATTTCTTTTAAGTGTTTGCCCTCGGGCTAAGACCAGGAAAGGTGGGTGCTTGTGGAAGATAGTCATCATTTCTAGGTGGTTCTAATTACAGCATTAATTTTAATTTAGAGAATAGTTTCAGACAGGATTTCATAGAAGTGGTTGCTTTAGGTCACGCAGGACCCTTGCTCTTATTATGTATGTATTTTAGTATTTAAAGAGTATGCATGAACCACGACAACTGACACAGACAATAGGTGAAATATCCATGATAATTTTTAATAGTTATCTTAATATTTTCCAAATGGTCTTGATAGCACAAGTGTTAATAATATTTTCAAAAATACAACCACACTTTTGATTTTGCGGAACATGTTTCAATGTTTCAAATATCATCATCAGCCATAGTGAGTGTTACAAATTGTCAAGATGTTTGTGATGTCTCTTGTTTCAAAATTATTGATAATGCCACCTCCTATTATCAACTCAAAATCAAGGAGAGCTTTCATATTGAGTGTTTGAAACCTGAACTTAACAAACAAGTTGATCATGTCAGTTTATCATTGCATTTTTAACTTTTACTGTTTTTTTTCTTTTGTCATTTGTTTATTTTGCTATAATGTTATTGGTTAGTTTGAATTTTAAATACTTTTAACGAACACTTCATTACAAATAATCATTGTATCAATAGTATTATATATATATATACGTCTATTTTTTAAAAATTATTGTAACACTCACTATGGCTGATGATGATGTTTGAAACATCGAAACATGTTCCGCAAAATCAAAAGTGTGGTTGTATTTTTGAAAATATTATTCTTAATAATTTATTCAATAAATGATGTAATTCAAACCTTGTGGCATGAGTGCTTGTTGTTTCAGAAGTGGCCCATTTTGACACGTAATTCAAATTAAATCCTCTTCTTCTTTGGTTTGTAATACAATACTTAATTCCATTGCACTGCAATTTGTTGGCTTATTTAAAACATACAGGGGCAGATCCAGGAGGTGGCTATGGGTACATGCCTAAGTCTATAAAATTTTTCATTGTTGCAAGTAAAAAGAAAACTGTTAAAACTGAGGGGGTGGCTAGCCACCCAATCCCCCCCCCCCCCCCTGTATCCGCCCCTGACATGGTCAGTTTAACTGTTTTAAATGGGGAAAGATGTATACTTATATTTGTATGGTTGATGTTCTTATATTCAATAAAAAAACGTTTCAGGAAAAAAAATTGCATTGCAAATCAAAACAGCATTGGCACAAGTGGCAACTTCTTGCGAGAAAAATACTTCTACCACTTTAATTTTATACCTTGCCTTTCACTTGCGCACATGCCACAAAAATCTCATTATCTGCACTCTCCTTGAAAAGTACGTGATCAATTACCATGTCATTGTTCTCAGTTTTGTGGTACATGCACTGAAACAGCGAATTATCACAATTAATTCACAGCTTTGAACTGAGCACATGATGTTGTCATACATTATCGCATCTGATGGTCTTCGTAAGCGGCAAAAGCTCCTTTTTCGTGTCCAAGTTTTCTTCGCTGATATAGAATTTTAGGAATTGATAGATGACGGAGGTAGACTTAGTGTACTCTTTTGTGTTACAACAGAAGCAGAATTTTTAAAAAGCTTTCAAAGTTTCAGAGTATAGTTTTCACGTTTCTACTCTCTTAGAAGCCATTAACTTTCAGCATGTTATGAAATTGTGAAATCGGCTTCTGTTGTAATACAAAAGAGGTTAAGATTTACCACTAGATTAAAAAAGCATTTGATTTTGTATGCTTCTCTAGCCGTGAACTTGAACACAAAGTTGCATTTATCGCAGTTTTAACTAGTAATTTAAAATGTCACCTTAAATGTGTGATCTGCCAGTATAATAACAATCATGATTTAATTCCATCATCCCCCAGTATCCCTGATAAGTTTTAGCAGAAGAGACAACATCTACCTATTAAGAAATGAGCAAAGGTCCTGTGCGACCTTAAAAGAAGAAGATTGTTTTGGATAGAGGTCACTCATAGATTCAACTGTTCCTGTTTGATTTCCTTTTCACACAAGTCTCAGCAGCCTCAGCGACCTTTACCACAGCCTCCCAAGTTAGGGCTCCCTGGGGGTGATTTGCCAGCTTCCAGAAGTCCCAGAGCAAGAAGAAGGTACAAAGTCCATTCCAGTTCCCATGCGGCCAGATCTCACTACGTTGAAGAAGAAGAAGAGGAGGAGGAAGATGATAGAAGCACTGCAGATTCAGAAACGAGGTGAGCAAAACTTACTGTGTAATACTTTATTTATCACACTTTACAACTTCTATTTGGTATTTTCCTTTATTATACTGGACAGACGTTTATGTGAGGGGGGGGGGGGGGGGGGGGAGACAGGGGAGCAGCCAATTGGAGAAAAGGGTATATGCAGTCGGTGTAAGGAGGGTGTAAAGTACATTTTATTGTTTCCAACAGGGTTCAGGTAGTACATCTTATTATTTCCAACAGGGTTAGAAGCAGTTTCAATTTCCTGGTAAAAAAAAATAATAATGCTACCCTATTCTAGACCAGAACTCTCTGATTTCTACACACTATCCCAGACTTATTGAACTGTTTGAAAACCATACCCTTGACAGTGACACATACCCATACAGCTTATATACGAGAGCACCCCCCCCCCCTCGCCCCTTTCCCACCACCTGTCAAACTAACACAATTTCTTTTTTTCTGTTTTTACAATGTATACTGGTAATGCCATGTTATATAACAGTTAACCTAATGAAGTCGTAGACCTTACTTTGATTGATTTCTCTTTTCTTTTCTCCAGCCAAAAGTCTGTCAGTGAAAACACACCTCTGGTAAGTATAACTTGTAGTTCCTGATGGAAATGCTGTTGAAAATTGTGCTTTCAAACCTGATCCTGATGTCTAACTCAGCCTCTTGTGACCTTCTAAATGATTTTTCTCTGGTTTTGTATTGATCCTTTCACTTCCAGAAACAAATCTTTAGTTGTATGTTACTACCGAAATCACTAAACTGTTAGCACCCCATTAAAAACGATCGATCGCATTTGAATTTTGGACTTGCTCACGTGACCATTTAGAGCGCCCAAATTGGTCACGTGACTTTTTGTTTCTGTTTCTGAACCCATCAAAATGGTCACGTGAGCAAGCCCAAAATTCAAATGCAATCGATCGTTTTTTCGGGGTGCTAACAGTTTAGTGATTTTGGTAGTAATGTATTTGTAACTTTTGAGTCTGCAGATAAAATCCTACAGTGTGACCATTCAAATGAAAGCTACTGATTAGTACTTTCCTGTGGTACTGTTTATTATGCCGTACAAGGTGGTTCTAACTTTTGAGTCTGTACATGAAATCCTAAAGTGTGACCATTTTCTAACTTTTGAGTCTGTGGATAAAATACTACAGTGTGATCATTCAAATGAAAACTCTTTAGTTGTTTGTATGTTTTCATTATTTTATAAAATGAAATTAATTTGCAATTTTCCTTATGAAAAAAATTGTTTTATTTCTATTAAGTCAAAGTTTTGCAGGGCTATGAAAATAGCAGAACCATTCAATGTTGTAAGTGGTATTATTTTATGTTAATATTGTTTTACAGAGTGGTTTGTCAGCCAGAGAAAGACGAAGGCTCAAGCAGAAACAAAAAGGAGACAAAAGTGCCCTACCCACCCCTCCCTCAGTGCCTGTACTCCCTTCTCCCAATGAAGTGATAGCTGCTAAGGTCAAGAGATCGCAAGATGGGCACATAGGAGGTAGGTCTTTGTGCATGGAGTAAACTGTGAGTGTGAAAAGTGCCCTACCCACCCCTCCCTCAGTGCCTGTACTCCCTTCTCCCAATGAAGTGATAGCTGCTAAGGTCAAGAGATCGCAAGAAGGGCACATAGGAGGTAGGTCTTTGTGCATGGAGTGAACTGTGAGTGTGAAAAGTGCCCTTCCCACCCCTCCCTCAGTGCCTGTACTCCCTTCTCCCAATGAAGTGATAGCTGCTAAGGTCAAGAGATCGCAAGAAGGGCACATAGGAGGTAGGTCTTTGTGCATGGATTGAACTGTGGGTGCAAATTTTGGGCCCTCAAAGGAGTTAACAAGAGAGGGAATCCCTCGATCCACAGGCCTCCGTATGCACAGTGTGCATCTGCAGATTTTTCCAGTATCTTTATTCTTTCTTGGGCGACGGCGAATTTTCTTTCACCGACCTTCCCGCCAACTGAAAGAAAAAGGAAAGAAAATAAGAACAAACGAAAACGAAGACGCGTTTTGTACCTATCATCATGGTGCCGATTTATTACTGAAAAAAAAATCAGCACCTGAGATGGGCTATTTATGACAGGGTTTAAGTGTTTCATTTAGAATTTTTTTTAAAAAAGCTATGTTTCATAACCCAATTTCGATATATTGAAATTCAACTTGAAACAAAAGACATCACTACGAGGCTTAGGGGAATAAACCATATAAATCGCTACTATCATTTCCCTAAGCCTCGCAGTGATGTCTTTTGTTTCAAGTTGAATTTTAACATATCGAAATTAAAAAACTAAGAACAGAAAAAATGAGTGTACAGAACTCTGTTCGTTCATGGACTTCTTTAAAGTACAAGAGAAAAAAAAGAGAGTTAACAAAACCACTGTACCTCATAGGCCTTTATTACGCCCCGCCGTTTTGTATACTGAAACAAAAGATTCACGGTTAACACTCGTTAACGACGTTAACATCTCTCAAACTGACCTTGGACATCTATGAGGTTTTACACAACGTAGCATTTTTTATCGTCATACCGTAGTACTGACGTACACGAGAACAGAACCCCATTTTATTGGGCAGAGAACTGAGAGAACAGAGATCCGGCTAAGCAAAGAGTAGCGTTTTGGGGTTTAGCATTGATCTACAGTTTTTAGGGTTGAGCACTGATTTGAAAACGGTTAGCTTTCATTTATTGTTATGGGTAACTCTATAAATATGTTAAAAATTACATCTCCCGGCAGCTAATCGACGTTGGTATAGTGGATAAGGATATTAGTTATGAAGCAAACGACTCGGGTACGAGGCATACGCTTTACTGATCTTTTTTTCTAATTTTACTCTAAGTGTGAAATAGGTTTTACTTCATGTAACTTAAAGTGAAAAGGAAAGGTCCGTTTGAGAGATGTTAACGAGTGTTAACCTTGTATATCGTACAAGAGTGTTCCCAATCCCCCAGGCACTCATCTTTTTCATTAAATGCCTGTAGCATTTCTTTCGTTTTGGAAACGTTCATAGGGGGATGAAAGCCACCTTCACACGGCAAACCTAAAAAAAGTTAACAAACTTGTGTTTTCACACTACAAACTTCCAGAAACCTGAACATCGTTCTCAGACCGGGACTCCATATCTCGGGATGATTGTGCGCGTTTTGATGCTTTGAAAGAGAACAACTTGTATAATTTGACAAACGTTACACGGCAAGTGCGAGTTGGCCAACGCAAAAAAGTTCGCTGAAAATTTGGCGAGAATAGAAACTTGTTTAATTGTTGCCAACGGTTTGCCAACATGTTGATGTCATGTTCACACACGCCAACTTGACTTTGCCAACTTGAGTTTGAATATGAAAGGGACGTTAATTTGAGTAAAAACGGTTCTATTAAGGCACTACACGCATTAATAAAGCAGTTTTCAATTGACTGTCGTAAAACCAAAACCAAAGTAATTACTCTGACCAATCACAGCAGTCGTAAACAATCCAATGAACCAATCAGAGCTCGAAGCAATTACATGTCGCCGGCGCCAAGCGCGGGAAAACGCGCGCGAGCAAGTCACGATTGGATTTGGTTTTACTTCTGATTGGTCGAGAAAGTGGCGCGAGATATTTTAGCCAATCACAAAGCGTAGCAATGCAAAACCAAAGCAATTTTGTAATTACTTTCGACACTCAATTGAAAACTGCTCTAAGGCGCTACGCGTATTAATAATATCCTGTTTTTTGTACGCAGCAACTCCCAAGCTGGGATCAGCTGTTAGTGATCCTAGACGTCAACTAATGGCAGGGGGTCTTGATGTCCCGGATGGTGGCAGGCCCCTTCCTCGGCAGGAATCCAGTTCTTCTATTGCATCGTCTCTAGCAGTAAGTAGTCATGTTAGATGTGCGCACGACTGCCTCGGCTTCGAAAATGAGGCAAGAGAGTAGCGATGATAATAATTGCGTGATTATTTTAAAAAAGATACCTCATTGGTCAATACCTGATTGGTCAGAATAACGTGCAGTCATGGCAACGAAAACTAAATGATAGATTGGAAATTATCATGGGACACGACGATCTGTTCTCTTTCCTCATTTTCTCAGTTGATCACATATAGGAATTTGACCACTTATTGAGATATATTTGAAATATTTTACTTGGTGATTGCTTATTTAAGAGATACTCCACTAGGGAGATCCACCTCTTAGTATTTAAGTAAATTATGTCTCCCTTTTTAGGATTCAATTGAAGAGGACAGTGACACAGACTCAGAATTAGAGGAGATCAGTATGGATGACCCCTCAGCTCCCGCACAAAGGTGGGTGAAACGACCACCTACATGTAAACTTTGAATCGAATTAGCCTATCTCTGGTTTCTGTCGTATGAACTTCAATTCAAACAATAGAACCCTTAAATTCTCTCATGAGTAAAACAGCAAGTCATTCTATTACCTTTGGGAAAAGAGGACAATCTTAAGAGGATAACCCAAATTTTCGAAAACTTTTTCGTGGAAGATTTCAGTCTCACGAAATTTCCCGGATTTTCGGCTGAATAGGTTGCATTCTAGCAGCGCAAATGATTTACTGTATTTCTGCAGAGCTGTCCCCGCAAAATTCCATTTCGTTTCCGTTTCCGTTTTCACGGGGACGGTGAGGGGGAGGGGGGTGGGGTAGGGGGAGTTGGTGGTAAGTGCTCTGTCTAAGGAGATAACCCGAGAGAAACGACTAGCACTTGAATCACCTTTTGGTCGAAAGTTCGACGCGCTAATAACAACAATGCGCCTCTCAAATTTAGAGTTCTTAACAGTGTTTTTTTATGGTGTGCCATTGTTGTTGTAGGAAACCTCGTAGGCAAAGTGACGTCACTTCTTTGATTTCCGCGCTGGATACAACATTGAAATTGTCAAATGTCAGCGTGGATAGAGAGTCCCCGGATGTAGAAAATGCACCTGAAAAAGATGAAGAAAACGAACCTCTGGATGTGCCTTATGGTAAGATAAATACATGTAGATGTTATTAAACTACCGTGAGATCTGTATTGGGAAGATGTTGGTCGAGGGTTTTTTTTTTTAGCGAAAGACATTTTTTGGACCATTCAGTGAAATCAGTTACAATCCATTTAGCAAAATACGAACCGCTCAGAACCAATTAGTCAAATAGTCGTAGGAGGTGGTCAACAGTGGAGTAAGGGATAACCTGTCAGGGTGATACGGTAGCTGTGAAGGCCTGGCAGGATTCCTGAACAAATAGGGGTCCTGGCAAGTCCGCAGAGGGCCAGTCAATTGGCCCAGCTCAGCCGCATAACAAGAACGCTTAACTTTGTCATTCCTCTCTGAAAAGAAGAAGAATTTAATTAAAGTTTTCAGGTAACCGGTTTTCAGTTAACATTTTGATTGCTTGCCCTTCTTCGAGTAAACTCTTTAATTTTTAAAGCACAATCAACCCAGGTTTTTAAGCAGAGCTGCCGAGGCCGGAGGGTTAAGAAACTTTGAACTATTATCTTTATTTACCAGGGATACTCACATAACCTATGATAGCGTAATGAAATGTTTATTAATGTCGTGTTTTTAGGTGGATCACCCACGACATCTGGGAGATTACGAGACAGAATAGAAAGATTAAGAAGGTGAGATATTTAATGACATTAAAGTTTCACATTACGCATTTTTTTGTAAACTATACCCAGGCTTGATTTTTGTCATACAGTGGAACTCCTTTAATACGATCACTGAATGGCTATGACACTTGATCAGTATCGAATTTCTCCTTGTAATATCAATGCTTAATCAAACGGGGGGGGGGGGGGGGGGGGGGGGTCATGAGAATAGGCCATTTGCACGATGACGTCATATGACTACAACTACCAGAATCCTTCAGTATTTTGTTTTGTAGTGCAAATTAGTGCTATTGTTATTTAAACCGCACTGAGATTACAAAATTTAAATGAGAAAGGAAAAACGAAATGAATTCTGGTAGTTGTAGTCAAATGACGCCATCGTGCAAATGGCCTATTAAGGACATGGTCACCCAAGATGAATTCTCCTGATATTTAAGCAACTTCTCCCAACTACTGCTATCATTTGTATGGGGACAAGAAAGGAGAAATTGTATTTTGATATTGAGGTGGGGTAAAATTATGGTACTAATTCTTTTTAAGTCAACTTTCCGTATGACACTAAAATTGAACCATGTATCAGTCAAAGAGCGAGATGCTAATTGACCTCATAAATATGTATCATGGAGTTTGCAATCAAAATCTTTCATTCTTTGTCAATTTTTTGTTGCTTTTGGTACAATTTATTTGATTATGCACATTGAGTGGTCGTATTGACAGGGTTTTCAGTTATAAATGTCTGAGCTTTTATTCGGGCCGAAAAAAAGTTGCTGTAATAACGGGGAGGTCGTAAGTCGTGGTTCAAATGTAATGATTTTCTTTTGGCGCAGGAGGAGGTACGTTTTCGCCGCGTAAAAAATGGTTAGGGATTAGTTTAAGATTTGGTTTTATATTTGAAAGTGCAAGATGACAAAAAGACTTCCATCTATAGCCTATAGCATTTCTTTTTCACCACACATTTTCCATTCTACTCTGAATGGAACGATTATCTTGCTATGCCTTCTGTCTCACGTTTTAACGTATATTTGGCCGTTCTCTCGTACCCAACAAACTTAAGTATAAACTTACTATTGATTCCTTCGGTTCTGTGTTGTTTGCAGGGAATGTGTACGCGGTATTGGAGAAGATCTTTTGTTACAGGCCTACAACATAATCCATACACAGCAGGAGGACTTTGTTGAGGTATGTCGTGGTCGCGTTTATGGTCTAACGGTTTAGTCTTTAAATGAAACCCGTAAGTGTGACCATTGAAACGAAAGCCACCTTGTCCAATATAATAAGTAGTACTGTTTCGTAGCTTTCATTTCAATGGTATACACGTTAGGATTTCATCCACAGACTCAAAAGCTAGAACCACCTTTTAAGCATAAACAGTACCACGGTAAAGTACTTCTCAACAGCTTTCATTTCAATGGTATACACGTTAGGATTTCATCCACAGACTCAAAAGCTAGAACCACCTTTTAAGCATAAACAGTACCACAGTAAAGTACTGCTCAATAGCTTTCATTTCAGTGGTATACACTTTAGGATTTCATCTACAGACTCAAAAGCTAGAACCACATTGTACAACATAATAAACAGTACCACAGGAAAGTACTGATCAATAGCTTTCATTTGAATGGTCACACTTTAGGATTTCATCCACAGACTCAAAAGTTAGAATCACCTTGTATAACATAATAAACAGTACCGCAGGAAAGTACTGCTCAGTAGCTTTCATTTGAATGGTCACACTTTAGGATTTCATCCACAGACTCAAAAGTTAGAATCACCTTGTATAACATAATAAACAGTACCGCAGGAAAGTACTGCTCAGTAGCTTTCATTTGAATGGTCACACTATAGGATTTCATCCACAGACTCAAAAGTTAGAACCATCTTGTATAACATAATGAACAGTACCACAGGAAAGTACTGCTCAATAGCTTTCATTTGAATGGTCACACTATAGGATTTCATCCATACTGACTTCAAAGTTAGAACCACCTTATACAGCATAATAAACAATACCACATGAATGTACTGCTCAGCAGCTTTCATGTGAATGGCCACACAAGGTTTAGGATTTCATCCACAGACTCAAAAGTTAGAACAGTACTTTCCTGTGGTGCTGTTTATTATGTTGTACAAAGTGGTTCTAACTTTTTAGTCTGGATAAAATCCTAAAGTGTGACCACTTGAATGAAAGCTACTGAGCAGTACTTTCCCGTGGTACATTGTACTGTTGTTTTTCGATATTTTGCAAAATAAATTTTAAGTATGTACATTTTTAAGCGTGAGTGCTTGTGTCAGTAAAAGATGTTTAACAGAGTTCTCATTTTTATAAAATGTCATACAGTAACCTCAGCCTGAATAACATATTTCCTTAATTTCTCTGCAGGAATCTCTTGTTAGACTCATGGGAAGAGAAAACTTTGAACGATATGGCGGACCGATTTGGCAACTCTACTTTTGCGAACATTTCAAATAAGTTAACTAAAGTTTTTCGTAGCCTTGAGGTATATTAAAATTCGTGTAAAAATTGTGATTGTCCGTGGCATGATTAAGAAATGAAAATATAAAATGTTTTAGAAACAAAATCAGCTGTACAGTTAAAACTAGCAAT
The DNA here is from genome assembly GCA_022457155.1 of Cladopsammia gracilis. Lineage (NCBI taxonomy): Eukaryota > Metazoa > Cnidaria > Anthozoa > Scleractinia > Dendrophylliidae > Cladopsammia > Cladopsammia gracilis. Next base: position 650,853 of record JAJGOT010000052.1, on the reverse strand, counting down.
GTTTTTTTCTAAAATAGTAAAAGCGTTTGTTTTCAAAACTAAGGTTATTCTTGTATATATGCGGAGAAAAAGAAGACAAATAAAACCTGTAACTTTCTGCAGTTCTTGCTGTTTGATAGAGTCGAGCGTCCCATAAGCGAACACAAAGAATTCCTGACAACTTAGAATTTTGTTGCTTAGCTTTCAAAATCAACGAAATATTTAATTTGAATATTTTATGTAAACATTGTGCACATAAAATAGCTTTCACAGTTTCTGGGCCGAAAGGTTATCGGGACTTCTGAGAAACAGTCTGGACCCATCTTTTCGGTTGGGGAGCATTGTGTAAATGTTTTCCGGTCCGTACCTGCCACTTTACCTGGCAAAATACACGGTCTCCTACAAGAAAAATCGTCCGGACACTGTAAAATGTAGTGGCAGATTCGGAGCCCTCCCCCCCCCCCTCTCTTATGTTGTTTTTCCAGTCTCTCTCCAGTGAGAGAGTTCAAATGACACAAACATGATTGTATAAATTGTGGCATCTTATCCATCTTTTTACCAATAAAAGTTTTAAACAATAATCAATGGGTATGGCTTGCAGTCTTGTCCATAGCTGCTAATAAAATCTTGTTTGCACGACACAAAGCGTGATCGATTCATTGCAAATTGCAACATTTATAGCTGAATAACTACCTATTGTCAATGCAGTTGTCATCATCTGTGGTAACAACACTATGTATAGGTTTGTCAATTTAACTTTGAAGTGGGAGGTGGGTGGGTGGTTTAATTTGGGTAAGAATTTTTTCAAAGCCTTCTTCTGTGATATTTTTTTTTGCCTCATTTTTTGTGTAAAGATTAAACTGTTAACTCAATGCAAGATTTTTTTCTTTCAGGTCTGTTCTCAGGATATTTTTTTTTAATCACCCAAACCCTCTCCCCCAACCCCTCAAAAGTTAAAAGGTTGGCCCCCAAAGCTACATGATCTTGATACACGTTTGTCAATAGAATACAACCTCCAAACGTAGGCAAATGGGAGTACATCTACCTTTGTAACTGACATACGTCGAGCCAGCCCCTGGGGGACACTGCATGACTAGGTGCTTCCCATCTATGGCCCCACAGTGAAGTGGTATGGTGTTCCATCTCCGCTAAAAATCAAACTTGTAACTCAACATCCAACTTAACCGTTGTCAACATCGGACTTTTAAGTCAACGTGGAACTTTACAGTTATCAACATCGGACTTTAGGTTGCCAACATCGAACTATTGACTCAACATCCGACATTACAGTTATCGACATCGGACTATATTGATTCAACATCGGACCTTGCAGTTGTCAGCATCGGACTATTACCATGTTCGTCTTCGTAAAGTTCGATGTTGAGTTCTCTACTAGTGTACCAAATCCGCCAATAATTATGGGATTGCCAGAATGACGTCACTATGGCAAAGCCTCGCTCTCGCGTGAACTGTTCTTCTACGTGTAATAACGAGTGGCATGCCTACGCGACTCCCACGCGCGTGTTTTAGCCTTTAAAAAGGTCAGCTCTTACGAGTATATCTTTTACAGACCGTTCCCTTTTGTATGATATTAGGGGCGTTCCTTCGTATATTTCGTTTAGTAATGGCTGCTGTTTTATGAGATGCCAGTGTTTCATGAGGATCTGATTTAAGTTAGGCACCGATGGATGATATTTCTCATATCTCTTAAAACATAAGAAATTACTCGTAGTACTCGTAATACTATTTGCATCAGTGAACTAACTGGATGCTTACGCACGGCTTTCACAAAACACGGAAACTAAGTTTTTAGTAAAGTTTGATCGAGGTTAAATAAGGTCAAATGGTTTAAGAATTTCACGGATAGTTTATGCATTCTTTTGGAGTACATGTAACATGCAATTTGTCTGAGCTCCCTTTATGAAACAAGGAAACAGATAAATTTGCATTTAATGGGAAAACAATGTTAGTCTCATTTACATATATTTTTTTTAATAGGCGGAATGTGTTAAGGACGGACCATTAGAAAAGTGATGGGGGGGGGGGGGGGAGTGCGGGTGGGGAATTTTCATGTTGCACGATTTTTCGGTTTCGGTCATTGCTTGTGCAGGATTTTTTTTTTTTTCGGTGAAACCCTATGCATGAATTTTTTTGAACTATTGCTTTGTTTGTCATTTACTATTAAAAAGAACTATTTCACAAAAAAAAAATTGTTGTGCTTCGTAGGTTAAAGACCATTTTGATCATTAAATTTAGGACGGTTAAAATCAAATGTCATATACTGTTTGTTATTTACTGATTGTTTTCTTTTCACTATACATGTAAACTTTTTATAAACCGCAATTCATATTGAATGTTTTACAAATGTTCGCGTCAAGAGGAGCCCGCAATCCTAATCTCAACGTTGCTATTACAAACGCATGCGCGGCAGTTATGTAGTTTGGCCCTGACTCGATTTTTGCTCTATTCGCGTGGAAAAGTCTAGATTCCATAGCTCAAAAGGAGGTTTTTGAGCCCGCGAGACTGAGCACCCCACCCAAACCTTGTTTTCACTAAAACCGCTGGGCACCGCGACCTCCTTTTGAGTTATGGAATCAAGTCTCTACCTATTCGCGTGGACTTCCACTACGAATGCATGGAATGCATGGAATGCAAAGAATGCAATTTTATCACGCGCATCACGCGTATTTGGACCTTCGATCACGTGAAACTCACGAATAGCAGCACCGCCGTCCAATCCAAATCGAGCGTGTCAACCTTGGACGTTTCCTGTTCATGTCGCGTTGGATGTCATTTTCCGGCCTCATTCCGCCTCAAGCGAGTAGCGAGAGTGTTGTTCGTCCGATCTGTTCGTCCTTGACCTCAAGCGTGAAGCGAGAGCATCGTTCGATCTGTTCGTCCTTTACCTCGAGCGTGCAGCGAGAGTGTTGTTCGTCCTTGACCTGACAAGCGTGTTGTCAGAGATTGTTGTTCGTCCGATCTGTTCGTCCTTGACCTCATTGAAGCGTGGAGCGAGATCGTTGTTCGTCCTTGGCGGGGGAGCGTTGCTCTATCTCCGCAGTTTAGTAAATTTTTAAGGTTTTTATACTTATAAAAATTATTTTGTTGTATCATAATCGTGATACGGTAACGTTTTTACTGCTGCTTTTACGTACGTAAAGAGAAGCTTTTGATTTTTCGCCGTTCGTGTGTGCGTAATTTCACACCAGCTGTCAGCCTGTCACCCATTGTTTATGAAATATCGGCACAGTTTTGCTACAGTTATACCATTATACACAGGGTCCAGAGGAGATCTATTTGATCGTACAAGACTCTATTTTCTTCGAATCGTCACCGTCTTGAAAGTTTAACTGATTGCGTTACACAAAATATGTACCGCAGGCCAAATTACTAAGGGCGCAATTATCTTCGGAAAGCGAGCCCGTAGTAATTTGGCTCGCGGTACATATTTACTTGGGCGGAGAGCCCAAGATTTGCAATTGGGCTCTAATGCGCGTGCGTCAAACTCAGTCAAGCGTAACGAGCAGAAGAATACTGGTCAGCTGGCGTCTCGGCTAGCTTCAACGCTTTCTTGATATGTTCGCCGGCGAAAATTAAATTCTAGTGGTAGATAAATTCTGATATCTTGATCGCTTACTCTTTAGCCGTTATTCAGTCTTTAATTCAATTGAATCGATGGAATATTATACGAGTTATGAATTCTCAAAGGTACATGTACATCTTTAGACTCTTTAGAATGGAACGGTCCGATTTAAGACAATTTCCCATCCGTGCCCTAAAACGGGCTGACAAATCGTCACTTATATAAAATTGTCCATTACAAAAATACAGCTTCAAACGACTAGTTCTTCTAGATATAACAATAAAATAACTTTCGCACTGCATCGAGAAAGGTGCAACAAGAAAGAACAATTTCTTCACGGCAGATTTTGATCACGTGCTAGGCAACGAGATCTGTTCATTTGAACGCTTGAACAATTATTTTGAACGGCTTGCAGTGAACGGCCGAAACAGAACAAAAATTTCGAACGGCTGGCTGTGAACGGCTATGGAAAAATTTCGGGTACTGGAGTGAGTTTTCACTCAGAAAACAAACGAAACCAAAGTAGGTCACTTTGTGGATACAAGGGCCCCAAGTGCCAGCGTCACGCAAAATTCATGTTTAAAATTCTTTCTGAACTTCATGTTTACCAATTGTGAAGATAAATCTTGAATGAAACTAAATATAATAATCTATGTCATACTGCGGGGAAAGGTACGTAGCAGAAAAGACAGAAAACAAATTTAGCCCTTTTAAGTTTGTTGTAGTTGTCAGGATTTGCATATGTCAAAAGGGTAATTTGAAACCTGAATACAGAATATGCGCTGCCACGAATTCTCTGTTTTCCTTGCAGTTTCGCTGGCCACAATTAAGCTTTTCCAAATTCTACAAGCGTTAAATATAATCCTTGCACCCGCACTTCACGTAAGTCTTCACGTGTTCCACTTTACAAATGTGCACCAACAGTCAACGACATGCAAGACTATCCCAATACTCACTATCATCAAACCCTAAACTGACGTGCATGAAGATTTTCCAAGATATTTTCATTCCAATACCCCTAATACAACGACGCCCAAGTATGCGCTCCCACAGCGTCTTGTTACTTGGTAGTGCACGAATTTGCAATTGGGCTCTAATGCGCGTGCGTCAAACTCAGTCAACCGTAACGAGTCAGCTGGCGTCTCGGCTATCTTCAACGCTTTTTTGATATGCTCGCCGGCGAAAATTAAATTCTAGTGGCAGATAAATTCTGATATCTTGATCACTTACTCTTTAGCCGTTATTCTCAAACGTACATGTACATCTTTAGACTCTTTAGAATGGAACGGTCCGATTTATGACAATTTCTCATCCGTGCGCTAAAACGGGCGGACGAATCGTCACTTATATGAAATCGTCCATTACAAAAATACAGTTTCAAACGAGTAGTTCTTCTAGATATAACAATAAAATAACTTTCGCACTACATCGAGAAAGGTGCAACAAGAAAGAACAATTTCTTCACGGCAGATTTTGATCACGTGCTAGGTAACGAGATCTGCCAACAGATCGAATTTCATTTGAACGCCTGAACAATTTTTTGAACGGCTTGCAGTGAACGGCCGAAACAGAACAAAAATTTCGAACGGCTGGCTGTGAACGGCTATGGAAAAATTTCGAGTGGAGTGAGTTTTCCAGTCAGAAAGCGAAGGAAACCAAAATAGGTCACTTTATGTAAACAAGGGCCGCAAGTGCCAACGTCACGCAAAATTCATGTTTAAAATTCTTTCTGAACTTCATGTTTACCAATTGTGAAGATAAATCTTGAATGAAATTAAATATAATAATCGATGTCATACAGCGGGGAAAGGTACGTAACAGAAAAGACAGAAAACAAATTTTGTTGTAGTTGTCAGGAAAAAGTGCACCGAATTTGCATATGTCAAAAGGGTAATTTGAAACCTGAATACAGAATATGCGCTGCCATGAATTCTCTGTTTTCCTTGCAGTTTCGCTGGCCACAATTAAGCTTTTCCAAATTCTACAAGCGTTAAATCTAATCTAAATGTGCACCAGCAGTCAACGACATACAAGACTATCCCAATACTCAGTGCACTCCCTATCATCAAACCCTAAACTGACGTGCATGAAGATTTTCCAAGATATTTTCATTCCAATACGCCTAATTCAACGACGCCCAAGTATACGCTCCTACAGCGTCTTGTTTGTAATAAATTATAAGTGGCAAATATATAGGAGGAAAAGGTGGTGGGGCAGGGGGGGGGGGGCGAGGGAGGGGGGGTTGGTTTTGTGCGTGCTACCCTTAATGGGCAAATATTTAAGCCCCGCGAAGCAGAATCATTTTTCCCTTTGGGCCCCAAAATATTTCATTACCCAAAGTGGGGTGGTTCTTGGTGTCGCGGAAGCCATTGTTGGTTAGCTTTTGTGTTGTGGTGTGGGTATTGTTCAGCGTCTTTTGAATCTTTTGTTTTACGTCATTTGGTGATCACACCATCCGCAACACCAATAAGGGGTGGACCATTAGAAATCCTGGGAGGGGGGTCAAAAAATTTTCAGTGTATGAATTTTTTTTTCGGCCTGAGTTTCCTGCAGGATTTTTTTTTGAGGGAGGTGCAAGCCTGCAGGTTTTTTTTTTTTTTTTTGAGATCTTTATTATAAATGCGTGCAAGCCCCAAATTTTTTTTATACTAATGGCCCAATCCATTTTTGGTATTAAACGCTGGAGAGTAGATTTAAGTCAGACTGTCGAACCTTTCCATAAAAAATGGGGAGAAATAAGAATTGAGATGGAGTGGTCGAGCGCCGAAGGCGCGAGCCGCTAGGGGGTCTGGGGGCATGCCCCACCATAAAATTTTGAAATCTTGATGCTCTGAAACTCCATTTCTAGTGTTCTGAGACAACAATTTCTGTCAAAAATGTTTGGCAAATTGATGTGGCTTCTCGTCGCTTTGCGTCTCTTTGTGTGGCTCCACATACAAGTACTCGATTTCATTTTATTTTTCTTGCTGTTTCTTTAGTTTATCTGGATATCAGAGTTGAGTATACGCAATTTCGTCTTTTTGTATAGTAAGTATTATGAGAATTTGACGAAAATGACAGAATTTCATTTTCAAGGAAAATCGGGGTAATCTCGACGAAATCGGGACGGTTGGACAATCTGTAATGTATTTAAAAAATACTTGTGTGTAGTAGAGCAGGTTACATATTTCATGATGTTTACAGTGTTTTCAAATATGTACATAAACAAGGTTTTGGTTATATTAAGATATTGGTACTTGTACCAGATAGACCTTTGAGGCAGGTAATTTTTGACAGCAATTGAGTCAACCTGAAGTTGCTTTTTGATGAATTTTACTACCAGAGAGCATGTCATACTCTCATATGTTCCAGTTTAAAATAAATAAATAAATAAATATATGTATATATAGCCAGTTAGCTTGCAGGATTTTATTTTTTTATGGTCAACTGCTTGCAGGAATTTTTTTTTGAGACAATTTTCCTTTGCAGGATTTTTTTTTTGGTAATTGTCACCCCCCCTCCCAAGATTTCTAATGGTCCGCCCCTAAACTACCGCAAAGAGCCAAAATGTATAACGCCTCCATTATAGAATTAATCTCGATGCGCCACTGATTACAACTTAGTACACCTCTGTTACATTTTTATTAACCCAAAAACACAATCCATCGTCCTCGCCCGCACTTCCTAACCTTTTGGTTATTACTAGTATTAAAATATATAGTAGGCAACACTTGCCGAAGGCGCGAGTTTCTAGGGGGTCCGGGGGCATGCTTCCCGGGATATTTTGAAATATAGGGTCTCTAAAATAGCATTTCCAGCCTTCTGAGAATAGTTTCCAGCTAGTTTAAACAGCTTTGAACTGTCAAAAAAAATATTGTGGCCTAAATACAGGGCATTTAAGGGGCCGTAGACTTTCTACGCTTTCACCCAAACTTATAACGAATTGTTGGGTGCTCAGTTAGAATGTCGTTTTTTTACTGGCTTTTGTTTGTGATGTATTAGATATGTGTACATAGAAACCTTTTATCGGATCAGGTTATAATGTTAATAAAAGCTTTTATAGCTCAATGGTTATGAAAAACAAGCTTTTTTATATGCGTAAAGCACTGTTTCTTTCAGTTGAGCTAGCACTTCGATGTTTTACCAACAATTATAGATAGTTCAGATAAAAATTTGGAACAACAACAACTAAATAACATTAACTCAGGCTTCCATACAATACAGGCTATTGTTACAGGTTAACAAGTTTCAGTTGTACTTTCACTGACATAGTACCGTGAACGTCCTCAAATCATTCATGCTTAAATAATTTCATAAAATGAAATGAAAGAAGTATCCTGCGAAAATGAACAACAACTATTTAAACAAGATCTAGAGTTCAAATTTCAGTTGCACTAAAGGCAAAACCATGGATGCGATATGTTACTTAAACATAATTGTATTCATTCATTGAACAGGTTTGAAACAAATTATGCAACTTGTCAGTGCCTACCGCCCAGCGCGAATTAGCATTTTGCGGCCGCCCGCGTAGTCCAGCACTTGTCCATACGATGTCTGTGATTCGCTAAGAAAACAATAGATTTGTCCCGCTGGAATAGGGATTAGGGATAGGAACATTGTTCAAATGATATATTAATTGTATCGTTCGCCAATCACAGACATCGTTTGGACAGCTACGGGGTCACCCCCAGCGTCCGCAGAAATGAACAAATAAATGGGGGGGGGGGGGGGTCTTTATTGCCCACTCCAGAAACTATTAAAAATACCATAATACTCTTTAAAGTGCAGGTTTGGGTGGTGCTTGATGTAAGCCTCATTTTTCCAATTTCTTTTGTTTTCAGCCCGAACTGCACGTGCTATGCTTCACCTTCGTGGCAATTTACTTACGGTGACAATTGTATGCGAACACACAATGCTGTCCTACCTAGCGAGCGTTCCTACATGTACTCTGAATTCCATTGTGCCATTCTAACAAGGGAGACTTGAAAAATTACACCCCGGTGAGGCTGAGCCTGTACATAAAAGAGTATTATGGTATTTTTTTGAGTGACCAATTGGCAGTTCTATTCTCCCCGACGTCTGCCACGCAGGTTACCGACGACGCGTAAGATTTTAATTTCCTGAATTTTACTAAAAATTCATTCAGATTTGCTGTTTCATTTACAGGGAAGTTTTCTCAGTTAAATTAATTACGTTCTAATGAACCTCAAGCATCAGTGGACAACGGCAGTCCTGACGGCAGTGCTTGATTGCAAATATCGGCGCTGAGAGCTTATCGTGTTGTGCGATGATGTTGAAACACTTGTAAGCTGTAAATTCAACAATAAGCTAAAGCGAACATTGTTTCGATCAAAAGCTAACTTATTGAGTTAAAAAAAATGCCGTTTGATCACTATACCATCGGCAAGGTTATCGGTAAAGGAAGCTACGGAGAAATGTACCAGGTGAAACACAGAAAGGATAAAAAACAGGTAAAAATTGAGTTGTATATTAAGGATACTTCTTACCTTCGCAGGTGCCCTTAGAGCTATAAAATTCTCTAAGCTTATCTGTGCATGAATAAACTTGGTACATGTAGCTTTAAAGGCCAATCCTGTCTGTTAGTAGGTTAATTCTGCCTGTTCAATTTTAGTATGTTATGAAGAAGGTGGACCTTTCTAAGGCTTCCGCAAGGGAAAGAAAAGCGGCAGAACAAGAGGTAACTTAAGAACATTCAAATTTACATATTAATGCATCCTTGTTTACACACATTTGTAAAGCTTAATTGAAACAAGACGCTGTGGGAGCGTAAACTTGGGCGCCATTGTATTAGGCATATTGCAGTGTTTTCTGCGGTCAAACCGGAGAAATTTGCAAAAGTTAAGCAAAGTACGTAAAAGTTAAGGTTGTCATTTTCACTGTTTAAAGTTTAATATATTGCCAATACACTGTCAATTCACCAAACGTTTTGAATGTTTACCAAAAATTCTAAGCGTTTAAAAACTGTGGACTGCAGAATTGTCGGCGCGATTTGCCAACATAATTTTGATCAGACGCAAAGAGTTTTGGTCAGTTTACAACGGAAAAAAACTCATCATTTTTGAGAAAAATTAAAAGATAGTAACGTCAACTATTTTTTTATACGTCCTTGCCCATATTTCCATTTAATATTAAATAAAATCCCACTAATTAAAACGAAATTTCGCCTCGGACATTTGACCGCGGTGGAATTGCAATGTATATGTCTTAGGAATCTGCATGCACGTTAGTTCACGGTTTGATGATAGGGAGTATTGGGATAGTGTGAGCAGTCAAACAAAGAAGGGTGTTAACCTTCGAAAACAAAAGGTAGCGTGCGAGAAGACACAGCACACTTAGCTCACCTAGCGTGCGAAATCGTACGCAAATTAAATAGCGTGTCTACTGTGTTAAAAGACCTTAAAAGACTAGAGCACTGAAAAATACAAATCGATGCCTACTTTCTGTACTTTGTACTTACCGTTGAAAAAAAAGGGCCGTGTATCAGAGTTTCCCGTGGTCGATATTAGTTTTAGCTGAATCTTGTAACTAGCTTAACTTATCTTTGTAACTGGTATATGTTTCCGACCCTTTTGAAGTGAATGCAAATGTAGCCGCAAAGTGGCCTTTCGAAGACATAAAAAAGTTTCAGTTTATTTTTCCGCCGGGACCCGGGGTCAAAACAACTTTATCGAATTGATAGTTTTGCTGCACGTATTCCCGCCATTGTTATAATAAACTTATAAATTTAATCAAAGTTAACGACAGAAGTGATAAATGAGGAGGAGAGAAACAATTTTAGCCCTTTGAAATATATATTTTTTCAGTTGAGGTCGAAAATGTTGCAATTTGCATAACGCATAACGCAGCTATTAAAACATCTCACAATCAGACACAAAAAAAATATGTCCAATTTTTATTCCTCTGTATCCGAAACATAGAAAAGAAAATTAAATGAAAAAGTGATCGCTTTAATTTAAGAGGGTCGTGAAGGGGGGTACCAAATCCCACTTCTCAGCCTAAATTTGGCCCAAATCCCAGTTCCCATTTTACCCCTTCACGACCCTCAGCTATGCAACCTTGTAAGCCTTGTAGCTAGACCGCGGGCGCGAAGGCGAAAAATACTGATTTCACGGTCTCTACTGTCTCTGCTGAGGAGTGCAAGGTCTATTGCTACGAAATTTTATTTTTCTATTTCAAAATATTGGAGCAAAGACCGCTGAAGAAAAGAAATCCTATTCCCATTTTATAATTGTTCATCCCATTGCCAGTGGCTAAATCCCAGTCCCAGTGAGTAAATCCCATTTTCCCAGTCCAAAATAAGGCTAATCCCAGTTCCCATTTTACCCTTTCACGACCCTCATTTAAGGTTATTTTTGCCCGAAAAAACATTCACAAGCGCAAGCGAAACTCACAAGAAATGTATCGCAAGAAACGTGCATTGTTTACATCTTCTATCTATGGCGCTTGATTTGGATCAAAATTCAAACATATAAATTATTTAAAATCCCTGAATTCATCAAAACACGAATTCGTTAAAATGTCTGAATTCTTCAAAAGTTTTGAATTCATCAAAACATGAATTCTTAAAAAAACGAATTCACCAAATATTGTTTCGAATTCCATAGAATTTAGTAAATTCATCAAAACATGAATTTGCCAAAAACTTTGGATTCGTGAAAACTCGACTTCTTTTAAATCCATGAATTCAACAAAAGTGAATTTACTGATCAAAAAATGAATTCGCCAAAAACTTTGAATTCGTCAAAGTGAATTCTTCTCCGTTTCTTGGGCATTCTCGTCCCCAGTGTCACTCGAAGGCTCTGGGAGCGAGAGTGGGTCGTGGGGTAACCCTCTGGAGACGACAACTTGCACATGAGTACTAACAGGAAGCTCCCTGTACATCGCATCCCATCATGGAGTATCATGAAATCCTCAGGCAGTGTGCTCAAAGGCACAGCTGACAGTCTTGTGGAAACCTACAATGAACTGCAGGGCTGATCTGACTACGTAGAAAAGTAATCTTTGCGAGACACCATCACGACAGAAACCGATAAAGTAGGATCGCAACCGTGGACTGCTGTTTCGTTGTTATTGCAACTCCTCAGCACGGTGTAGCGATGAACTAAATGACGCCAGCAAGAATACCAGCGCAAATAGATTACACAATGACCCGTTCCCCGAATCACGCGTTGCCACATCACGTGTTCCGGGGAACAAGGAACCCACAGTGTCGCAAAAATGTCACGCAAAGCCGGTCCTTTGCAGATTCTACTTTTATTTCTATATATTTTGGGACCGTAGGTGGGCTCCTTGTTCCCCGGAACACGTGATGTGGCAATGCATGATTCGGAGAACAGGTGACTGAGTACATAGTACGAAACCTGATATGGTGAACGGGTCATTGTGTAATCTATATGCGTTGGCATTCTTGCTGGCGTCATTTAGTTCATCGCTACACCGTGCTGAAGAGTTGCAATAACAACGAAACAGCTGTCCACGGTTGCGATTCCTGTCGTGATGGTGTCTCGCAAAGTCTATTTTTATTACATAGTCAGATCAGCCCTGCAGTTCATTGTATGTTTGTTCATTTTTTGGCTGGTTAGATCTCTTGCAGATCCTACGTATACAGTTAGCAGCATTATCGTTTGCGGTCCTTCGCAGATTTTACTTAATTCATCAGTAGAAACCACCAGAGGGACAGATACGGCTTTGTCTCGGACCGAAGCCGATGGATGGCAAGCAGCCGGCTATGAGACTAGTACATCTGTGGTTGTAAACGCTACCGAAAATATCGAGCGTGGCCCGCCGCCATCGCATATTTCTCCATGCTTCGCACCTGATGGATCTTCTGTTTACTCTACTCTTGAGGGACACCGAAGAATATTTGGATTTCGTCCACCCGTTGGTCCTGTGCCTCGACTAAACTCCGCTGGTAGAGGTAGTGACTCACGGCGGAAACCATATATTCCCCAAAACACCTGGACAAGGTCGTTCTTCTGTTTAGCCGAGGTGGACGTAAACTCTTCACCTTCGGCTGCTGATCGAATTGCTTTAAGTGCGGCTGCGAAATATCTCGGAAGGTGAGGTCATAACCGAAAGGATACTCTAATTGCTCTGTCGTTATATCGAACCGTGGTCGTCTTACGCAGCCACTCCTTTCTGGTGAAAGAACATTTGGTCGGCTCTGTTGTTGTTCAACTTCACACAACAGTGACGTTACGGTTACGAGAGAATTGTAAACCTCTTCTGGTTAAGTAGTATAGGGAGTGGGTGATCCTGCCCCACCCCAAATAACGTTCGTGCGCCCCAACGAAGCCTTCCTAGAATACTTGCTATCCCTTCCCCCACGCCCCACTCAGTGGCCTTCGTGGGTCTTGGGGGGAGGGATGGCAAGTATTCTAGGAAAGCTTCGTTGGGGTGCACGAATGCTTATTTGGGGTGGGGCAGGATGCACCCACTCCCTATACTACACACTATAAGGTGAGGCAGCATCGCTAAACCACGCCGATCGCGGAATTTTAAAGTAAATTTTAAAAATTCCTATTATATAGGCTGGGGCTGGATCACCCTCCATACTTGGCGTTGTTATTACCAATTGAACGCTTTATATACCTAGTATATATCCACCATGGAGGCTGCACTTAGGTTTCATCTGAGTAATCAAGCCTTTCAAGGCTGGCTTCACAGCTACAAGATGGCCGTCCCCAATGACCATCCCACAAAAGACCTCAGATTGTTCTACCAAGAGAACAAGCCTACAATCCTTCAAGTGATTGAGGAAGAGGCTGCGGAACTGGGTCCTGTTAAAGTGAATTTCACGCTTGAAATTCACCTGGCAAAGGCAGTTGTAGAGGTGCAAGTGAGCAAAGCTGATACTACGTAGAACAGTTGTAGAGGGTATAGAAACAGTAAACCACAACTTCGGGCTGCCAGATCCATTAATAGTAACGCACTTCAGCCAAACTGAAGTTACCCAACAAACGGAAAGTGTTAGAAACTCAATAGTTGAACAAGTAGCAAGGTGGGTATTCATGGGATCAGGCTGGGTCATTCAGAAAGTCATTATAATGTTTGCCTTGACTTTGCTAGATAACAACCCATCAGACGTGGTTCCTACCTACCTCTTCCTAAAAAGTTAAAAGATAAGAAGGCCATCATAAACATAAAAAACAAAAACGATCAATGCTTGCGTTGGGCTTTGCGTACTGCGTTGTTTACTACACAAGACACGAGACACGCCGACAGGCCAAGTATCCAACAGCCGACGGCTTGGATTTCACTGAGATTTCTTTCCCTACACCCTTAAATCAGCTCTCAAGAGTTGAAAGGCAAAACAACCTTGCCTTAAACGTTTTTGGGTGGAAAAACGACAGGACAGTCGTCTATAGAGTTAGTGAAATAGGAGATCAGGGCGTAAGACGAGTAAACCTGATGCTGATAGCCAACGTAAACAGCACTCACTACTGCTACATAAAAAGCCTTAGCAGGCTTTTTCACAGTAAGTACGATGCAGGCAGAAAAATTCACTTCTGCGAAAGATGCCTCTCAAGGTTTTTCGTCGCAGCACGTTTTCGACGATCACACGGTCTACTGCAAAGGCATCAAAGGTCGGCCAACATGAGTCGGTGACAACACCCCGTGTTTTGGGAACTATGTAAACCAGATGAAAGCCCCTACGTCATCTACGCAGACTTTGAAAGTCTCGTAGTAAAAATAGTCCACGTTTCAGCAGATCCCACAAAAAGCAGCACAACCGAAACAGAAGTCCACACACCCTGCGGGTTCGGCTTCACGGTTGTCCGCTCTGATGGCAAAACAATGGGCCCTTACACCCACAAGGGTCCGGATGCAGTGAAAGTCTTGCTGTATAACCTCCAACAAGTGGAGAGGATCCTCAGCGATAAGCTAAGGATGAAAAAGCTTATCATGACAAGGGAAGACTGGGCAAAGTACAACGTTGCCGCTGAGTGCATCATCTGCCATCAAAGCTTGTACAAAGAAAACTTCAAGGAATCCATTGAAGTTTACCGACCCAAACACTGGAAAATACGTAGGCCTTGTTCACTGGAAAACCAACAAGTGTTACTCCAGTGCTTTCAAGGCGTTCGTCCAAGACGAGGAAACAGGCGAGCTGGAAGAGTTTTCCTTTGTCGGTCAAAGGAACAAAAGGAAGCAAAAAGAGGGATACAATCCTGAGCAGGATAATTGCCTCTTCTGCGGCGAGCCTCTAGTTAGAAAACGTATAAGGGACTCTGTCAAAGACCACTGCCACATAACATGTTTTTAGTTTGAATGTTCTATGTTTTTCGATGATGCATCATTGGACATTCTATGGTACATCTTTATAATTTAGACAGCCATGGCGGGTTTTTCAAAATGTAATATTCTTACTTTAAATGTTAGAGGTTTAAAAAATCGAATCAAACGGAGATCTATTTTTAGTTATTTAAAGGACCAAAACTGCGAGTTCTATCTTTTGCAAGAAACTTTTTCTGAATCTACAGATGAGACCGTGTGGAAAAATGAATGGGGTGGCGACATTTTCTTCTCCCATGGGTTTAACCACAGCAAAGGTGTCTGTATTCTTGTTAATCCACTTTGTCATGCCTTAGTGAACAATACCGAGACCAAGAGGGAAGAATCATCGCGGTTGATGCAATTTTAAATGGATTTTAAATTGCTATCTGCAATGTTTATGCACCTACCAGCTCTCAACTTCAAGAAAAATTTATGCAGGTTCTGAGTGAGTTTTTGACAACTAATTTTAACATTGCCCAGCTCATTGCAGGAGGAGATTGGAATGCAACGCTAGAAAGTATCGATAAGAAAGGCGGTATACCGTGGAGACCAACGTCCTACCGAAACAAAATTATTTCGCTGATGGAAGAATTAGACTTAGTTGATATATTCAGGAAAATGAAACCAAGTATAAAAAGCTATTCTTATGAGTCTAAATCGCTAAAAGTTAAATCGCGAATCGATTTCTATTTTGTAGCTAAATTTCTGGTTAATTATGTAAATAGGGTTGACATTAAAAGTGCTAACACACCAGATCACAAAGCTGTTAAATTAAGCCTTCACTTCTCAAACGCAACAAGAGGCCCGGGACTTTGGAAATTTAACAATTGGCTTTTGAAGGACAAGGAATTTGTAGAATTAATTACTAGCAATTATCCTTTGATCCTTGAGAAGTATGCTAACATTGTGGGCAAAAGACTGAAATGGGAGCTTATTAAAATGGAAATAAGAAGTATTACGATTCCAAGCGCAAAGCTTTGATTTTTCGCAGACGGGAGTAGGATTTACAAAGACGTGTAGAGGAAATAGACAACAAATCTGTAACAGCTCTGATCTTTTAAATCTTGATTCTGAACTAAAGGAATATGAAGAACGTCTATTAAAAACGCGAATTCGACAACCTCTATGAAACTGAGGGAAAAGGTGCAATGTTCCGCTCAAAAGTAAAGTGGATCGAATATGGTGAAAAACCAACCAAATACTTTTTTAATATGGAAAGGAGAAACTAGAACAGAAAAGTCATCACAGAAATTAAAGGGTCAAATGGGAAGATGGTGGGAAATGACAAGGGGATTATGGACGAGAATCAAAAGTTTTTTGAGGAATTATACAGCTCGTGTGTAGACGACATCACAGATGGTTTTGAAGCATTCACTCAGGGTGTGAATTTTCAAAAGCTATCTGAAGAAGAAAAAAATGATCTTGAAGGTAATATAACCGTAGACGAATGTGAAAATGTCTTGAAATCCTTCCAAAATGAAAAGTCCCCAGGGACGACGGCTTTACAATCGAGTTTTATAAGCAATTCTTTGGTCTTCTCAGTCAAGATCTCGTTGACTGCTTTAATGCCGCTTATGAATCAGGTGAAATGTCAATTTCCCAACGTAGAGGTGTTATAACACTTATTCCCAAGGAGGACTCTGACCCTCTGCTCCTGTCGAGCTGGCGTCCAATAACCTTATTGAATACCGACTATAAAATAGCGTCAAAAGTTATTTCTAAGAGGATAGAACGTATTCTACCATCTGATTCATACTGATCAGTCTGGTTTTATGAAAGGAAGATATATAGGACAAAATATTCGACTTGTTAATGATATTCTACAACAAACTGAACTGCAGAAAATCCCCGGGATCTTATTATGTCTGGACTTTCAAAAGGCCTTTGACACTGTGGAATGGGCCTTTATTCAGGAAACACTCTCTCTTTTCAACTTTGGAAGCAACATTGGAAGATGGATTTCTACCTTCTATGCTAATATTGAAAGTAGTAGTGTCATAAACAATGGTTTTTGTACCAATTATTTTAAATTATCGAGAGGTGTAAGACAAGGTTGCCCCTTGTCTCCCTATTTGTTTATTCTTGCTGCTGAGGTTCTTGCTACTAAGATAAGACAGGACAATAGTGTTAAAGGTATTAAAATATTTGGTACTGAATTTAAGTTAAGCCAATTTGCGGACGACACTCAGCTTTCTTAGACAGCTTGACCTCTGCTGGAAACCTAGTTGGTATTGTCAATGATTTTGGAAAAATTTCCGACTTAAAACTGAACACCTCCAAAACCAAAGCAATATGGTTGGGCCCATGGTGAACCAGGGTAGACAAACCCTTGAATTTTAAATGGACCAAAGATCCGGTTCGAATTTTAGGAGTCTACATTTCCTATAATGAGAAAGACAATGTGAAAAAGAATTTCGCATTAAAAGTGCAAGACTTCAACAGACTGAACACAACTCTAGATATTTGGGGATCTCGAAAACTTACTATATTTGGTCGTTGTCTGATATCCAAATGTCTGGGTATACCCCCGCCTCATATATTCTACTTAGTCATTGGTAATGCCTATAGAAATTGTTTCTTCAACGACGACGTCGCCTTTTAATTTTCTATGGAGCAAAAAGCAAGATAAAATAAAGAGGCGTGTCCTTTATCAGGACTACCCAGAGGGAGGATTGCGGATGCCAAATATTGAAATCATGGCCAAAGCTTTTTAAAAGCTTGCATGGGTTGCCAGATTTCTTTCTGTTGACCAACTATATAGAAGTGAGAATTGGAAAGTAGTTCCCGAGTACTATTTTGATAAAGTAGGTGGTCTCAATTTCCTTTTGCGATGTAATTTTGATAAAAAGCTTTTGCGTCATGTAAATTTACCGCCGTTCTACGAACAAATCGTACTCTCCTTTTTGGAACTCAGAGACCTGTATGAAACCATCTTCGACCAAGACATGATTTTGTTTAATAACAAGGAGATCTTGATCGAAGGTAAAATGTTCTTCTTGCGAAGTTGGTTTCAAAAGGGAATTATATCGATTCAAGATCTGCTTAGAGATGCTGGGAAGCTGTTGTCTTACCAGGAATTTTATCAGAAATACCAAGTCAAATCGCATTTTCTAGAAAACTTTCAAGTTATTTCTGCAATTCCAAAAGAACTCCTTAAAAAAGCTGGAGTTATTAGTATAGACAAACAAAAATTTACATCCAACGCAGCCTTTTTTAATCTTTATCCCACCATAAAAATTGATTTATAAAAATTCAAATGTAAAGACCATTACTGGCTTTTTATCAAAAGCAGTCCTCTAGAAATTAAAGCAGTTAGTAAGTGGCAACAGGATCTTTCCTTAAACGACCTCTCATTGAGGATTTACTTCAAGCAGTTTATGAACATTTGCAAGGAAAATAAAATTAAACAATTTTATTTTAAGCTCCTGCATAGACTAGTTGTGTCTAATAAAGAACTCTATTACTTTGGGATTGTGGACAGTCCCAATTGTAACTATTGCGACCAAGTAGACTCTATTTGTCTATTGGCCACACGTTCTTAAAGTGTCGCTTTACCAAATCATTTCTTCAAAGTGTTTTGGCTAATTTTAACAAAGACAATGCCACTTCTTTTACAATAAGTGATTCAGAAATTATTTTTGGCAAGACCCCACCCACAGAACTTCGGTTCCTTAAAATTACGAGGAAACTTAACTATTGTATCTTGTATGCCAAATACTATCTGTACAATCAAAAACTCAACCATCAAGAATTAGATGTACAAGAATTTTTAAGTAAACTTAAGTATAAGTATCAAACCGAAAACTTATATTAGTTTTATTTATTGTGATGTAATATGTCAATGATGCTTCTTTGTGTGTAATATGCTGTATTGTTATTTGTTTGCTAAATAAAGTTATCTAGCAAAAAATAAAAATAAAAAGTAAAATAATAATTACGATTGGTACCATTTTTTGAAACCACTGCATTTACGAATATATCGTATGGATCCTACAACCTTACAGTATCCATGTCGCTCACAAACGGATTGCAACAACTACTTATTAACAAATAAGCAAAGACGAATCTAGAGACAGACAAGGAGCAGTATACAAAATCAAATGCTGCGACTGCCAGCCCTCTTACATCGGCGAGACTGGCAGAAATTTGAACATAAGACTGATTGCTTACAATCAGGTAGCAAAGAATGGTGATGTCAACAGTCACATTGCTGAGCACTGATTTATACCAAATCACAAAACTGACTGGGACTCTGCTGAATGCATTACCTATTGGCCATTTTGAGGTTGCGCATGAGACTGGGTCGGTTTCGTTTTGAATTGCATTATGGGGTGTTTTGGGGACGCAATTCAAACATGGCGTCTGCTGAAAGTGTGATTTTGTCAAAAATGGGATGATAGTCCAGGGAAATATTAAAGGAAGTTTATTTCTACTCATCCTCACTCCTCTTGGAATATGTGCTCCACAAATCCTTGTGCTCGGTGCGTCCTTCTTCAAGGTTGCATTTCGTTGTCAGTCGTACGTACGCCTTTTTTACTTTCGGATCACTTGGTAAAGTTTGAAAGTTCATATTTGGTGAATTTCTCCAGTTGTTGCTGCATCCAGCTACGCAACAGCTAAACTCTCCCATTTTTGACAAGATCACAGCTTCAGTTTACATCCTGAGCAGACGCCATGTTTGAATTGCGTCCCTAAAACAGCCCCATAGTGCAATTCGAAACGAAACCGCCCCATCCTCAAGCACAACCTCAAAATGGCCAATAGTACAGACTAAAACAAATGACTCACTCTAGAAAGTTGGTTTACTATAGTAATAGACTTATAACAAACACCACTGAACTGATACCAACAGCTATCCCATGGCCTATAAATGACTTGTCAACAGTAGACCAGTAGAAAAACCAAAATTACACAAACAATACATGGATTGAAATGTACCAGTCACACACTTGAGTCTCAACCGCTTCCTGGTTAGCTAACAGTTGATAGTTAGAGCGCCAGTCTGCAGAGTGGGGGGTCTCGGGTTCGAATCCCGGCCGGACCAACACTCAGGGTCTTAAAATAACTAAGGGCGAAAGTGCTGCCTTTGCTATGACATCAGCACTGGTTTAAGACCTTCGCGTGGCTCGGGTGACCACGTAGAAATGGCAGTCCTGTCTCTGATTGAGACGTAAAAGAAGCACTGAGGAGGTAACAAAACCGGCTGTGCATGACCACCCTCAGTGTCATACTTTGTTCATGGGTGGGGTGGGGGAGATGAGATCAACAATGGACCGATAGCGGCTGCCTGAGGCGCCTTCATAAGCTGACGTCCGATCTCATATTTCTCATAGCTGTATGTAAAGCGCCATGAGACATGTGATATGTGCGTTATATATATTAATAATTCAACATCCAATAACGTCATGACAAAACTGACCAAATAATAGCAGCAACAGCTAAACATTAATTCCATCAACTGACGGTTTTCAATTCACAATTGACTCTGAAGATGACTTCCGCTCAGGTTGTTAAAACATCAGTCTTTGTCACAACAACAATTAACAGTTCTTTTCAGTTCAACTACACTAACGCAGATATCACACTCCACATACTGATACTCCTGGGTTCAAATTAACCGTTTACAAAGAAATATTAATGTACACATCATCACTTTCAGGCAAAATTATTATCACAGCTACGTCATCCCAACATTGTTTCGTATCGAGAATCATTTCAGGATGAATCAGGATTTCTATACATTGTAATGAACTTTTGTGAGGGAGGTGACCTTTACACAAAGTTAGAAGCACTATCTAAAGAAGGGAAAGTTCTGGAAGAGAAACAAATTGTTGAGTGGTTTGTTCAAATTACCATGGCATTACAGGTATGTTGCAATATGTGTTGGGTGAGCGCGCCCCATTTGAGGCCCCCCCAACATTCAATTGTAAGGTCATTTACGAGAATGCTTTATAAAAATCCCTTCCCTCAGAGGTTATTATTCCCTAAAGTATGGTGGGGTATAAATAGAACACCGGCGACAAAAGGCTAGGGGTAACTCTGCGATGGACTGATATCCCATCCAGGGGGGAGTAGCAATATTCCTAGTTGCTTCATGCTACAGAAACCAAGTAAAGCTCCAGCTGTTGGGCCAACTGTGGCTTTTGAGTGACTTTACCTTTTATTTAAAGTATAGAGAGATATGTATAGTAGTTTGGTCTTTGATGGGTTGTTATGTATGAACATACCTAAGGAGTACTTAACTTATAACATTGCTATGTTTCTTACAGTATGTGTAACTTATCTTTGTATCTTCATTGTTCTTCACAGTATATGCATGAGAGGCTTGTTCTACACAGGGATCTTAAGACTCAAAATATTTTTCTGACAAAAAGCAATATTATTAAAGTAAGCCATGGTGTTATTACACCATAAGCCACCTATTATATAGCAACATAAAAGAAACAAATTCCTACATTACACTTAGAGGTTAGCTACAAGACCAGACTTTTGAAGACAGGATTGTTGCCACTGTGTTATTGGCACGAATACCTAGACTTGGTGTACCTTTTTAAATATAAGTCAAGTGATCCACACATTTCTGTATGTACTTCTAGTAGAATAACCAGGCCCTAATATCCATCTTATGATATGCTACTCAAAAAGCAATGTACCAAAAGCGAATACTGTAACTTTTCAAAACAGTTTTTACTGCAGATCACCAAGAATCTGGAATACTCCTATTCCGCCGCATCTCGGAGACACCAGGTCATACATTAACCTACTTGAAGAAGGAACTTCTTCAATACTATTTTTCGCGTTTGAAGAACGCAATCCTAATTTCGTGTTGGTTGCCCTGTGCCTAACATGCAGAAAAATTTGAGATTTTTTGGTGTCCGGTCTTCCAAATGGCCGCCCCTATTGCTTTTTTCAGGGGCTCATTTCGGCCGGAAGTTCCTTCGAACGCGTCTCCATAATCTTGATTACTGCTAGTATATTACTAAGCCTTTTTCTGATGTGGACATACCGCAAACGTTTATATAAAACCGTTTGTATTAAGGTGTTTCGATATAGTTTTCTGGAGACCATACCTACATTTTGCAATCGGCTTTTAGGCGTTTTTTTTTTTCAAGTAAGATCAACGTGAAATTTTCACTATTAACTGGTTTTGAATTGAAGTTTGGCTAAATATATATTCTGGTAAAATCGATATTACCATGACGACGATAAACAAGAAACTTCGAAATCAGTAAAAGTGAAAGTTTGCGCATTTAAGATTTCGCATTGAAAATCCTACATAGACATCTTAAAATATGCCGGGTGTATGGCATATATATTTTGCAAGAATAAAAAAATCTGTATGTTTGATTTCAAATAAATCGCAATAACATTTCAAACCTTACTATTTGTATACTGGTATTAAATTGATCACCCTGGGCTTGTCACCTTGCCGCGGTGGTGAAGCTTGTGTGTCTCAGTGACCTCTAGAGCTATGCCGGTGGGGACCTAGTCCCTGGTGGGTTCAACCGTACCGGATTGGTCGAGGGATAGAGGCCAGACAAAGGACAGCCCCTGGCCCTCCAGGTTGGGGGTTGGGCGTCAGGCTAATCACCTGATCCCGTAAAAAATCGCTGATTACAGAAACCTGTCAGGCCCTGTGCGCCTCATTGGCGCAATAGGCCTAGATGATGATGATGATTAAATTGATCGAGGGATTGACACTGGTTTTGTGAAATTACTTCAAGATAGTGTCAAAAAGTGGCTTGATGTTATGTTTGCACACCATGTAATTTTTATTTACTTTCTCTTTTGCGATCTTGAGAACTACCTTTTTTCCTAACTTCGCTCCATGTGAAATTTTTGGGTAATTTTCAATTTCAATCGCTTTTGCAAAAATCTTGGAAACGACTTGATGGATTTTTTTAAAAACGTTCACCACGCATGCTTATCGATGTGAAAAATATTCTCTGAAAGTTTAATTTAAAGATGAAGATGACGTACGAATCAGTCGAAAAGATTGCATTACAATTTCACTTTTTTAAGTTATGCTAAGTAATAATTTCAAATCAATGCGCGCTACATTCCTCCTAATAGGGGGCTGCTGAGTGAATGTTAGTAAAAGTAAGATATCTATTCTATAAAATTATATGATTGTATTTCTATTAAAGTTTGAAAAATAAAATATGATAGGGCTCCCTGCCTCTGTTATTTTGGTGTAGGTAGCCAGAATTCCTTTATTTATCGATCCATAGAACATAATAGTAATTATTAATTCCTAGATTGATTTCTGATTGACTGATTTTAATAACTGACAAGTACATGCCTTTTTTGCATCTTACTAGCTCTCACAAGGGAGCTATTGGTCTACTTACAATAAAGATTGAACGCTAACTAGACTGTGCAATCAAATGATAATTTGCATGCATCCATTTGTAATTATTGTATTACGTTTTTGCTTGTTTAATGATAAGGTTATTTTGCAACTGCTGAAATACTTAGAAACTCAAAGTTGTATAATGCCTTAATGTAATCCAATAGGCCATTTCCGAGTTACGTTACGCCTCGTTGTCAAAGCGAGGCTAGGTGCACAACCTTTCATATGAAAATGAGTTTCCATTCACATGCAAATGAAAACTCATTTTCATATGAAAGGTTTCGCACCTAGCCTCGCTTTGATAGAGAGGCTAAAGGCAACTCGGAAATGGCCTATTTTGTTAATATCATCGTATTTCATGTTAGGTTGGTGGCCTTGGTATGGCTAGAGTATTGGAAACATCATCAGACATGGCTACCACCCTGATTGGTACACCGTATTACATGTCTCCAGAGCTGTTTTCCAATAAACCTTATAATCACAAGGTACTGATCAGTTTGTAGAAGTTTTGAGGGAGAAAATTTCAATTCAGAGGCCAGGTTAGTCTCCCAGGCAGCCGTTATTTGTCTCGTCACGCAATGCTCCTCCCCACTAGTGGAGAGGAGCGTTGCGTGACGAGACAATAACGGCTGCGTGGGAGACTAAGGTCAGGTGTGTGTTTCTTGAGAGTCCCAAAACCTTTTCGGGCACAAAAAGCTATGTTTAGTGCATCAATGTTTATGACAAAGATTTAGATTTTTGTTGATTTTGAAAGCTATAGATTTTCTGAAATAATTTACTTAGTCTACGAAACAATTGGGCTAGTTTACAGGCTAAAAACTACAGCACATCTTGATGTGATGGGATTTTAATAATGAAAAGGCGTTGAAAAAATTACATGTTTTGGTCTGGAAATAGGGAAAATTCAAAAATGTTTTTCAATTTGAAATGTTGAAAATTGATGATTTTTTAAATTTTTTTTAGTCGGATGTCTGGGCATTAGGTTGCTGTTTGTATGAGATGTGTACATTGAGACATGCCTTCAGTGCTAAAAATATGAGTTCTTTGGATTACATAAAGATTCTTAAAGGAAAGGTGAGTTATATATTTATCACACAAAAACTACTTTAACTGCCAAAATAATGTTATCAAGTATCACATTATATTGTGGCAGTCAGAGATGCCTTGTTAATCTAAATGTGCATGTTGGCAACCTATCGCACTGATAAAACTTTACAAATGAATGTAAAGCAGAGTGATACATTTTTTAGTTGTTGGGTAAAAATTAAGTACATACTAACAACCCTTTCGTCTCTCTTCGTCATCATCATCATTACCCGTCATTATTGTTAGCTTTATAATCATCATCAGAATCATTAGAAAATCATTGTCAGAATCATTGTTATAATTGATTCATCATGGTCGTCATCATTTTTGTGAATGAACTATTTCAACAGCTATCAAGTACATCATGTACAGTGAAGGACAATTGATTATTTTACAAGTCAGTTTGCGTATGTCAACATGTGTGGCCATTGATAAGTGAAATAATAAACGCTGCTTTATTCTTGTGGTGCTAACATTAACTTTCCTTTTTTTAATTTTAGACTCCACAACTTCCATCCTATTACAGCAGTGATCTGTGTTTAATTGTACAAAGTATGCTGGAGTTAAACCCAGAGAAAAGACCCAGCGCTCAACGCCTGCTGCGACATAGCTACATCAAGAAACAAGTAGCCCTATTTTTGGAGGAAACAAAAAATAGGTGAGTGGTAATCTGTAGTTATAATCATTGATTATTTTCTAAGCATTTTAAGCATTATTAACCAAATGAATGTAATAATTGTTGCTTGGTGTCAATATTATTTATTTCAACATAACATAACACTGTATATAAAAACTTTGCAGAGTACACAAGTCAAAAAGTGGATCAAAGGAAGACAGAACACCAAGCGCGAAATCAAGAGTGTCAAAATCACAATCTTCCAAATCAGATTCAGGATATTCAGGGTCTGGACTGGAGGTTTCTATTGCCACAGCATCTGCTATTGATTGTGTTATAGAGGAAGAAAAACCGTCAAAAAAAACACCAAAACCTTCCTCAAGGAATGAACCAGAAAGAACGTCTGTAGATTCTACGAGTTCATCAAGTGGATCATCAGAAAAAGGAGGAACAGAGATGCATGTGAAAAAATCGGAGGAGAAAAATGTTGTAGACTTGAAGCAACGCGAGGTGATAAAGAAACAAATGGCTGAAAGAAAAAAGTCTGCTGGTGAAAAGTTAGGAAATAGAAATGCAGTGAGACAGAAAGGTGTAGATGAGGATGATTCCACCAAGAAATCAGCCGAGAATGGTGAAAGGGTAATGGAGGAAAAGAGACCATTACCTGGTGTTGGCAAATCCAGAACACCTGCAAGAACTGAGGTATGGATATTAATGCACGTGTAACTTTTGTAACTTGTTATCAAGAGTTCCACTCCAAGGAACTTTTCAATTGGGGATTGAAAAAAAGGAGTTTTAGGTTTTTAGGATTGTAGTCATAATTTTGGGGGGCATTCTTTGTTATTTTATTAAGTGTCTGCCTTCAGGCTAGGAAGGTGAGTGCTTATGGGCGATAGTCATTTCCAGGTAGTTCTAAATACATCATTTAATTCAAAGAATAGTTTCAGACATTATTTCATAAATTAAGTGGTTGCTTAAAAGACGATTGCTTTAAAAAGTGGTCACTCAGATAGTTGAATTGTTTCTGTTTTATTTCCTTTTCACATAAGTCTCAACAGCCTCAGCGACCTTTACCACAACCTCCCAAGTTAGGGCTCCCAGTGGGCGATTTGCCAGCTTCCAGAAGTCCTAGAGCAAGAAGAAGGTACAAAGTCCAGTCCAGTTCTCACTACAATCGCGGAGCGTTTATGGCCGCCGCAATTTTTGGATCGCGGCGCGATTGCAGTTAACATCGTGCCGCCATCTTGAAATCGTGACGGCCAACAGCGCCGCGATTGCGGAGAATTAAGCGCCGCGATCGCGCCATGCTGCCGCGTTACAACTGACAGTGACATCGCCCTGCGATCCTAATATCGCCTCGTGATCGCGGTGAGTTTGCGGCTCGAATAAGTGGTTTTCATGGCGGCCATGTTGGTGGTGACAAACAATAAAAACTTTGCATTTTATAATAGTGTTTAATTCCTAAACAGGATGGAAATTTCATAGTTTTGACCACCAACAAACTGGATTTGCTTCATAAAAAGCATGAAAACAGTTATATACTAAACAAAGAAAATAAAAAGGTAATGGCTCCGTCAATTCCAAGCCCGCTCATCCCCCCCCCCCCCCCCGTGCATTTGTCGGGCATTTTATAACTTTTCCTTCCCAAGGGTGGGGCATTTGCTAAAATAGGTCATCCCGGGGGTGGGGCATTGTCAAAACAACGTTATCTTATGGATATAAAAATTCGTACATGCTTCATTGTTTATTTTAAATTTTTCTGATTATAAAAACTGAGTTGATAAATGTCGTTTCAATCCTGCACTTTTCAAGTGAAAATATTAAAGTTTCACACAATTTTCAAAACAGGCCACCTATTGCCTTACCTTTCAAGTGCCACAGAAGATAATATCTATATCACGGCTAATTTTCAAGTTTTGTTGACGTCTTATTTGCCAACATTCGTGGCCTTGGTGTCTTTCCATCATGATATGTCGCAACAGACGAATCTGGCTATTTAAAAATTCAATAGCAACTTCACATGAAATAGCGTCTCAATCAACGGCGACCTTACCGTGTAAATGGATTGAACGTAAGCATAATTTTAATCAAAATTAATAACATTAACAACGAGAATCGACAGGAAATTATTGGCCCCATTATTGGAGTCAAAAGTTTTGCGGAAACATAACACAAATATTTAGAACGAATGAGGGAACGGATATAAGTAATACTGAGGTAGAACGAAAGAATTCCTAGCATGAATAAAGATCCATTTATTTGTGAGCAATTATTGCTTTCATCAATAATCATTGAAATAAAAATTTTGATCTTGTCCCATGTCGGGCATTTGCACTCTTTCAGATGCCCCACCGTGGGGAATTGTACATAAAAGCTGACCCCACTGTGGGGCGTTTGCAACTTTTTTTTTTTTTTTAAACAGACAAACGCCTGACAAATACCCGGGGGGATGAGCGGGCTTGGAATTGACGGAGCCATAATTGAAAGTATATTTCCGCTGAGGAGCTGTTCAGCATTCAAGCTCTTCGCCGAAAAAATGGACAACGAAAATGTCCTAGCCCGGGTTTGAACTCCGCACCGTTTGCTCTCAGACCACTCTGCTACCTGTTATTTGACTAATGTTCTAGGCTTCAGGCCAAGATAGAAGAAAACTCTTTTATGTTAATAAAAGAAATATCCTGTTTATTTTAGTTTTAGATGTATTAAAAGCATCATTTGAATTGTCAGCCAGAATCTTCTGATCATAAAACCGCTTACAACAATTTTGTTGGCTCCTTCGGAAAAGACTAAGACACTGTCTTGCTTTATCGTTTTGAGCTGGTAATACTCTCATACAGAGTATTACACAATTCGAGTTCTTTCAACCCGAAAGGTTAAGTGAAAATAAATACAGGCTTAATTGCTTTTACTGAGATACGGGGCAAATATACTAAAGCCACTAACCTTTTCATCTCAAGGCTTGTCATAATTAAAAAAGCTCACAAACTTGAAAACAAATTAAAAGCTTTTCGTTGTAAACAAATGAAACCAGAGAAAATGGCGTGGCAAGTTGTCAAAGAACATCATAAACTTAACTAACTACATTCACAACAACAAAAAAATCACAGAACGACCATAATCATTCGCAGTGGAAAGATCAGCTGCGAAGAGAACAGTGGGTTATTTAACAGTCGATTATGTTAAAAGTCTATAAACTTTATTGGCAATATTCTGAATATTTCAAACCTATAATATCTTTTTGATATCCCGGACATTTTAAGTGATCGACATGCCGAAACGCCTGGGAAACGTAACTTTACCTCTCAGAGATGTAGCTTTGATGTTACTGAGCAATCTCGGCGACGTTAAATTTTCGCCGGTATCTCGGGATGCTCGGTAAGATTTGAAACGTCTGAGATTTCGGCAACAAGGGCAAATTTTCAAATGCACTATCTGAGAACTCCAAAATTTTTTCAAAATGGCGTTGACTGTCGCAGTGGAAGTCACGACGCGATTATTAGAAGTCTCCGCGATCACACTTGCGATCATACTTGGAGGTTGGTTGGTTGCATCCTCGATATGCCTTAATGTGACTGCGCGATGCAGTTATGAGTCATATGTGTTAAGTTATTTGGCTGTGTGACCGCGCGATGCGGTTCCAGTCAAAGCCCACATTTCACCCTTGCTCACCACAGAGTTCTAGTAGCTCAGTGGTAGAGCATCCGACTAGATCACGGAGGGTCGTGGATTCGAATCCCATCTGGAACTCGGAAATTTTTTCCGAGTTAAGATGCTATTTTCGTTCAGGTTTCATTAATTTTACTTGGATTGAAAAATGTAAAGCGCATCTGATCATACCATATGCATGTTAATTTGCGCTATATAAGCAATAAATTACTATTATTATTATTATTACTACATTCCCATATTATATAGCTTATATATGAGTGTACCTCCCCCCTTTCCTAACCCCTATCAAACTTATACAATTTCGTGTGCTTTTCTTCTGTTTTAACAATGTATCAGTGGTAATGCCTTGTAATATACCAGGAAACCTAATGAAGTTGTAGACCTTACTTAAAATGATTGATTGCACTCTTCTTTCCTTCAGCCAAAAGTTTGTCAGTGAAAACACACCTCTGGTAAGTGATGTGTTTGTTGTTCCTAATCCTGATGGAAATGCTGTTGAAAATTGTGTTTTCAAATCCGATCCTGATGTCTAACTCAGCCTCATGTGACCTTAGAGTTGTTTTTTTCCTCTGGTTTTGTATTAATCCTTTCACTTCCAGAAATCTTAAGTTGTATGTTAATGTATTTGTTGCGTTTGTGTCTGTAAAAAGGTAAAATCCAAAAGTGAAAGTGTGATCATTTAAATGAAAGCTATTGAGCAGTACTTTCCTGTGGTACTGTTTGTTATGCTGTACAAGGTGGTTCTAATTTTACAGACTGTGGATAAAAACCTATGGTTCACAAAGTCTTTCAAACAGAAAAACTATCGTTCCATTTCCTGGTCCTCCCCCAATATAAAGTTGAGACATTGCGGCTTGGTTATATGCATAGAAATCAACATTGTATTGGGGGTGGCCCGGAGGGGGAGGCGAGCACAACGACAATTTGTGGGTAAAAAAGTGACGGTGTCCCAAAAGTTCTGACCAGGGTTGTAGCTAACTGTTTATTGAAAGTCCGGTCAAACTAACCACGGGACCGGGGCCTTTGAACATGAAGCTGTGAGGACCGCTTGATTACAAAGTCACACTTATACACTAATTGTAATTCTATATTTAGACTGAAATTCCTGTCGCTAATTCAAACCAAAGAGAACAAGCACTCCAGTAGGCCTCTTTAGTGATTAAAAGTTTATCAATGCTAACTAAATTGCTAGGTGGATTGGGCGATACATTTAAAAAGAAAAGTCACTTAAGATGTGCGGGGTCTTATTAAAATGCACTGCTACCTCATAGGTTTTTTTTGTTGGTCCGATGTATTGCAGGCGGCATTTCTTGCAAGAGGCCAAGTAGATGACATTTTTTTGTAATTTTTAAAAACGTAACTGTGTTTGCAAGGACCACCGTAACCAAAAATAGAAGCACCGGATCCTGTAGTAAAGGATCTAATCAGCGTAAAAATGAAACAGCATGATACAAAAGCAAGGCTGATTAAATTTCCGTACCGTTTAATCAGCCTTGCTTTTGTATCATAGTGTAATTTTTGCCAGTTTGAAAACTAACAAAAGATTTCGATTCCACAAGGAAATTTTTACAAAGATCACATCTACTTCTTTTGCATTTGAAACAACTTTGTTTCAACAGCGGCATTGTATTTTTCATATTATTATGTAACCGTTGACACCGTTATCATATTTATACAAGTTTCATTTTCTACTCTGTACAACTGATCAAGGTCTAAGACCGGAACGTTTTATTAATTTTTTTACTTTTTCGACTCTTTTTATCGCCCGAAGTTGTCCGTCCTCGTCCTTCTTTAAGGTCGCGGGGGACAGGTTCTGTTCATCAGTATGCATTTATGAAAAGAGTATGCACGAAGTGCGACGGCTGATACCGAAAATGCGCGAAATATTCACGAACAGGCTCTGTAATGTTTCTGCATCAATAATTGCACGGGCAAAGCGCTTTTTGGTAAAATACACTATTTTCAGCGCATTATTCTTTCCGCATGAAATGTTGACAATAGCCCGTGGATTAAAATTAGCAAAATTACCATAAACTATAAATTTTTGCATTCGTGTTTGCTCGGGAAAACTTCGGAAGCGTAAAAACAAGCAATTTTGTGTCCAAGAATTCAGCGCGGATAGAGAATTTCATGAGTTGACACTGCAACGAGGTAAACTAGGTGTATTGTAGATTGTCATATCTGACTCAAAATTTTTAAATAGGTTTTCAAAGGGAAGATATGAGGCTTCGTATTCTAACATGGACAATTTTACTCCTTTAAAAGCTAATAACTTTAAATTAAAGTTGAAATAAAAAAATCGGAGTCAGATATGACACAATAGACGTTTTGACGGATCAGTGAGTGGGGAAATCAACTTGCTTTGTGTTCTTCACGAGGAGCAAACTTGGACACAAAACCACGTTTTAAGAAAAAGATAACTTTAGTGGCTTACAGCATTTCCGCAAAACGCGATCCCTTCATTAAAAAACAATCCTTACGCACTTCCATTATTCGCCAATATCTCTGTTAAATTTTAGCGAAATCGGCTTTCAAATCTTCACGACGTAACGTTTTTCAAAGTGGCACCCCTGCCAAAATTTTGCCTTATGAATTTATTCATGGACAGGTATCCCCCGCGACCTTAATTGTTTATTACTACATGTCGAGGTCAACCTCGTTCCCAGGGTCTCTCATCTTCCCGCCCCCTGGAGCTCTAGGGGGCGGGAAGATGAGATACCCCGGGAACGAGGTTGTGTCGAGGTTTGGACTGAGAATCTTACGAGATCCCTCTGGTGCGGTGACGTCTCTGTTGGCTCGAAGTACCATTAATATCAATAATTAATATCAATATATATATATATATATATATATATATATATATATATATATATATATATATATATATATATATATATATATATATATATATATATATATATATATATATATATATGTCTATAAAATACAAAACTGAATGCAAGGCTGGTACTACGGCAAAGGGCAGATTTATTAATGGCCAATACTTCGACTAATAATATTAGTCTTCCTCAGGGCCAGGGCTATACTGAAAGAAAATATTGTAACGGCTCCTCAAATTTGAAAATTACATGGTTATAAATGATTGGCTAATACATGACATGTAGACAGCGCACTTGTAAACATAAGATAAAAATAATATATGATATATGATACAAAACTGAGTTCAGCGTTCGTTCCGCGTGCTTTTCGACGGGAAGCATATATATATATATTGTTTTACAGAGTGGTTTGTCAGCCAGAGAAAGACGAAGGCTCGAGCAGAGACAAAAAGGAGACAAAAGTGCCCTTCCCACCCCTCCCTCAGTGCCTGTACTCCCTTCTCCCAATGAAGTGATAGCTGTTAAGGTCAAGAGATCACAAGAAGGACACATAAGAGGTAGGTCTTTGTACACGAAGTGAACTGTGGATGCGAAATGGGTCCCAAAATGGAGTGAACAAGAAAAGGAATCCCTCACGCCACAGCCCTCCGTTTGCATAATCTGCATTTGCAGGTTTTTGCAGTGTCTTTATTTTTCTTTGGGTGACGTTGGATTTTCTGTTTCCGACCATACGCCAACTGAAAGAAAAAGGAAAGAAAATAAGAACAAACGAAAATGAAGACGCGTTTTGCACCAATCATCATGGTGCCGATTTATTACTGAAAAAACATATTCAGCACATATGACAGGGTTGTGTAATACAGTATTTATTTTTTAAGTGTTTAATTTAAAATTTTAAAAGTTATGTTTCATTACTGCGTGTACAAAACTATGGTGGCCCAGCATTCTCATAGCAATATTACACAAAAATATTACGCGGAAGAGCAAAATCCCAACTGATATTGTTTAAAAAATAAATTAAAAGGAAATATTTCTACATTTTAATTTATTTTTTAATAAAATTTTGTATTTTATTTTTTTTGTTTTATTTTTGAAATAAAAATTATATTTTTCATATTAAAAAAAATTAAGAAAAAAATTTAACTAAAAATTAAGTTATTAAAACTGCAAAATTAAAAAAAGATAACAAAATAAATTAAATCGAAAAAATAAAATAAAAATCGACATGTGAAATCTAAGAAAAAAAATTGACATGTAAAAAAAATATAAAATAAAAATCGACATGTGAAATCTGAGAAAAAAATTTGACATGAAAAAAAAAATACTAATAAAAAACGACATGCGAAATCTAAGAAAAAAATTTGACATGAAAAAAAAATAATAAAATAAAAATCGACATGTGAAATCTAAGGAAAAAACTTGACATGAAAAAAAAAAATAAAATAAAATAAAAACCGACATGTGAAATCTGAGAAAAAAATTCGACATGAAAAAAAAATCCCCCCCAAAAAAACAACATTTGATTTTCAATTTCATTTTGAGTTTGCTATGAGAACGATGGGCCGTCAAATGGAAAATCAAAAACAAAATTGAAAATTCGATGTTGCCTGAAAGACCAGCGTTCTCGTAGCCTGAGATGCCTTTGGTCAGCAGGGTATGCTGCAAAGCCGTTCCCAGGGTCTTTGGGCTGGCCCGAATATCCAAGATGGCGGCGAACTTCGCGTTTTTATAGTCTCTTAGATTTCAAGCTCTACAACCTTAAAATGAGCAGAATTTGAATCCGGATTGGGAGACTGACGAGGACTTAAAAGGTGACATCCAGCGATATGTTCTCCAGAACCTCAGCCGCAGTGAGAGCCAATGAGAAAACAAAATATTCGATCCTCCCCAGGAATACAAAAGCGACAGACATTTCATTTTAACTGAATGATTTCATATCATTCAACGAGACCTTAATATGGTAGCAACTGACGAGGTTCGCCATAGAACCGAAACTCGAGTCTTGCTTAAAGACATTAAATTGTGTTCATTCCTTGCTTAAGGAAAGGACTAAAGAATTTATTAGCATCCGTGAGATTTACAAAACAGCACTAACTATGCTGCAGATTATCTGTTGGATGCCAAATCAAACGCTATTACAAAGCAACGGAGGTGTATCCTGTAGCTCCACAGAGACACACTACTCTACTACAGAACTAACTTAGGAGCTTAAAATTATTGCAAGAATTCATGATTTCACTGCAGTGAAATTATAGAAATAAAATAATGATAATAGGCCATACGCTACTGTGATTGTATGTTTTTACTCTCAAGCTTTCGTCGGACACCGACATCGTCAGGAGAAAACTGAAAGAATTTACATAAATGCGAAGCAATATAAAGACTAGCGTGGATTACGATGTAACACCTAAATAAGAACAAAAACACTTAAACAAAGAATTCAGACTGACAAAAGATTCAAAACAAAATATTCAAAATAAAAGGTCCCTCAGTTCTGTGCATTCGTCACGAGAGTTTATTTTGGGTTTTTTGTTTCGAATATGTGCAGCCTCTAAGAGTCTTAGATTTACGGGGTCGTTGTTTCGGCCGATGATCTTGACAGAAAAACATGTGCGGCCACGTTGGCAGTCCTGCAGGTGCCTGTAGAAGGATGATGAATCAGAGTTAAGATGTTCTCTGACTCTGTCATGCAGCGGTCTAATGCTGCTGCCAATGTAAGTCAGTTTACATTCTTCGCACTCGAGTTGGTAGACTGTGTTTTTGGTGAGGCACAAATTGTTTTCTCCGCGGATGAGACAACCGTTTCTAGTGCATTGTTGTTTGGCTGGTTTGGATTTCAATACTTGTCTTAGCGTAGTTGACTTGTGTGCTAGCCGGACGGGGAGGTTTTCTTTCTTGAAAATCCGGCGTATTCTATGGTTAAGGTCGTCATTGATAAATGGTATTCTGAAGTAAAGGTACTCGTCATTGGCATTGTTTGTCTGATGTTGCCGATGTGCGTTTAGACATCAGACAAACAATCAGACAAACAATGCCAATGACGAGTACCTTTACTTCAGAATACCATTTATCAATGACGACCTTAACCATAGAATACGCCGGATTTTCAAGAAAGAAAACCTCCCCGTCCGGCTAGCACACAAGTCAACTACGCTAAGACAAGTATTGAAATCCAAACCAGCCAAACAACAATGCACTAGAAACGGTTGTCTCATCCGCGGAGAAAACAATTTGTGCCTCACCAAAAACACAGTCTACCAACTCGAGTGCGAAGAATGTAAACTGACTTACATTGGCAGCAGCATTAGACCGCTGCATGACAGAGTCAGAGAACATCTTAACTCTGATTCATCATCCTTCTACAGGCACCTGCAGGACTGCCAACGTGGCCGCACATGTTTTTCTGTCAAGATCATCGGCCGAAACAACGACCCCGTAAATCTAAGACTCTTAGAGGCTGCACATATTCGAAACAAAAAACCCAAAATAAACTCTCGTGACGAATGCACAGAACTGAGGGACCTTTTATTTTGAATATTTTGTTTTGAATCTTTTGTCAGTCTGAATTCTTTGTTTAAGTGTTTTTGTTCTTATTTAGGTGTTACATCGTAATCCACGCTAGTCTTTATATTGCTTCGCATTTATGTAAATTCTTTCAGTTTTCTCCTGACGATGTCGGTGTCCGACGAAAGCTTGAGAGTAAAAACATACAATCACAGTAGCGTATGGCCTATTATCATTATTTTATTTCATTGCAACACGATGCTACTGAAAGACAACTTCATTACTTTATGAAATTATAGACTACGGCTTTTTGAGAGTCGGATCTAAGACGCCTATATCCGTGATGCCGGAAACACTTCAAGTCTTGCACACCGCAGACTTTAGACATTAAATCACGGCCTGAGAAATTAAACGATCCTGGCACTCTCAAAGCGATAACAAATTTTAGCCGATAAGTATTTATCTTGCAACAAAATTGAGCCAAAGAAACCACAATGTATGCCAATAGAGCTAGCACCGAATAACGGCATAAAGAAATAAAATAATTCTAACGGCTCTGGACAGCATAAATCCTCCAATCAATCTGAGAGATAATCCGCCGAGATCAAAAGGTTTTTATCATCGAAGAGAACAAATTCTTAACTGTGATCTAACGGCGAATCCTCTCTGAAGCCTTACTGGGAAAGCTTTATACTTTAGGCTTTTAAAACACTTTTGCGACGAGTGGGAGTCGTGATAGCCTGTCCTTTTTTATACCACTATGCCAATAGAGCTATAGCACCAAATAACGACCTAAGGACGTCTGCGTAGGAGGCTAGAATCCTCCTATCGATATGAGAGATAATCCGCCGAGATCAAAAGGTTTATATCATCGAAGAGAACAAGTCCTTAACTGTGATCTAAAGGCGCGATCCTCTCTGAAGTCTTACTGGGAAAGCTTTACACTTTAGGCTTTTAAAATACTTTTTGCGACGAGTGGGAGTCGTGTTTAGCCTGTCCTTTCTTATAACACTATCTATGAGTTGACTGAAAAGACTCACGAGAAAGCAAAACAAACAATAGTTTTCATTGTCGACTCGTTCAATTGTTTTATTTCTATTGTTTCTCGTTCATTGTATCCATCCAATTGGGTTAGATCTTACGGAAGCTGCTACATGACCCTTTTAAAAGCCTAAAGTGTACAGCTTTCCCAGTAAGACTTCAGAGAGGATCGCGCCTTTAGATCACAGTTAAGGACTTGTTCTCTTCGATGATATAAACCTTTTGATCTCGGCGGATTATCTCTCATATGGATAGGAGGATTCTAGCCTCCTACGCAGACGTCCTTAGGTCGTTATTTGGTGCTATAGCTCTATTGGCATAGTGGTATAAAAAAGGACAGGCTATCACGACTCCCACTCGTCGCAAAAGTGTTTTAAAAGCCTAAAGTATAAAGCTTTCCCAGTAAGGCTTCAGAGAGGATTCGCCGTTAGATCACAGTTAAGAATTTGTTCTCTTCGATGATAAAAACCTTTTGATCTCGGCGGATTATCTCTCAGATTGATTGGAGGATTTATGCTGTCCAGAGCCGTTAGAATTATTTTATTTCTTTATGCCGTTATTCGGTGCTAGCTCTATTGGCATACATTGTGGTTTCTTTGGCTCAATTTTGTTGCAAGATAAATACTTATCGGCTAAAATTTGTTATCGCTTTGAGAGTGCCAGGATCGTTTAATTTCTCAGGCCGTGATTTAATGTCTAAAGTCTGCGGTGTGCAAGACTTGAAGTGTTTCCGGCATCACGGATATAGGCGTCTTAGATCCGACTCTCAAAAAGCCGTAGTCTATAATTTCACTGCAGTGAAATCATGAATTCTTGCAATAATTTTAAGCTCCTAAGTTAGTTCTGTAGTAGAGTAGTGTGTCTCTGTGGAGCTACAGGATACACCTCCGTTGCTTTGTAATAGCGTTTGATTTGGCATCCAACAGATAATCTGCAGCATAGTTAGTGCTGTTTTGTAAATCTCACGGATGCTAATAAATTCTTTAGTCCTTTCCTTAAGCAAGGAATGAACACAATTTAATGTCTTTAAGCAAGACTCGAGTTTCGGTTCTATGGCGAACCTCGTCAGTTGCTATCATATTAAGGTCTCGTTGAATGATATGAAATCATTCAGTTAAAATGAAATGTCTGTCGCTTTTGTATTCCTGGGGAGGATCGAATATTTTGTTTTCTCATTGGCTCTCACTGCGGCTGAGGTTCTGGAGAACATATCGCTGGATGTCACCTTTTAAGTCCTCGTCAGTCTCCCAATCCGGATTCAAATTCTGCTCATTTTAAGGTTGTAGAGCTTGAAATCTAAGAGACTATAAAAACGCGAAGTTCGCCGCCATCTTGGATGTTCGGGCCAGCCCAAAGACCCTGGGAACGGCTTTGCAGCATACCCTGCTGACCAAAGGCATCTCAGGCTACGAGAACGCTGGTCTTTCAGGCAACATCGAATTTTCAATTTTGTTTTTGATTTTCCATTTGACGGCCCATCGTTCTCATAGCAAACTCAAAATGAAATTGAAAATCAAATGTTGTTTTTTTGGGGGGGGATTTTTTTTCATGTCGAATTTTTTTCTCAGATTTCACATGTCGGTTTTTATTTTATTTTATTTTTTTTTTTCATGTCAAGTTTTTTTCCTTAGATTTCACATGTCGATTTTTATTTTATTATTTTTTTTTTCATGTCAAATTTTTTTCTTAGATTTCGCATGTCGTTTTTTATTTTTTTTTTTTCATGTCAAATTTTTTTCTCAGATTTCACATGTCGATTTTTATTTTATATTTTTTTTCATGTCAATTTTTTTTCTTAGATTTCACATGTCGATTTTTATTTTATTTTTTCGATTTAATTTATTTTGTTATCTTTTTTTAATTTTGCAGTTTTAATAACTTAATTTTTAGTTAAATTTTTTTCTTAATTTTTTTTTAATATAAAAAATATAATTTTTATTTCAAAAATAAAACAAAAAAAATAAAATTCAAAATTTTATTAAAAAAATAAATTAAAATGTAGAAATATTTCCTTTTAATTTATTTTTTAAACAATATCAGTTGGGATTTTGCTCTTCCGCGTAATATTTGTGTGTAATATTGCTATGAGAATGCTGGGCCACCATAAGCAACTGACGAGGTTCGCCATAGAACCGAAACTCGAGTCTTGCTTAAAGACATTAAATTGTGTTCATTCCTTGCTTAAGGAAAGGACTAAAGAATTTATTAGCATCCGTGAGATTTACAAAACAGCACTAACTATGCTGCAGATTATCTGTTGGATGCCAAATCAAACGCTATTACAAAGCAACGGAGGTGTATCCTGTAGCTCCACAGAGACACACTACTCTACTACAGAACTAACTTAGGAGCTTAAAATTATTGCAAGAATTCATGATTTCACTGCAGTGAAATTATAGACTACGGCTTTTTGAGAGTCGGATCTAAGACGCCTATATCCGTGATGCCGGAAACACTTCAAGTCTTGCACACCGCAGACTTTAGACATTAAATCACGGCCTGAGAAATTAAACGATCCTGGCACTCTCAAAGCGATAACAAATTTTAGCCGATAAGTATTTATCTTGCAACAAAATTGAGCCAAAGAAACCACAATGTATGCCAATAGAGCTAGCACCGAATAACGGCATAAAGAAATAAAATAATTCTAACGGCTCTGGACAGCATAAATCCTCCAATCAATCTGAGAGATAATCCGCCGAGATCAAAAGGTTTTTATCATCGAAGAGAACAAATTCTTAACTGTGATCTAACGGCGAATCCTCTCTGAAGCCTTACTGGGAAAGCTTTATACTTTAGGCTTTTAAAACACTTTTGCGACGAGTGGGAGTCGTGATAGCCTGTCCTTTTTTATACCACTATGCCAAAGTAGATATAGAAGAAGGGTTCTGGCACACTTTCAAAATCGTAGCAAATTAACACAAAACAGAATTTTATTTTATTTTATGTTAAATTCAACAACAACAAAAAATGATTGTCGTTCCCCAATTTTCTGTTCGTTCGCGAACAGAAAATATTAAAAATCAAATTCCTCCCCATTTTGTTAAATTTAACATAACACATGTTAATTGACTTGTTTTTGTTTTACGTATGCGAACGAGCAGAAAATCAATCATCTTATGTATTGCTAAATTGAACGTCAACTGACGTCAATTTCTGTTTTGTGTTAACTTGTTACGATTTTGAAAGTGTGCCAGAACCCTTCTTCTATATCTACTATTTTTTTTCCCCTCATATTGACCACAAAAAAACATACCATTTTAGAATATTTCACTCTGGATGACTTCAGGAAAATTCTGTCGCCGGCGATGGCAAAAAAAAAAAAAAATTCCACTCTGGGAAAATCTGGGTGGAATTTTTTCCCAAAGGGGGAAAAATCTCTCTCCGGCAAGAAAATGTCTGATTCCGAAGAAGAAATCGATTTCACTCCTGAACTCGTTCAGGAAACCCACACAACATGCCATACTCCCAAAAATCCCCGACTGGAACATTTCAAAAATATCATCCGAAAAAATCAGGGGAAAAATCAAATTCCACTCAAAGATCTCGAATTTTATCAAGAACAAATTCTCTCCCAAATTCCCCGTGACGAAATTACAAGAAAAAAAGTCAGGGATTTCGCCAAAGCTGCCAAATGGAAAAAAGTCAGTGGCAACGATCATGCAATTTTTAATCACATAACAGGCCACGACGGAAATGATTATGAACATCTGGAGAAGTTCCTCATCGACGATTTCAAATATTTTTCCCTAGCATATGACGATCTTCATCTCAACAGGAAAAAGTTTCTCAATTGCCACCAAGTTCTTTTCGCCCTGTTGCAGAAGAATGGTTTCAATCCCAATGAAGATGATTTCAAACTACTCAAACTTCCATCCAGACGGGCGGAACAAGAAAAAATAATCCAAACAATCTTCAAAAAATGTGATTGGAAAGAAAATGGATCTTGAAAAAAAAATTTCCAATGAAGACGAGCAAAGCGAAGCGAGCGAAGCGAGCCTCAGTGCGAGCGAAGGGAGCCTCAGTGCGAGCGAAGCGAGCCTCAGTGCCAGTGACCATGAAAATTGTGAAACATGCTCAGAGGAAGAAACAAGAAGCGACGATGAAACTCCCACCACTTCAGACGAGGAATTTATTGTGTCTGACTCGGAGATGGCGGAAGCTGAGCGAAGCGACGAAATCGAAGACTCAATTGAACTTCTCTTTGAATCATTCGTCAATCTCCAGGAGGAACACAAGATTCTCAAAAAGGAACTCCAAAAGCAAAGCGGTCTTCTCTGGGAAATCCACCGGGAAATGAACGAAAGCCAAGCGAAGCAAAACGGGTCAAGCGAAGCGAGC
The DNA here is from genome assembly GCA_022457155.1 of Cladopsammia gracilis. Lineage (NCBI taxonomy): Eukaryota > Metazoa > Cnidaria > Anthozoa > Scleractinia > Dendrophylliidae > Cladopsammia > Cladopsammia gracilis. Next base: position 610,564 of record JAJGOT010000052.1, on the reverse strand, counting down.
GAAGCGAGCCCCGGCGCGAAACGAAAGCGATGCTAAGCGGTGTTTTGAAATAACAGACTGTGAATATTAATGTAAAACATTCATATTCTGACATTGCCCAGCTGCTCGGTTATTGACATATGGCGGCCAATCAAAATCGGGTTTTTCGGGGAATCAATTTTGTGGCTAATGCGTTAACAAAAGAGAACAATGGCAAGTGGATTTTACATCGTCCACCATTTGATTGGTTGAGGGAAATTAGCCAGTTTTTCGGGGAATCAATTGTATGAATATGAATGACAAACATTCATATTCTGGCGACAGGCGGCATTCTCGGAAAGACGAATAAATTTTCTCAGAATAACCTGTCACTCCAAACCAATCAGAAATTGGCTTACGCCGAAATCCACTATCAACAAAATCACAAATTGGCTGGTGTTTTGAAATCGTGAATATAAATGACAATCATTTATATTCTGCCGACAGGTGACATTCTCGGAAAGACGCATAAATTTTCTCAGAATAACTATTTTTGTTCCATTGCGTATATGTTATTTTTAATCATGACAGCGGCCATAAAAGATGAGAGAAAAATATTCCCACGCGTGGGAAACTTTTCCAATATAATGTGTTAGACGGTTTTTCAGGGGGAGAGAGAATTTTTCAGCGGAATATTTTTTTTTCCCCAGCAGATTTTTCAGCAGAACGTTATCTCACCTATTTTTTTGAGATAAGTTTTGAACTTCATTACATCTTCACATGCTTGTTTATATTTTTTGATTGTGAGAAGATTATCACATGTTGTTTTAATTTCTTCCAAATAAGATGTCACTGGTCGTCTTTGGAGAAGTGAGTTGAAATAATTTATCGTTGCTCTTTCAATCTCTTTCGATTTTTCATAATTCTCATAAAGTTGGCCTTCATCCCAGTGATGAGTATCACAAAACTGGCGAAGACCAATATTTCTTAGAAAATAGTTTTCCATCCCATTAAATCGGTGTTCAACATTCATTATTTTATAGGAAAACATAAAAAATTTAAATTTATTAACTTTTTTAGCCAAGCTTTTCCACATCACTCAGCGGAATCCAAGAATTGAATTTATCAGGGTAGCCTGTCCATTTTACAAGCGCGAGTTTTCGCTTATTATCGCGGCGAATAACTTTTTCAATTCGAAACACATCTTGCGTTGTCTTTTGAAGTTCCGCCTCGTAAAATGATCCAGTGATGTTTTCTCCCAACAGATCAACTAATTTATACGTTACAGGGTTTGTGTTCTTTATTTCGTCAATCACAAATATCTCCTCTGTCCAATTCGACGTGTAACCTTTGTCAAATATCTTTCGTTTAAACTTTGAAATTCTCACCCTGTCGCCGACTTTGAATTTTGCCGGGTTGTGTTTAGCATAAATTAAATCTCCGAAAAGATTAGCGAAAACCTTTTTCTCATTTTCCTGTTTGCTCGCCTCTGCGGGACTCATCCGAATGCTTGAATGAAAACGATGATTATATTCATCCAGTAATTTGCCAAGTTTGTCCCAGTATATTGTATTGTTGTTCACGCTAAACATTTTAAAGAGTTTCTCCTTAAAAGACCTGTTCCAGCGCTCAACAACAGATGACTTTTCTTCATTTTCCGTTGTATACAATTTTACCCCATTCTTATCAAGCAGATTTTTCATTGTTGCGTTGAAAAATTCAGACCCTTTGTCAGTCCAGAGCATTTTCGGTTTTCGCCCCTTGAATATATCTCGGAAAGCATCAGCCACTGTTTGACCTCGTTTGTCTTTCAGGGGACGAATCCAACCGAATTTTGAGAAAACATCGATCACCATCAGCAGGTATCTGATCCCCTTGTTCCACCTCGAAAATTTCCCCATCTCGACTAGATCAGCCGCCCAGATGTTGTCAATCCCATACGCAATGACTCGCCTCTTTGGAAAGCGCCGCCTGATTGGCCGGTGAAGTTCGTTTGCCAGATTTTGAGCCCAGCCTTCACTCAAAATCTTTTCCCGTTTTTTGAAGCGCCGAGCCCAAGTTTCTGTTTTGCTTGAATTGTGTTTCGCGCCAAAGCATGACCCCACTGTCTATCTTTCCAGGGAATGGCATCCAAAGCGGCAACCATTTTCCTGTCTGCTTCGTTCTTGCATTTGCGTGGATCCGCTTTCTTCGCGCAGACTGAATAATCAACATCGTGTTGCATAGCAACTGCGTCTGTTTTTCCTGTGGGTTGCTGCCAGATTTCAAGAATCTTTCCCTTTTCATCGAATCTGACTTGTTTTTCGAGTGGGTTATAAGGGCCTGTATAATTATGCCCTGGGAGGGTGAAACCTTTCTTTGGTCTTGGCAGCTTCCCAATCAGGGAATGAACATCTAAAGCACCCCCATCCAAATCTGCTCGATCTGTTTTATATTTTCTGTTTGGTCTAATCGCCGTGGACAGCTCATTCATCATATCAGCAGAGGTTTTGGCAAGAAATGGTTTCATCTTATCCAACGCAAAATCCAATGCTTTTTTCTGAGTGTTTTTATTTCGCAATAATTCACTGGCTCCATAACGACCCATTTCAACTGTCTTTTTTCCCAACCAAGGCAGCGCATGAGCCACGCCAGTCAGCGCAAGTTCACCAATGCCCCCACCTTGTGAGGGCCGACTCAGTTTCCCGATTTCACAAATCTTGTTTTCTTGATTCCGCAGGAAGCGCAATGGCAAAACCACATTTTTCTGCCATTTTTCGCAGTCATATATCCAGATGGTTGCACGCATTCAGTTTGTTTTTTCTCTTTCACGCAATATGACTTCATTTTCAATCGAAATATTCTTTTATGAATCTTTCATTCTCCCCCGAGTCAGTCAGACTGAAAGGTTTGAGAATATCATAGAAATCTTTTCCCTGCGACCATTGATGGAGGAAATACAAGCAATAATACCCGCAAAGGACACTGTTGATGTTTTGATACTGACTGCTGTTCCAAATCACCGGTTTGGAACTTTTGAATTCCTGGGGAAATCCCATCCCAAAAGAGTCGAAATACCACGTGAATTTCTGTCCGGGGGCACAGCACACCCAGTGAGTTCCAGCATTTTCAAGTGAATCAAGATTGATGATGCAGGGGCTGTGTTCTCGGGGCATGGCTTCATTCCTGGCGAAAATCCCTTTGAAATTGGGAATTTTCAGAAAATCAATCCACTGGAGAAGATCAAGGTTGCTCAGGGGTTTGTTCACGAATTTGGGTTTCGCTTCGCTCAGCTTTCGCTTCAAAGAATCGCCCCGAGAATTGGGATGTTGTTGAATGGACTTTTTTCCCCCAGCAGAAGTCCCGTTCCTTTTTTGGATTTTTTTCCCATCCCAATTTTTCGTCCCCAGGTTCCGATGAATGGGGGAGGTTGAAACGGATGCGCCCCCAATCTTGGTGCACCTTCTCCTTTCAGTCGCGGTCGCTGCGCTCCCTTTCCTTTGGGGCGACCAACTCTTGGCGCTCCTTTTCCAAACATGTTTTTTACCATGTCAAGTGCCAGTGGAATTCCAATGGAAGCCAGAATTGTTCCCAATGCCCCACCAGATTGTTTTGCTGATGGTTTCATCACCAACTGTCCTCCTGATTTCAGGGCAGTCAAAATATCCTGTTTCTGCTTATTTGTCAACAAATGTTTATTGTCAATCAGTTTTTGAATTTTGGATTGGGGAATGAGAAATCCGCCCGTTTGTCCGCCTCCCTTCCCGCTTATTTTTTTCACAACTTGACTCGCTCCTTCACTCGCCAAACCAGCCAATGCTGACAGTCCAAGTGTCTTTGCCAGGGTGGGTGCCAGGGAACGAGCCAGGGGAACAATAGCAGAGAAAAGACTTCCGCCTTGCTTCATCACTTTTCGGATTTGCGTTTTTGATATCTTGATTTCAACTCCCTTTCCCAAAGCCGCAGCTTTGCCGATTCGTCTTATTTGATTTGCCGTGAGCATCAGTTCATCATTTCCGCTTGTTTGTTTGCTACCCAATCTCAGGGTGACAGGATTGTTTGTTCGGAATGCTTTTCCCAGCTTACTTTTTTGCCCTTCCGACAGATTTACTTTATATGGGTGATATGTTGTCATTTTAAATGACAAGATATGTTTTTTTTTTTTTCGCTTCACAGATCACACGATCACCAGCTCATTTCCAATCTTATCGATTTTCACCATGTCTTCATAGAGAACAATGGCATGTACATTGAAGTTTGCCTCTGCATCTGCGTTCAATCGATACCTGAATATCAACTGCTTGGGATCTCTTGTTGGTTTTTCAGTTTGATAAGTCAGATCGAAATAGATCAACGGGAAAAGAGAATTGAAATTGGCTAGATTCAACTGTGTCCCTGTGTTGAAGTCATTTTTCCTCATTGCATAACTCATGACATCCTGGAAAATCCTCACTTTGCTTTCACTGTCATACTCTGTTTCCGGGTAGAAAACTCCGTTTCCATATTCCAGCCGGCAGTTCGACAAGGATGAGTTTGCATTGTCCGCATTCAGCTGGAAAGTGTTCATGAGATAAGGGCTATCTTCTTCTTTAGCGTCATCATTGGTTCTTTTAAGATAAACAAAAATATGCTTAACATTATCAATGGATGCAGATATCTGGAAGAATCCTGATGACTGCGTAGGAGCTGATTCGGAATACATCTCCCTCAGATATTTCCATTGTGTTTCTTTCAGGAATGAACTGACAAATTTGTCATAAAGAGAATCTTTGGGTGTCAATCTGGGGACCCAAAGCAAAAACCTATTCACAACAACTCTTCCAGCATCAGTGCCATTAGCCATATGAATTAATTCATTATCCTGTTGAAGCTTAATCTCAAATTGCAGCTGCATGGGCACAAGCATCTTATCCTCCAACTCTTCGAAAAAGGAAAAGCGATTCAGGGGAATGATGACGTTAATGTTCTTTGCACCGCCGTTTCCATTGTTTTGCACTGCTTGAGATTGTATCCTGCGAGCTTCAAATCCTGCATTCGTATTAGCGGTTGTTGCATCAGTATCCAAATACCAGAAACTGTTCTTGGCGACTGATCTGCTGAAGTCATCGGAGTATTCTAGCAAATTTTTAATAAAAGTAACGTTATGCAGATTATCAGTCTCATAAACAATCTTTCCAGCAGAACTAATCTTCAGGTGATTAATCAGGGAATGAGCGCCATTGATTACTGTGATTCTGTCAGCTGCTGCATACCCAGCGCCGTCTGCTATTTTCTGGAGTTGAAACTGCACCTCGAAATACGCATTATACCAATCATAGAATGCGGATCGGTCATTAATCGTGAATTTATAACCACTTTTTTGTTGGTGTTGTCCATTAGCTGGAGCTCGGATTGTATCATCCAGCTGGAAGCGCACTAATTCATTTCTTTGAAGATATTCATTCGATCGAAAAGCCATTTTAAATCATTTTTTTCTTTTTCGAATTCCTTGCCCAGAGATCAACCTGTTCAATATGGCATCAGAACTTTCTCCCTTCGGTCGAGGAGGAGCAGCAGCAGCTTTTTTGGAGGAGGGTTTCCTTCTCATATTTCCCAGTTTTTTCATGATCAAATCACCAGATTTTTCAACTGCTTTTTTGCCGAGTTTATCCCCAGCGTGAGAAATTCCTGATTCCAAGGCTTTTTTCGCAATGGGTTTCGCGAATTTATTGAAGACGACTGATGCGACCTTCCTCATTGGTTTGAAAATATTGTCCACAATGACACCTGTTCCTTTGTGCCGGAAGACAAACCGCCCCAGCTGGGGGTGGAAAAAACGAGAGAATTCATAACTTTTCATTTTATTTGTTTTTTCAAGATAAGCGAGAATGCTGTATCAGCTCCATTCAAATCAACAATCCGCCTTTTCCCATCGGTGATATAAATCCGAATGGAGCTTATTCTGTTTTTATTCACAGGGCTGAACATCACTCTCATGGGTTCCAAAGTGAAACTATAGGACGCCTGCAGAACAGATGTTGAAAAGGAGAAGATGATATCGCTCTCTTCCCCATCCACAAGCGAATCACTTGTGAGATCGCAATGAACGTTCAACATATCAGTATCTTGGCTGAGGTTTGGAACTCTGGGGCCAATGTTGACTTTGTCTTTCAGAATCTTTTTATCGAAACCAATGAGATCGCCAAAGTTGGATTTCTCGAGATCAAGTTGCCAGTTTTCTTCCAGCGTGATTGTCGTTCTGAAAGTTGTGGGAGAGAAAACAAGATTGATTGGGAATTTTTCATTCTTTCCTGCGAGGGGGCCTGTTGCGTTTCGAATTGCCGCATTCAAAGTGGAATAATCCCAAACCCCAGCGGGAAAGGTGATATCGGAAAATGTTTCCCCACCGTCAGAGCTGAATCTAATCAGCTGATTTTTCAATGCCGCATTGATGTTATACCACGTAAAACTCATATTGATAATTCTGTTCAACCCAACAACATATTGGGAATTTGGATCCAAAATAATGGGCCGATTGAATTTTGTTGTGAAATTTTCTGGTTTGTTTCCCCCAATCTTGACGGAAAAGGATGATAGGACAATTTCTCTTTCGATTTCCATTTTAGAGTTTGAAATACTTTCTGAAAAGCATCTCATGCTGGGAACGATTGATGACGTTTTCTTTCAGGAGAAGATCGAGAATTGACACCCCGGTATTTCTGATGCCCTGATTCGTATTCCCAGCAAGAATGGAGCCAACGATGACCTCAAGTTTCTGGAGGAGATCTGCGGGATTGGAGAAAAAACGGATGGATCCACCCCTTCTGCTGACACCCGATCCTTTAGATGACTTAAGTTTCCCTCTATAATATTTCATGTAGTCATTCAATACTTTTCTGTTAGCCTTTATTGGCTTCACTGCCACAGCCAATGCATCTGCCGTTATTTCACCGTTTTTGAATTTTTTGTTCTGATAGCTGATGCGGCTGTTCAGTTGGTCTCTTTTTTTTAAAGCCGGCTTGATAATCCTGTTTTCAATGAAATTTTTTTTCTTTTCTACCGAAACATTTGGCTGAGCTAAGACTTTCTCCGTTGTGTCATAATTTGGTAAACTCATGTTATCTAGCATGTTATTAACTGCGTCTTCTTGAGCGTCTTCCTCGTCTCCCGCTTCCGCTTCTTCCTCTTCTTCTTCTATAGCATAATCAGGAACGCCCTCTTCATATATAGGTGATTCACCTTCTAACTCTTCCAGTACTTCTTCATATGTTGGCGGTCTTTCTGGAAGTTGCTTAGCTGCTTGCGGTGCAACAGCCACCTCATCAGCATCAAATAAACCTTCAACATCCATTTCTTCAAATGGATCTACGTCTGGATAATAATCAACGCCTGGTTTTTCTTCAATGACTTTCTTTTTCCTAAGTCTTGGAGGGGGTTTCAAATTCGATACAATAACATCATTTAATTTTGCTGTTATGGGTTTGAACATTTTTTCAAACCCGATTTGGCTTGTCTCTTCACCCAACTTTTTCTGGGTGATGGTATCATGAACAAAGTTGATTTTTCGGCCCAAAGCAGATTTGCTTTTAGCAATTTCTTGCCATTTCAATAAACTCATTTTATTAAGAATCATAATCTCAGAATCTCAGAATCTCAGAATCTCAGAATCTCAGAATCTCAGAATCTCAGAATCTCAGAATCTCAGAATCTCAGAATCTCAGAATCTCAGAATCTCAGAATCTCACAAGTTGTCTCATATTCAGAAGAAGAATGTCATGTTCATTAATAAAATGAAAATCCCAAATTATGATTGTCAGGATCCAATCACAAATTTCAAACAACTTCACCCGTTCATGCCGGATCGAACTTTCAGAATGTTGATCTGTGGCCCTTCAGGATCGGGGAAAACAAATGTTCTCCTGGATATGATTTTCCGCCTGCTCTTCTACGATAAAATCTTCCTCTATGCGAAAAATCTTGACCAAACCAAATATCAGCATCTGCTGAAAACGTTTCGCCCAATCAGCAAAGAAGCTGGGTATGACGTCGTGGAAGCATCCCCGGATGAAATCATCCCAGTTTCTGAATTGTCAGGGGATAATCAAAAGCTGGTTGTTTTTGATGATTTTGTTTCTGAAAAGAACCAAAAGCCATTGATTGATTATTTCATTCAGGGTAGGCATAAGAATTGTTCCGTGATTTATCTTTCACAAAGTTATTTCCAAACACCCAAAGATATCCGTTTGAATTGCTCACATTTTTGCATTTTTGAATTCCCCAGCAACAATGAAGTTTCTCTTCTCTGCCGGGAGACACAAGTCAGCAAAGAAGATTATCGTAAAGCAACGCATGATCCGTTCTCTTTCCTGTATGTGGATAAGCCGAGGAAATTCATTGCCAAAAATTTTGATGAAAGGTTTTAAAATGAGTTATTCAAATGGATTGCTGTCTGAAACAAGCAACTTCCAGGGAGGAAAAGATGGAAAAGATGGATTGCCAGGAGTTGGTTTCAAGCTGACTCCCGCAGGAGACTTCGATCTTCAAAACAAAAAAATGACCAATATCGCTGAAGGAACGGGGAATTCGGATGCAATCACAAAGCACCAAGTTGACACGCTTGCAACGCAATTGCGAGCAGATTCTCTCCAGGTGGATGGGTCTTCCCATATGACTGGGGATCTTGATCTCAGGGGACAAAAACTCATCAACCCCGGGGAAATAGAAATGAATCGCAAATTGATCGTCAATCTGGACACTGATGAAAACCAGGATTTGTCAGCGGTGAATATGGTCACTCTGAAAAAATTCCACCCCAATGCTCCTGAACCAACTCATGAAGTCACGAAGGACCTGGATTTGAAAGGGCTTTTCAACGTGAAAAACTCAAAACAACAAACATGGCATGATTTGGGAGCCGCATACAACAACCTGGTTTCTTATAATGACACCAAAAATATCTTTCTCAGCCGCAAAGAGACGTTTCCAATGGAGACGGCTTTGGATATGGGAAATCACACCATTTTTAACGTGAAAGATCCCGAAGTTGCCGATCAGGGCGCAAATATGCGATATGTGGATGCCCAATCCGCGAAAAAGCTTTCGTTGGAAGGCGGAACAATGACCGGAAACCTGGATATGAACTCGCAACAAATAAACAATATCGCAGCGCCAACTCTGAAGCATCAACCCACGTCAAAATCTTATGTGGATGGCAAGATAGGAGGTGTGGTAGCCCACACGATGGAATTAGAAGAGAAACTTAAAGAATATGTCAATGAATCGCATATCACGTCAACCTCTCACCCAAAGGACGCATTCCGCTATCTGATGGAAAATGTGGATGAATCCAGCTCTGAACATGATATGGAAGTAACTGGCATAACTGATTTTTCAAATTCACCGCATCATTTCAACAAGAAGGCTTATGACTTGAAAATAACAAAAGATCATTTCAATGAATACGATGGGAGACTTGGATTCAATATGTTCAAACTCCCAGAGGGAGAATACACGATTTGTATTGAATTCTTCCCCGCGTCAATGGATGGTGTGAGCGTCAACGTTGTGAGCGCCAGTCTGAATATCAATCAACAATCAACTAAGAAGTTTTCGGGGTATTCCAGATCCATCATCCACATGCACAAATGGAAGATCACTCCACCTGAATTTATTTTCCTGGATTTGAAATGGCGAGGCACTGCCGAGTCCGCTGAAAAAGGAAATGCAAATCTGATCATATATGGCATTGCTGGTTCTCAACCTGATGTTGCAAGCAGCGTCTTCGATTCCCCTTTTGTTTTCGAAGCAGGGAAGATGGTTATGGAGACTGACTTGGATTTGAATGGCCACAAATTGCTCAATTCAAATTTGAAGAATAATTTCATGCTGATTGGAAGATTTAGAAAATCATCTGGAGACGCCATAAATATACTTTTTGATAATTTTTTCAATGATATAGTCATCCCCATTCGATGCAAATTAATTAAAGCGTTTTCTCAAATTTTATCGAAAACATCTTCTTTTCCACAACTAAGTTTATATCTCCCAGATAAAGAATCACAAAGTGGAACGAGGGTTAGCAGAGATAATAGAATTCAATTATTTTCTTTTTCAAATGTTGTTTATAAGGAAGGAGAATTATTTACAGCAAGAATAGATGATCGAACATTAAATATTGGCCAGGCCCAAATCACATTTCTTTTTGAAATTATCTAGAAAAATGAGAGCGAGAGAAGCGATCGAAGGGAGCGAGCGAAGCGAGCCGAGCCGAGTGAAGCGAGCGCGAAAACAAAACATCTTCAATTTCAATCACATCAACCCCGCAATTCGGGAAGAAGAACTGGAAGAGATCAAAAAACTTTATCGATTTTATCACAAAAGATTTTGGTGCCTGAAACGAGCGCATGGTCGATTCAAGAAAATGAATCTGCTCATGAATTTGACCTCTTCCGGTCTGGTTGCAATCGGGACGATTGCTGGGGCAACAACAATGAATCCAATCGTGTTGGGAGTGATTTCAGGAGCAGGATTAGTTTTGAAAACCGCGAATGAAATGAAGAATCTGAAAAGCAAAATTAAGATGGCGAAATTCGCTTTCACCACCTATGAAAAAACATTGAGTGATTTGCGCTTCGCTTTGCGGGGAGGAAATTTTGATCAAGCTGAATTTTTGTTTTCAATGGAAGCGATTGATGGGATTGTGATTGATTTGGGGTTGGATTTGGAAAAGTTTGAAGCTGAATGGGAGAAAAAATTTGAGGGTTGAACGAGAATTTTCATTTCCCGAAAATGAAAAATCATGCAAGAAATCAGAGGAAAAAATTCATTTATATTTCCTGATTTTATTGAAGATATCAACGTGAAATGTTCTTTCATTTTTATTCAAACAGGCAACGAATTTCATTCGTTTCATGTAAAGAGGTTTTTTAGTTCCAACAGAAAAATCCTTCTCCAGTTCTGCTAAACAACGCTCTTTGTTAATCGGAAATGCCACTCTGCAGATAATGGAGATGATTTCAATAAATGAAACACTTTCCTCATTGTAGATAATTTCCCTTTTTTTCCAATCAAATTTGAGATCTTCATCCGCAAATAATTTATTAACAATCTGTCTGCAAAAATCATCCAGGGATGAAAAGGCGACCTTGAATTTGTCAAACCATTCCTCATCCATTGGGAGTGAAGAAAAATCTATCTGGGGAGAATCTGATCCTTCCACTTTTGGTTCTTCCACTTTTGGTTCTCTGAGATAAAATATTTTCTTATCCGATCTCCGGGTGATGGATGAGTTTCCTTTTTTCAACGCATTGGTGATGGCGCAATTTGAAATGCTATATTCTTTCGCTGCCGAATTCACGGAGAAGAAGGTTTTGGTTTTTTTCCCGTCGGAGATTGAAAAATGTTTAGTTGCTGGCTTCGACATTTTCTTTGGATAAAAAAAGGAAATAAAAAATTAAAATCACATTTTATCCATTTATTTCCCCATTTTAGCCAGTTATTTCTCCAATTTAGTTAACTGGGATTTAGAGAAAATGAAGCAGAAATTTTCCTGAATTTTCCTGAATTTGAATTAAAAGCTGATTTTCAGCGAAAGATTTTTTATTCCCGGAGAGATATTTTAATTCCGGAGAGATTTTTCATCCCAAAATCCGTTTTTGGAGAGATTTTTCATTCCAAAATCAGTTTTTGTGGGTAATTTTTCGTTCTGAAATCCATTTTGGAGAAAATTTTTCATCCCGGAGAATTTTTTCATCCCCCGGAAATGGATTTCATTCAAAATTATTTTGGAAAAAAATTTTCCTCAAAATAATTTTGGAGAAATATTTTCCGGAGAGAAATTTCATTCCAAAATCAGTTTCCGGAGAAATTTCAAGTTCAGCAAAAAATATTTTTCCCGGAGTCAAAAAAAAATTCTTCCCGGAGTTGGATTCCGCAAATCAAATTCTGAGGATTCAGAATTCAAAAATTATTTTCCGGAGCAGATTTCAGAATTTTTTCCCCGGAGTGGATTTCAGAATTCAGAATTCAAAAATTATTTTCCGGAGCAGATTTCAGAATTTTTTCCCCGGAGTGGATTTCAGAATTCAGATTTCAAAAATTATTTTCCGGAGTGGATTTCAAAAATTATTTTCCGGAGTGGATTTCAGAATTTTTTCCCCGGAGTTGGATTCCGCAAATTATTTTCTGGGGATTCAGAATTTATTTTCCCGAAACCGAATACCAAATTCTTCCCGGAGCGGATTTGGGAAAAAATCAACCGATCGTGCGTGGAAAATCTGCCCAAAATGAACTGAAAAAATCTGGGGCAAAATCAGACCTACCACACGTGGCAAATCTGAAAAAATCAGGAAAAAGGTTCTGCCCAAATTCACTGAAAAAAATCACAAAAGTATTTTTCAGAATCAGATTCTGGAAAATAATTTGGAGTTTCCTCCAGATCTCAGCGAGATCAAACTTCATCATCCTCATTCTTATCTTCAAACTCATCGAATTCTGAGGCAGCTTCCACCTTTTCCTCCACCAAAACTTCATCCACGATGCATGTGATGGCTTTCAGATTTCCGCAGAAAAGATGTTTGATTGAAAACACAACTTGTCCCCGGAGAGGAACGCCAATGAGTTCTTTTTGCCTCAGGATTGGTTTTTTCTTCCCATCGTCGCATAATTCCCAAAATCTGCAGGAGAAATCCGTGTGCTTGAGTTTGGAGGGATAAATCTTGGCATAAATCTTTTCCTGCTCGGATTTGTCGATTTTCACGAGAGTGAAATCTCCCTCCTGAAATCGAGCAAAATTCGGACCGATCTCTTTGACTTCCGACTTCTTTTTCATCGCAGCAGAGTTGAGATGTTTTTCCAAATCTTTGAAAAATTCGATGTTTTCTTCCGGAAGAGTGATTCCCAGAGAAAACGAGTCACCTTGATGAGCGAAAATCTTGAATTTGGTTTGGAGTTTCACTTTGAGCCATTTGCCATCGTGGAGGCATGGGAGAAGGCAGAAAGAGATTTTTCCGGAAGATTTTTTCACGGGGTTGTCGAGAGAGCAGTCGGGGATAGATATTTTCTCGGGATTCATTTTTTGGGAGGAGATAAAAAATAAATTAAATCGCGAAAATCCATTTTTCCATGAACTTGCGATCCTCTTCCGTTTTGACTGGGAGAAAACCAGTTGCCATGTCAACCGCTTTTTGAAAGTTTCTTTCTTCGTCACACGCTTTTTCCCAGGCCATTTCCTCTTTGATTTTTTCAGCCTCTTTCGGAGGAGTGGATTTCTTTTCACTTGACATTTTTTCTCCAATGAAGAAAAAATTTAAAACGTGGCTTGAAAATCTTCAACGCATTTGTTCATATCAAACTGTTTGGTGGTGGAAAATTTGGAGGCTCCTTTTCTTGCCCGAGCATGAAGAAATTTTTCATCTGCAGCCTTCACTCTCGTGTAATGGATAAGCTGCTCCAATCTGGGAGAAGCCCAAGTGACTTCGTGAGATTTCTCCTGTGAATCCAGAAAATGTGTTTTTTTCTTGCAGAGTTGATTGAAAAAAACTGTGCGTGATAACCCAAATCGTTCCTGAATTTCCTCTGCGGTGAAAAAATCTTCCCCATCAATCGAAATAAATGGTGTGTCTTCTTCATCCTGAATCCAGAACACTTTTTGATCGGCTCTTCTGAAATACTTAATGTTCCCTGATTTGAGAACTCGGAAAATCACCTTGGAAGGGAGTCCAGTTTTTTCACTGGCTTCTTTGAATGTGAAAAAAGTTTGTTTTTCTTTTCCTTCTTCCTGAATCGAAAACTTCATTTTTGAATGGAGAAAAAATATTTTTTCTTTTTTCATTCAAAATGTCAACCCTGAAAGAATTAAGAGATCGTGCACGTTCGGAAGGAATGGTGGGATTCTCCCGGATGAAAAAAGCCGATCTGGAAAAAGAGCTGCAAAACCCACAGAGAAAAATCATCAAGAAAACATCTTTTCCTGCGGTGAAATCAGCTATTCAAAGAATTCTTCCAGAAAGAGTCTCGACAGTTGTTGAGTCATCCCTTGATTCAATGAATGATTGGTTTGGAAAGATAAAGAAAAGAGTTGATTGGAATCTGAAGGAAAGAACTCGGGAAAAACTGTTGAAGTTGAATGCGAAAATTGGAGAGATGTTGAAGAAACCTGAATTTGATATTGAAGAAAATCCAGGGTTGGGTGGATCGACTTTTGTTGTCCAGGGAAAAGACGGATATGGGGCAGAAGGATTCTTGAAGAACGTGACAGGAAATGTGATGGCAATTCTGAAGAAACATTTTGGGTTCAAAGTGAAAATGGTTTTGGTTTGCAGAATGATTTCTCATAATTTAGCAGAGGAAACATCCATTGAAAATGACGCCTTCTTTTCTTCCCTGGTTGAAGAAGTTTTTGAAGGAACTGACTTGGAACAATTGCTGAAAAAAATGAATGAATGGATGTTGGAAAACATGCGGAATTTCCAAAGGGGAAGAAGCAACTGGAGATTCTTGCGAGTTGAAAGATTAGAAATTCATCTGGATGAAATGACTGTTGGAAAATTCATTCCACTTCCTGATTGGCTTGCTGCTAAAAAAGCTTTGACAAACATGCAAAATGAAAATGATGATGAATGCTACAAGTGGTGCATGGGAAGATGGAAAAATCCAGTGGAGAAAAATCCACAAAGAATAACTCCTTTGTTGAGAAAACAATGCGAGGAGGAATTCAATTGGGAAGGAATTTCATTCCCCATTTCATGGCGAGACATTGATCGATTTGAAAGACAAAATAACATTTCTGTGAATGTCTTGGGGATTGTTGAGGGGAACATCGCGACTTTGAGAAAAGCAAGGGAAAAGAAAGAGAATCATGTGATTCTTTTCAAACTGAAAAACGGAGAAAATGAACATTTCGCTTTGGTGAATAATTTAAATCGTTTGTGGTTTGGAGAAGATTCTAAGAACAAAAACCAAAGGCATGTTTGTGATGGTTGCCTCAATTCATTCAACTCCAAAGAATCACTCGATGTTCATCAAGAATTTTGCACGGATGATGGAGTGAAAGCTGTTCTCCCTCCAGCAAAATCAACCATGAAATTCAAGAAAGTGGCATGCGCAACAACCGTTCCCTTTGTCATCTACGCTGATTTTGAGTCGATTTTGGAGAAAACAGAAAAGCAAATTGGGGAAAAAACAACGCAAATTCAACATCATATTCCCTGCAGCTTTTGTTTTCTTCCTGTGAGCCGAGTTGGGGTTGATTTCTCCCCAGTTTTCTTTCGTGGAAAAGAAGGAGATGATGTTGGGAGAGAATTTCTGGAGAAATTAGTTGATCAGGTGAAATGGATTCTAAATGATGTGCGAAGACCAATGCTGAGAAAAAATTGGAAGAGAATTCTTTGGAAGAAAGAAGAAAAGGAAGCATTTGAGAAAACTGATATTTGTTGGCTTTGCAGGAAAAAGATTGTGGAAAAAAAAGTTGCTGATCATTGTCATCTGACTGGAGAATTTCGCGGAGCTGCTCATGAATATTGTAATTTGCAAGCGAAAGTGCCAGATTTCACTCCAGTCTTCATTCACAATTTGGATGGATATGATTCCCATCTTTTCATCAAAAACATGACAAATGAATTTGGAGAGATTGATGCAATCCCAAACAATGATGAAAAATATATTTCTTTCTCCCTGAAAATTGTTTGGGGAACATTTGAAGATGAAGAGGGAAAAAAACATGATTTGAAACATGAAATTCGCTTTGTTGACTCCCTGAAATTTATGAATTCTTCTTTAGCAAATCTTGTTGGAAATTTGGGGAAAGATGAGTTGCATTGCTTGAAAAGATTTTTCCCAGAGGATGTTAATTTACTTTCCAGAAAAGGAGTTTTTCCCTATGAATTCATGGATTCATTTGAAAAATTCGGTTGTGAGCTTCCTGGGAAAGATGCCTTTTTCTCCCAGTTGTCTGGAGAAGAAATTTCAGATGAAGATTTCGCTCACGCTGAAAATGTCTGGAAAAAATTTGAAATGTCAAATCTGGGAGAATATCACGATCTTTATCTCAAAACGGATGTTTTTCTCCTGGCAGATGTGATGGAAAATTTCAGGAAAGTTTTGATGGAAAACTATCTATTGGACCCCGCATGGTTTTTGACTGCCCCCTCTTTCTTTTGGGATGCTATGTTGAAAATGACAGGAGTTGAGTTGGAATTGATTTGCGAAGAAAATATAGAAATGGTTCGTTTTTTTGAAAGACAAATTCGTGGAGGAGTTTCCACAGTCTTTCACAGATTTTCTCGAGCAAACAACAAATTCATGGAAGATTTTGATCCTTCCCAACCATCAAAGTTCATCGTTTATCTCGATGCAAATTCTCTTTATCCAACTGCGATGGTGGAACCACTCCCTGTGGGAGGATTTGAATGGTTGAGTGAAGGAGTTTTGAAGAATTGGGAGAAGATTGTTGATTCAGAAGGTCATGGATGTGTCCTGGAAGTTGACTTGGAATATCCAGATGAATTGCATGATTTCCACAATGATTTTCCTTTGGCTCCGGAATTGCTGGAGGTAAATGGATTCTCTAAGTTGATTCCCAATCTCAAAGATAAAGAGAAAATGGTTTTGGATGGAAGGAGTTTGAAATTTTTTCTTTCCCTGGGAATGAAACTGAAAAAGATTTGGAGAGGAATTGGATTTCGAGAAGAAGCTTTCATGAAACCTTTCATTGAATGGAATACGAAACTGAGAACAGCCGCCAAAAATGATTTTGAGAAAGATCTTTCCAAACTGGCAAGCAATGCTGTTTATGGGAAAACCATGGAAAATGTTAGGAATAGAATTAACATGAAACTGGTGAATGATAGGAAGAAAAAAGCAAAGTTGGTGAAAAAGATCAACTTTAAACACGCAACCAAATTTGGAGAGAAAGTGGCTGCTATTCACATGAGGAAAACAAAAGTTATTTTGAACAAACCAATTTTTGTTGGAGCAGCCATTCTCGATCTCTCCAAAATTCACATGTTCAAATTTCATTATGGTTATGTGAAAAAAAAGTGGGAGAAAGTCAAAGTTCTCTATTCTGACACAGATTCCCTGATTTTGGAGATTGAAACGGATGATTTCTTCGCTGACACTGCTGGAGATGTTGAGAAATGGTTTGACACATCTGGCTATCCGAAAGATCATTTCGCTGTAGAAAATGGCTTTCCTGTTGGGAAGAACAAGAAAATTTTAGGAATGTTTAAAGATGAAGCAGGAGGCAAAATCATTCGTGAATTTGTTGGGTTGAGACCAAAATGTTATTCCATCAAGATAGATGAGGGAAAAGGAATCAAGAAAGCAAAGGGAACAAAAAAGAATGTGGTGAAAAATAGGATTTCGCATGAAGATTTTGTACGCGTTCTTCATGGTGAAAAATTTCCTCCAATGAAAAATGTTTCTCTCCGGTCACATCTGCATGAGATTTTCACTGAGCAAATTTGGAAAATGGCTTTGTGTGCTGATGATGACAAGAGAGTTGTGATGGATGATGGAGTGATGACTTTGGCTATTGGTCATTGGAGATTGAGATGAAATTTTCAGTGTGATTTTTTGAGAGAGTTGCCATCGCCAGATTTTATCGAAGTGAAATATTCTAAAATGGTATGTTTTTTTGTGGTCAATATGAGGGGAAAAAAAGTAGTAGATATAGAAGAAGGGTTCTGGCACACTTTCAAAATCGTAGCAAATTAACACAAAACAGAATTTTATTTTATTTTATGTTAAATTCAACAACAACAAAAAATGATTGTCGTTCCCCAATTTTCTGTTCGTTCGCGAACAGAAAATATTAAAAATCAAATTCCTCCCCATTTTGTTAAATTTAACATAACACATGTTAATTGACTTGTTTTTGTTTTACGTATGCGAACGAGCAGAAAATCAATCATCTTATGTATTGCTAAATTGAACGTCAACTGACGTCAATTTCTGTTTTGTGTTAACTTGTTACGATTTTGAAAGTGTGCCAGAACCCTTCTTCTATATCTACTTGCCAATAGAGCTATAGCACCAAATAACGACCTAAGGACGTCTGCGTAGGAGGCTAGAATCCTCCTATCGATATGAGAGATAATCCGCCGAGATCAAAAGGTTTATATCATCGAAGAGAACAAGTCCTTAACTGTGATCTAAAGGCGCGATCCTCTCTGAAGTCTTACTGGGAAAGCTTTACACTTTAGGCTTTTAAAATACTTTTTGCGACGAGTGGGAGTCGTGTTTAGCCTGTCCTTTCTTATAACACTATCTATGAGTTGACTGAAAAGACTCACGAGAAAGCAAAACAAACAATAGTTTTCATTGTCGACTCGTTCAATTGTTTTATTTCTATTGTTTCTCGTTCATTGTATCCATCCAATTGGGTTAGATCTTACGGAAGCTGCTACATGACCCTTTTAAAAGCCTAAAGTGTACAGCTTTCCCAGTAAGACTTCAGAGAGGATCGCGCCTTTAGATCACAGTTAAGGACTTGTTCTCTTCGATGATATAAACCTTTTGATCTCGGCGGATTATCTCTCATATGGATAGGAGGATTCTAGCCTCCTACGCAGACGTCCTTAGGTCGTTATTTGGTGCTATAGCTCTATTGGCATAGTGGTATAAAAAAGGACAGGCTATCACGACTCCCACTCGTCGCAAAAGTGTTTTAAAAGCCTAAAGTATAAAGCTTTCCCAGTAAGGCTTCAGAGAGGATTCGCCGTTAGATCACAGTTAAGAATTTGTTCTCTTCGATGATAAAAACCTTTTGATCTCGGCGGATTATCTCTCAGATTGATTGGAGGATTTATGCTGTCCAGAGCCGTTAGAATTATTTTATTTCTTTATGCCGTTATTCGGTGCTAGCTCTATTGGCATACATTGTGGTTTCTTTGGCTCAATTTTGTTGCAAGATAAATACTTATCGGCTAAAATTTGTTATCGCTTTGAGAGTGCCAGGATCGTTTAATTTCTCAGGCCGTGATTTAATGTCTAAAGTCTGCGGTGTGCAAGACTTGAAGTGTTTCCGGCATCACGGATATAGGCGTCTTAGATCCGACTCTCAAAAAGCCGTAGTCTATAATTTCACTGCAGTGAAATCATGAATTCTTGCAATAATTTTAAGCTCCTAAGTTAGTTCTGTAGTAGAGTAGTGTGTCTCTGTGGAGCTACAGGATACACCTCCGTTGCTTTGTAATAGCGTTTGATTTGGCATCCAACAGATAATCTGCAGCATAGTTAGTGCTGTTTTGTAAATCTCACGGATGCTAATAAATTCTTTAGTCCTTTCCTTAAGCAAGGAATGAACACAATTTAATGTCTTTAAGCAAGACTCGAGTTTCGGTTCTATGGCGAACCTCGTCAGTTGCTATCATATTAAGGTCTCGTTGAATGATATGAAATCATTCAGTTAAAATGAAATGTCTGTCGCTTTTGTATTCCTGGGGAGGATCGAATATTTTGTTTTCTCATTGGCTCTCACTGCGGCTGAGGTTCTGGAGAACATATCGCTGGATGTCACCTTTTAAGTCCTCGTCAGTCTCCCAATCCGGATTCAAATTCTGCTCATTTTAAGGTTGTAGAGCTTGAAATCTAAGAGACTATAAAAACGCGAAGTTCGCCGCCATCTTGGATGTTCGGGCCAGCCCAAAGACCCTGGGAACGGCTTTGCAGCATACCCTGCTGACCAAAGGCATCTCAGGCTACGAGAACGCTGGTCTTTCAGGCAACATCGAATTTTCAATTTTGTTTTTGATTTTCCATTTGACGGCCCATCGTTCTCATAGCAAACTCAAAATGAAATTGAAAATCAAATGTTGTTTTTTTGGGGGGGATTTTTTTTCATGTCGAATTTTTTTCTCAGATTTCACATGTCGGTTTTTATTTTATTTTATTTTTTTTTTTCATGTCAAGTTTTTTTCCTTAGATTTCACATGTCGATTTTTATTTTATTATTTTTTTTTTCATGTCAAATTTTTTTCTTAGATTTCGCATGTCGTTTTTTATTTTTTTTTTTTCATGTCAATTTTTTTTCTTAGATTTCACATGTCGATTTTTATTTTATTTTTTCGATTTAATTTATTTTGTTATCTTTTTTTAATTTTGCAGTTTTAATAACTTAATTTTTAGTTAAATTTTTTTCTTAATTTTTTTTTAATATAAAAAATATAATTTTTATTTCAAAAATAAAACAAAAAAAAATAAAATTCAAAATTTTATTAAAAAAATAAATTAAAATGTAGAAATATTTCCTTTTAATTTATTTTTTAAACAATATCAGTTGGGATTTTGCTCTTCCGCGTAATATTTGTGTGTAATATTGCTATGAGAATGCTGGGCCACCATACTAAACTAAGAACAATAAAGAACAACTTGACAACTTGCGTAATTTTATTTGTCAACATGTCTGCCAACTGTGTATGTCACGTTTACACACACCAACTTGAGTTTACCAATTTATTTTTTCGTGTAAAGGCGCCTTAATATGAAGGGGACGTTTATTATTAGTAAAAACGGTTCTATTAAGGCACTACACGTTAATAATATAATTAATAATATCCTGTTTTTTTGTACGCAGCAACTCCCAAGCTGGGATCAGCGTTTAGTGATCCTAGTCGTCAACTAATGGCAGGGGGTCTTGATGTCCCGGATGGTGGCAGGCCCCTTCCTCGGCAGGAATCCAGTTCTTCTATTGCATCGTTTATAGCAGTAAGTAGTCATGTTAGGTGTGCGCACGACTGCCTCAGCTTCCAAAATGAGGCAAGAGATTAGATCTTTCGCACATGGGCCTTTTTCGATGATAATAATTGCGTGGTTATTTTAAAGACGATACCTCATTGGTCAATTTAAGTGACTGATGCCTGATTGGTCAGTTTAAATAACGTGTGGTCATGGCAACTAAAACTAAATGATAGATTGAAAATTATCATGGGACACGAGGAGCTGTTCTCTTTCCTTATTTTTTCAAATTATCACATATAGAAATTTGACCACATATTGAGAGATATTTGAAATATTTTACTTGGTGATTGCTTATTTAAGAGATACTCCATTAGGGAGATCCACCTCTATTTAAGTAAATTATTACTCCCTTTTTAGGATTCAATTGAAGACGACAGTGACACAGACTCAGAATTAGAGGGGATCAGTATGGATGAACCCTCAGCTCCCACACAAAGGTGGGTGAAACGACCACCTACATGTAAGCTCTAAATCGAATTGGCTTATCTCCGGTTTCTGTCGTGTGAACTTATCGGATGCGATTTCAATTCAAACAATAGAATCCATAAATTCTCTCGTGGGTAAAACAGCAAGTCATTCTATTACCTTTGGGAAAAGAGGAAAAACTTAAGAGGCATACCGAAATTTTGGAAACTTTCTTGTGGAAGATTTCAGTTCCATTTGATTTATCTAACGGAATTTTCGGGCTATTTGAGCGAGCGCAATGATTTACTGTATTTGTGGAGAGCTTTCCCCGCAAAGACCTTACACCTAACTCTCCACTAACGGGGAGGGGTGTGTGTATGTGTGTGTTGGGGGGAGGGGGGAGGGGTGGTGGAAAGTGCTCTGGCTAAAGAGACAGCCAAAAGGCAAAGACCAGCACTTGAATCACGTTTTGGTCGAAAGTTCGACGCGCTAGTAACAACGTGCCTCTCAAATTTAGAGTTCTTTTTTTATGGTGTGCCATTGTTGTTGTAGAAAACCTGTTAGACAAAGTGACGTCACTTCTTGGATTTCCGCACTGGATACAAAATTGAAATTGTCAAATGTCAGCGTCGATAGAGAGCCCCCGGATGTAGAAAATGCACCTGAAAAAGATGAAGAAGACGAACCTCTGGATGTGCCTTATGGTATGACAAATTGATGTTATTGACGATGTTGGTCGAGGTTTTTTTCTTTTTCGCTAAAAACATTTTTTAGAAAGCACAATTCAGTTAGCCTGCGTGTAGATGTCTCCTATATCTTTCGATCCATTTAGCAAAATCCGGACCGCTCTGAACAAATGAAAATGCCTTTTTTCATTGTGGAACATTTCAGCCATATAAAGAAAATGATAAATGCAACATAACAACGTTTAAATATTGAGGATAAAGAAACTTTGAACTATTATCTTTATTTACCGGGAATACTCAGATAACCAGTGTTAAAACAACTGTATGATATCTATGATAGTGTAATGAAATGATCATAGATGTCGTGTTTTTAGGTAGATCACCCACGAGAGCTTGGAGATTACGAGACAGAATAGAAAGATTGAGAAGGTGAGGTATTACATTATGCATTTTTATGTAAACTGTATAAAAGGCTTGGTTTTTGTCATACAGTGGAACTCCGTTAATACGATCAATGAATGGCCATAACACTTGATCAATATGGAATTTCTCCTTGTAATATCAATGCTTAATCAATCAGAGAGGTCATGAGAATTAAGGACATTATTCACAAAGATGAATTATCTTGATATTTAAACAACTTCTCCCAACTACTTCTTTTTTTTTGTATGGGGTCAAGAAGGGAGAAATTGTATTTTGATATTGAGGTGGGGTAAAATTATGGTACTAATTCTTTTTAAGTCAACTTTCCGTATGACACTAAAATTAACCATGTACCAGTCAAAGAGCGAGATGCTAATTGCCTCATAAATATGTATCATGGAGTTTGCAATCAAAATCTCTCCTTCTTTGTCAATTTTTTGTTGCTTTTGGTACAATATATTTTAATGATTATGCATATCGAGTGGTCGCATTAACAGGGTTTTCAGTTATAAATATCTGAGCTTTTATTCGGGCCGAAAAAAAGAGTTGCTGTCATAACGGGAAGATCGTAAGTTGTGGTTCAAATGTAATGATTTTCTTTTGGCGCAGGAGGAGGAACGTTTTCGCCGCGTAAAAAATGGTTAGGGATTAGTTAAAGATTTGATTTTATATTTGAAAGTGCAAGATGACAAAAAGACTCCCATCTATAGCATTTCTTTTTCTCCACACATTTTCCATTCTACTCTGAATGGAACGATTATCTTGCTATGCCTTCTGTCTCACATTTTTAACGTATATTTGGCCGTTCTCTCGCACCCAACAAACTAAAGTATAAACTTACTATTGATTCCTTTGGTTCTGTGTTGTTTACAGGGAATGTGTACGCGGTATTGGAGAAGATCTTTTGTTACAGGCCTACAACATAATCGATACACAGCAGGAGGACTTTGTTGAGG
Source organism: Cladopsammia gracilis (assembly GCA_022457155.1). Classification (NCBI taxonomy): domain Eukaryota; kingdom Metazoa; phylum Cnidaria; class Anthozoa; order Scleractinia; family Dendrophylliidae; genus Cladopsammia; species Cladopsammia gracilis. The sequence goes on along the minus strand of JAJGOT010000052.1, from coordinate 587,439 downwards.
TATGTCGTGGTCGCGTTTTAGTATTTAAATGAAACCCGTAGTGTGACCATTGAAACGAAAGCCACCTTGCCCAGTATAATAAGTAGTACCGTTTCGTAGCTTTCATTTCAATGGTATACACGTTAGGATTTATCCACAGACTCAAAAGTTAGAACCACCTTTTAAGCATAAACAGTACCACAGGTAAGTACTGCTCAATAGCTTTCATTTGAATGGTCACACTTTAGGATTTCATCCACAGGCTCAAAAGTTAGAACCACCTTGTATAACATAATAAACAGCACCACAGGAAAGTACTGCTCAATAGCTTTCACACTTTAGGATTTCATCCATACTGACTTCAAAGTTAGAACCGCCTAATACAGTATAATAAACAGTACCACAGGAAAGTACTGTTCTAACTTTTGAGTCTGTGGATCCTGTGGTACTGTTTATTATGCTGTACAAAGTGGTTCTAACTTTTTAGTCTGGATAAAATCCTAAAGTGTGACCACTAGAATGAAAGCTACTGAGCAGTACTGTTTGTTTTTCGATATTTTGCAAAATAAATTTTAAGTATGTACATTTTTAAGCGTGAGTGCTTGTGTCAGTAAAAGATGTTTAACAGAGTTCTCATTTTTATAAAATGTCATGCAGTAACTTCAGCCTGAATAACATATTTCCTTAATTTCTCTGCAGGAAGCTCTTGTTAGACTCATGGGAAGAGAAAACTTTGAACGATATGGCGGACCGATTTGGCAGCTCTACTTTTGCGAACATTTCAAATAAGTTAACTAAAGTTTTTCGTAGCCTTGAAGTATATTAAAATTCGTGTAAAAATTGTGATTGTCCGTGGCATGATTAAGAAATGAAAATATAAAATGTTTTAGAAACAAAATCAGCTGTACAGTTAAGACTGGTAATTTTTTTTTCTAAAATAGTAAAAGCGTTTGTTTTCAAAACTAAGGTTATTCTTGTATATATGCGGAGAAAAAGAAGACAAATAAAACCTGTAAGTTTCTGCAGTTCTTGCTGTTTGATAGAGTCGAGCGTCCCATAAGCGAACACAAAGAATTCCTGACAACTTAGAATTTTGTTGCTTAGCTTTCAAAAGCAACGAAATATTTAATTTGAATATTTTATGTAAACATTGTGCACATAAAATAGCTTTCAGTTTCTGGGCCGAAAGGTTATCGGGACTTCTCAGAAACAGTCTGGACCCATCTTTTCGGTTGGAAAACACTGTGTAAATGTTTTCTGGTCCGTACCTGCCACTTTACGTGGCAAAATACACGGTCCCCTACATGAAAACTGGTTTCACAGTGTCCGATCTAGGGTACCCTGCTTATGTTGCAAAAAAAAACGAGGCTCGAAGGGTCTCCAACATTTTCACACTGGACCCCCTCCCTATTCACTCCCCCCTCCACCCCGTCTTACGATGTAGCCGGAATCCGCCAATGAAATGTATAAATGTAAACATCTTCTTTCAACATGTCCGCAGCGCGCTAGAAACTTTCTTTCTGAGTCACATGGTGTAAATGCGCCATAAATATTAAAAAGAAACTGACAAATTTGCTCTTTGAGTGTCATTTCAGACTGCCATCCCTTTTCCAACTACGGAGGGCAAGGTATTAGTTTAACTATATTTTGCCCCCATTCTCTTTATTTCTTAATTATTCATTCCCGTAAACTTGTTAATCTTTGGAGAAATAAATAAATAAATAAATAAAATATTTTTCATATCTTTGGCTGTTATGCTGTTAGCTCCATTTTGTTATATGTCTTTTCATTGTTGTATATAGTGCCTCTTTTGGTAACAGTTTTTTACATTGTAAATCCTGAATACAATATCCTCCTGAAATAGAGAACTGCCTTTCTTTGACATGTTCTTTCACAGATCAACTGGGTTGTCATGCGTTGTCTCCAGGGCTTAAGAATGTTTATTCAGCTTAATTTAGGCCCCGTCCACACGTATCCGTTTTCGTTTGAAAACGCAAAAGTTTCTTTCCGTTTTTCAAAATCTCTCCGTCCACACGTAACGTTTTCGAATCGTTTTTGCCTGTCCACACGTATACGCAAAAACACTGAAAACGTTTCAAATGCCTCTAAAGAGCATGCGTGCCACTGATTTTAGCCGAGCCTGCGAGTTGTTTGTGGCTTTTCATCGCTTTTATCGCATGCATGAATTTGACCTCTTGACGTCATCGTTTTCGAAAAGTTCCGTTTTCGGGTGTCCACACGAGAACGCGAAAACACCGTTTTCAAAAGTTGCCACTTTCGAAAGCGTTTTCAAAAGTTTCCGTTTTCGGTGACCGTTTTCATCGGATACGTGTGGACGGGAAGCGAAAACGGAAAAAAACTTTTGCGTTTTCAAACGAAAACGGATACGCGTGGACGGGGCCTTAGAAACTGGACCGAGACGTAATTTGATGGGTAATTCATCTTTCCGCTCAGTTGACAGTCAAAGGAAAGTGACGTATTCAAACGTAAAGGAACTTCCTTTGTTTATACCGCAGCAATTCTGAATTGTATACAGACAAAAACATATGTGCTTAAACATTTAAAAGCGACGACGGGCAATCGACATTTAGTACCCGTGATTCGGTAGCTTTTCAGTGGCTATTGTTTTACATCGTAAGATTTGAATTTGAATTCGAAATAGAAATGGAAGAAATTTCAATTTGTGATGAAAAACCTGATATAAATATTACAAGAAAAGTTTACGATGAATCGCGCCTCACTAAAGCAAATCGCCGCTCCAAATCAGTGGAGTCGTTGGACAACAAACCTTGCTTTCGAAATGTTTACACAAAATTTGCTTCGTGTTCCTGTTCTCGAAATGGAGTTTTCCATTTCCTCATTCGACTCGCACCAATTATTCGCTGGCTGCCAAACTACAGAGTAAAAGATGATTTAGTAGCTGATATCACTGGTGGGATTACAGTTGGAATTATGCACATCCCTCAAGGTAATATTTTCAGATATTTATAACCTAGAAAAATAAATAATACTTCTCTTCAAGATGATTACGAGCTAGATTTTAAGACTATGTTGTACTGCATGGAGAGTAAATAGCAAAAATCATTTCATCAGTTTTATTTGCTTAATATATAGTATTTTTTCAAAATTTCAGCCTACGATTTTTTTCTTGACTACTCTATAGCTTTCAATGGTTAAGGGTTTTGTCCATAGACTGAATTTTAAAACCTGATTTTGACCCGCGGCGGTGATGAATTAAAAGAGACTTGATTCAAAGTTGTGTAATGCGGCTAGTAATTTTACAAGGCAGTTTCTTTTCACGCCGTTTTGAAAATTGTTTCTGATGATACAAGGTCATGCAACAGCTCAGTCAATCCCCGGAGTTAGGATTCCAACATGGAAAAGTGTAATTCGGTTTTTGTATTTTCTGTCTTAGACTATAAACTAACTGACATGTCGTATAATCGTATATAATAAAAGCAAATATACAGACAGTATAGACGGAATGCTCTAGCAACGCAGGCGGTTTTTACATATAATTTGTTTTAGACGCAATTTCTTTTTCTCAATTGGTAGTATAACTTTAACAGTTGATGGTACTATAAAAAGAATCGTTTTGAGGATAATGGCTGAATTTCTATCCACTGGAATTTTGACGGTAAAGTACATCCAGTATAAAAATTCCCTTGATTCGTCGACTGATGTAAGATATTTGGCGGCTGACCGCGAACTGAAATCTTGTTTTAAATGCCGTGTATATTTTCCAGTTTTTGATGCTGTGCGCCTGGTTATTCCATGATATTGCCGAGTCATTTTAGCGTACAAGAATATTATCTATAAGCATGCATTTGTATAAATCATCTTGTCTTGTCATCTTGTATAAATACCCTTGTCAACATAACAATGCGAATGACGTTATTTAAAAAAAAGATTTAATGACCAACGTACTGCCGGGTTTTGGGAAAAGAAATTCAGAACGATTACGTAGTTATTTCATTAACTTTCGTTCTAGTCGTTAGTCATGTACATGATTTTCACTGCACTGCATGGCACAGATCTTCTTAGTTCTTCTCAAAGTCATGACTTCGGAGTAAAGGGCATGGCGTGCATTTTTTATCTTTACATGAGAACCCTCAGGCCAAGTATTTATTTATCAGTATTTATAGGCCTGTGTATTGTGGAAGTATTAGAGCGTAACCGAGGGTTTTATTTTGCCCTTTGTTGTAAGATTGGTTCACCGTTCCACTTTAATAACCTCTGTATATTAAAGAGATGGTTTCACGGTTCGGCGCATGTGCACAGATTAAAATGCTTTATTCACCAATTTTATCGGTTAAAAAACACTCACATTTACTTCAATAATCACATACTATAATTAGTCCAAACTAAACGAAGGATGACCACGATTCACAGAAAATGTCAACGGATTACACCGATAAAGTCAACACTAAATAAAACCTCTGACTCGAAGGATTTATTCTACGCTCTGGTGGCTTTCATGGCGCACATGGGTATGTATAATCATCCATTCAATCAGCGACATCTTCACGGGCACATTTCCCGCCAGAGTTATTTACTCGCTTCCGATTGGTCTAAACAATGATTTTAAATGAGTTACGTCATAGCTTGCACATGCGCCGTACCGTGAAACCCTCCCTTTAAGAAAGAAACTCTTCTCCGTCCGACCCGCCATTTTGAATTTGAAAAAGCGGAGAAGGCTCTGGGGACGAAGTTGGCGCAAGCAAACCCCTGGACAAGGCTGCCGATATATACTACAAGAATTGTTTGTCACGTGAAAAATAAAGGCACGTGCCAATAGTCAGCTATACGGTGAGTATCCAGTAACCATGGCAACCAATGAGAAAAAAACCCATTTGAAACCAATGGGTCACACGATACATTTCCGCGGTATGGCAATACCTTACGCGCATGCGCACAGCCATAACACCCTGGCAGTGGCAGTCGGTTTGTGAGTGACCCTTGCAGTTCAAGTAAAACTCCTCTGTCAATTTGTAATGTAATGTAAACCTTTAATTTATCAAGACACGATAAATTTTGAAGCTACAAAGTTAGCGCAAAATGATAAAAGATAGCTACGGTTTACAATTAAAACTGACGATATCAAGTTTATCTAATAAATTTCTATTTCAGGGGCGCAGCTACCTGTACGCACGTACGCACGTGTGTACCTGAGAAAGTCGAAAAAAAAGAAAAGAAAAATACGACCTGGTTGAAAATTTATGTCAAGATTTGGGACTTGAGGGTGGGGAGGGGTGGGGAGTTAGGAGCGTTTGAAAATTGCTTGTGCGTACCTCTGAAAGTCCTGGCTACGCCCCTGTTTTCTGAACGTGCGCTAGGGAGAATACGATGGCTGTCGTATAATAAACAATTTATTTAGTGAACGGTTGAATAAAACGGCTGGTCATTTTTACTTGTCGGTTTTAATTTTTCTCGCCTGAAGCCGGGTTCGAAAAGTAAAAATGCCAGCCGCATTACACAACTTTTCGAGTAGTTCAACGACAACAACAACAACAACAACAACAACAACAACAATAATAACAACAAAAACAATAAGCAAACAAACAAAAGACGAACAAAAAACGAACCACACGACTGAAAGTGTTTTAATAGCTTTCAAGGTCACGCTACAGGACTTTAAAATTTCCAGAATAAAGAGTTTTTGACCTTATCATATACAGGTCCTATGACACACTCGAGGAACGAAAGAGTGTTGAAATATCTTCATAAAAACCGAAATGGAAGGGACTTCAATTTGTCACCAAACACCCGATATAAAAATCGCAAGGAAGGTGTACGATGAATATCTTCTTAGAACAGTTGACACAGCTTGCAATGCGGACACCGCAACACTCACTTCGTGCTCCTGTTCTTGGCATGCAGTTCCCGGTTTTCCTCTGAGTTTCCTCATTCGACTCGCTCCGATTTTTCGCTGGCTGCCAAAATACACTGCGTAAAGGATGATTTAGTGGCTAATTTAACTGGTGGGCTTACAGTACAGTTGGAATAATGCATATCCAGGCAAGTCACGGAAGGACAAGATATTCTATTCCCCAGACCCACCCTCTAGGGACATGGTTAAGGATTTATTCCATCTATGTGCATGTGGATGGAAGTGCTACTGACATACGTGTACATGTTATTTTAGATTTGTCTATTTCTACACTGTGACTGTCATATATACCTTTTTAACTGGATTTATTTTCAGCTAACGCGTAACTATACACATGTGCTGCAAATAATTATAATTCATCCCTAATTTCGCGAATTAAAAAATGAAACTTTATAGTACACTGATATAATTGAAAAATTTGATGACGTCAGGTCAAAACATTGGAGGTTTCCGATCCGTAACCTCGCGCGCTGTGGTTCACATGAATAAAATGCATTTGTTCGTGTCGGGAACCGAAATGGAAGAAAGTCACGAAACACCCGACATAAAAATCGCAAGAAAACTGTACGATGAATGTCTCTTGTGTTCGGTTGCCACAGATCCAGCAGATCATCGCTGTTCGGGTAATGCTGAGACAAAAGACATCAAGCATCATTTACAAGCTGTTTACACAAGATTTACCTCATGTAATTCGTGTTCTTGTAGTGTACTTTCCCGTTTCTTCATTCGACTCGCTCCGATTTTTTGCTGGCTACCAAAATATAGCCTGAAGGATGATTTAGTGGCCGATATAAGTGGTGGGCTAACTGTTGGAATAATGCATATTCCTCTAGGTAAGGTATAAACAATGTGTTATCGAAGTTTATACGTAACATTTAATATTATTACGCGTCATTCTAATCTTTTAGCGATTTATGAAAATTTCGTTTTTATCAACCGAGTGGATAAGGTAAATTAGCTTTTCGTCAGAGTGAATCAAGGAATGAATATATACCAACTACACTGAATCTTAGCGGCTAAGCAATAAGCGTACGTATGATAGCCAGCCAAACTTCGCGTGTCATATCCCATGATTATTCCCGGATTATTAAAATGCTAATCACCAATATATACATATGTTTATAATCCTCAATTAGTTTCGGTTGTTCGAAGCCCGATCTGAGCGTTTAACTACGATAAAAGACCCTTAACCTCAAACCAGGAGGACCAGGTTTTCACTCAGGGTATACTTTCGTTCTCTGAATCAGTCACGCAAGTTCGGCATCCAGAGTCACGACATCTGACTTCCCCCCCGGGGGGATGGGGGTGGGGGTGGGTTGTTGGTACTATCGAAAATAAGCTATGTGGGTATGCGCCGCTGTGAAGAATACGATTTTCAGTTTAGTCTGGGATGAGGTGGGAAACGGTATAGAAATCAGAGAGTTTTGATCTTGAACAAGCTCCTGTCTTGAATAGGATATGATTTACTGGGAAAATGATCAGTGGTATGAAGAAAGAGTTTCTGCAAAAAAATCGAATCTGGGATCGCGCAGGATAGGGTATGGATTTTTGGTGTGTAGGCGAATCCAGAATAGAGTTGCGAAATGCATCTGAACGTGGTCTGGTACAGGATAAGGGTTTCACAACCTCGTTCCCAGGACCTTTACCCTGGCCAGGGTAAAGGTCCTGGGAACGAGGTTGAGGGTTTAAGAGTCCTAGCGGCACACAACCACCCAAAAATATACAGAGTACCCCCCCCCCCCAACTCTCCCTCGTATCTGACTTGTTGGTGCTAAGAGCCTGTGAACGGTGGACATTTCCCAGCATTTAAGGAATGTCTAGAAATATCTAGTGGCATTAGAACTCCTAACCGGGACCCTTTACCGGCTTTTCGACCCCCCTCCCCCCTAATCCCCAAAACCTCTAATGCTATGTGGTTATCATGCTGACTTTCGTTTAATTTTTCAGGTTTAGCATTTGCAATGTTGGCATCTCTTCCTCCTGTTACTGGCCTTTACACTGCACTTATCCCTGTGTTTCTTTATATGATCATGGGTACATCAAGACATCTGTCTGTAGGTAAGTCAGTTAACGAGAGTTTCGGCGAGAGGAGGGGGGGGGGGTGGAGTTGCCATGTTTGTATATATGCATGGTACCGTTGACGGTCTGAAACCCTGATCCTGTTTAAGACCAAAAAAGCTAAAATACCTACCAGCTGCGAGCCATAAGTCCCCTGCCATAAACACAGTATTCGACTCTACTGTGATATAAGTCAAGGAAATGATAGAAAAAAATGATAGAAAAACAGGGCGCGCCTGCTACGTAGCTAGGCTAGGAGCGTGAAAGTTTGTAAAACTGGACACAAGAAGAAGCTAGACCGCCGCCTGCTAAGCCTATGTCATAGGCTTCTGGCCTTTTCCTTCCTTTCCGTTCTTGCCTTATTGTGTTTTCGGCTGCAAGCTATGACGTCAGTTTCGTGTTCAGCCCAATAGCGTGCCACCTCTTGCGGCCTATGAGCAGGAGGAAGAGGGTAAGTTTTTCGAATGTTATTCACAACAATGAGTTCTTTTACTTTCGTCACGTGACAGGTAGTTTTGCAGTGATTTGCTTGATGGTGGCACAGGTCTGTGAGCGTGAAGTGGGTTCCCTGTCATTAGAGCCTAGTCCTACGCCTGGAAATAGTTCAGTGGCCAGTCCTTCCTCACCAGTTAACAGCGATGGCTTATGGACACCAACGGATGCAATCAAACTAGAAATCGCCGTTTCTCTTTCGTTTCTTGTTGGCATTATACAGGTAATTAATCAGCTATATCATCGCTGTATTCCTTTTTTGATTTAAGTCTTGTCGGCTCTGTCGGCTCCTATTAAAGTGTAATTTATTCTATTTCTAACATGAAATTATGTAAGTTAAGCTATCCGTCTTCAAGAACAACTGGAAACTAAAAATTCAGCTTACCGAAATTAAAATCTCTGAAACTTGACCGAACCGTGGCCATCACAGTTTCTCACCAGCTGTTATCAAAATTGGGCGCATGCGTATCGTGTTATTCGCGAACCCCTTCAACGACAGACTCTATCTTGTTCTCGTATTTTCGTATTGTGAGCGAGAAGCGTGCGCTTGTTGAAATGAGCGAGGATTACGGTAACGAGGTTCCTTGAGATGTCTCACTTTGAAATACAAGTCAAGTCCCTCAAGTCACTCGTTTTTTTTTTCTCTCGCGGGGAAGGGACAAACGAGACGTTTATAACAGTGTAAGACACGCGCGAAATATGCGCGCGTACATTATAAGACGCGCGATACTCGTTCCGCCGAACTTGCCACCATTTTGTTTTAGAGCCCGCGCGCTAAAAGTTACACTCAAGGAGTTTGACCGTGTCGCTCTTAAGCCCCGTAACCGCTCAGTTTTAATACAAAGTACCCATTTAAAGCTCATAAAATGGAGAAACACATAAAATTATAATTTTTCTACAGAGTAAAAATTAGACCCGATACGACCTTTTAAAAACGCGAAATAACCCGCTATTACCCGCTCTACCATTTCGTTCCACGAAATTACTGGTAGTTGCATCAGTGATGTTAATCGTATCGCGTCTAATTTTTACTCAGTCGACTTCGTGCAAGTGTTACTCCTTAAAAACCGTTTCATTGACTAGAAAAATATAATGTTCTATCGTTAGGTTGCCATGGGAGTTGCTCGGTTGGGTTTTGTAGCGACATTCTTGTCCGATCCACTGATCAGCGGTTTCACCACGGGGGCAGCGATGTTGGTCGTTATCAGTCAGCTGAAGCACATTCTTGGACTTACAGTACCTCAGATCACAGGACCACTCGCGTCACCTAAGGTAAACATACAAGTCATCTTGGCTTTTCTAATGAGGCATCCGCTACATGTACCATATTCGCTTAAAGACCCAGCATTGCCCATAATGCTTCACGCTCCTGTGTTATTGTTTTGGTTTGCACGGGAGCGAGGCTTCTATTAATTTCCGGAGTTTTGCTTTTCTCGTGGCAAACTTCAATTCAACTCAGAATAAACGTCTAAGAGCATCGCTTAACGACTGACATGGCCGATGCAAACGGATAACAAAGAGCTACAAAACCTACTGGAGTTTTCAACATTGATCAAGAAAATGGCCGTCGATGCTCGCAGCGCGCAATGCATATTGGGCAAAACTGGGTCTCTAATTTCGTATTTAAGGATTAGTGACCTTTAGCTCGGGGGAGAACTCCTTTAAATTTTCGGTGGGGTGTGCGGGCCGCTTCTTGAAATCCATATTCAGGTTAAAGATAAAATATGTGTTTATCTCTACCCGATGATTTTCAGACTTTCCACTTTCCTCGAATCCACTGAAATGGCAAGAAACGATAGAGTACATGTGCATGTACATGTTTGTAAATCAATAAATTGTCGCTATTGTTGTTGTTGTTGTAGCAAACAAAACATACCCATTTTCAGACCAAAACGACTCAAAATGGGGCCGTGCATATCTACACTTGCTTTCTTTCAAAAGTCTTGGTGATACTGATTTGATTAGTTTGTCAAGGCCCCGTCCAAACTAATGCGTTTTTTGAGGAAGATGTAATGTTCATCATGTCTAGCGTGTGGGACAAAGAAAAAAATCCGAGTCCTCGACAGGATTCAAACCTATGACCCTCCGCACACCAGCAGGATGCTCAGCTAACCACTGAGAGTTAGAGCATGGGAGTCAATTCCGGAAGCCCATTGACCCACTGAATGTTTTACTGTTTTTTATTTCTTTTAGATTGCCGTTTACATGATGAAGCACATCACTTCTTCGAATGTTGGGTCCATCATAACTGGTGTGCTCTGTCTTATGGTGTTAATTGGGATAAAACAAGTGAATGAGCGATTCAGAAACAAGATCAGAGTTCCTATACCTGCGGAACTGGTTGTGGTAATGGCCGTTTTTATACTAGAGACGCATTATCCGTCTGGACGAACTTGGGCAAACATTTGTAGTTCGTCTGGTTATGCGTCTCTAGTATAAAGACGGGCACAAGACGCATTATCCGTCTAGACGAATTATCTTTTTCGAAATGCGTCGTTCAAGACGCATTTCGAAAGATAATTCGTCTAGACGGATAATGCGTCTTGTGCCCGTCTTTATACTAGAGACGCATGACCAGACGAACTACAAATGTTTGCCCAAGTTCGTCCAGACGGATAATGCGTCTCAAGTTGTTCGTCCCGTCTTTACACTAGACGCATAACATGACAGACGCATTATTCGTCTGGACGGATAATGCGTCTCTAGTATAAAAACGGCCAATCTTTCTTACTGATCGTTCGCGTTCATATTTAAAAGTAAATGGGTGCTTTTCATTAGACTAAAATTCGACCAGGAAGTTAAGTAAAACTCAAACGAAACCGTTACGCTAGCGGACAGGAAAATCCGCGATGTATTTAATTTTTACGAACGTAAAGTGATCTCAGCCGTCGGACTAAACTTTGTCATTCTACATTTTATTAAACCGATCGTTTCCTTGGCATTTTAGTAGATTTCTGGGCTTATCTTTAGGTATGGATTGTACTTGAAAAAAGAAATGGAAAATGGTAACGAGCATTTGACGTTTGGTCGGGGATTGGTTTGTCATACTAAGCTAATTGATTTAGAATTGCGGTTGTTTCGTCCGAAAGTCAATTCGCTCCCATCACCCAAGCGCATTATTCTTTTACACAGAAACGGAGTTATACTCGAATGGAGTGAATCGACGGGTAGCGAAAGGACTGCTCGTGTGAAGCGAGACAACTGGTTGGAAATTGAAAACACCCATGGATTTCGTAATGCAGTTGCAAAAGGCGTTGTTAACAATTTTGTTTTCTTTGTTCGTATCCACTCTAGGTTGTCGTGGGAACCGCAGTGTCATACGGAGCGGCAATAAATAAAAACTTCGCAGTGTCTATTTTAGGAAAAATACCCAAGGGGTAAGGCTATGAAAAAAATATATATAGATATAAAGAAAAAAAAATGTCTGCATAATCAGCGGATTTTTGAAAAAAAAGAAATGCGCCCAGAAAATGCTTGCCAACAGCATCAAATGCAACGTAATCCCATGCGTTATTCTATTGAAGTGTTGCTTTAGATGTTACCATCCACGTTTGATTATTTGAATCAGAATTTGCCTCTGAAATATTTCCATATTTATTTTCAGACTACCCCCTCTAAGCGTGCCTTCCTTTTCTCTGATGTCGAAGATTTTCCCAGACGCGTTTGTGATCGCAGTGGTGATCTTTGCTACAAACATTTCGCTGGCTAAAATGTTTGCAAAGAAACGTGGCTATTTAGTGGATCCTAACCAGGTTTGATATTTTTATGAGCCAATAGTAATGACTGAATATCAATGGTTTGTGTCGTTGCAAGAAGGCTTGGTATGAATCCATGAATGTGTTCGAAGGTGAAACACTGTGCCACAAAATTGAATTATTCTGTCACGCTGTATCACGCTCATTGGACACAGGGTCCAGAGGAGCTCTATTTGATCGTACAAGACGCTATTTTCTTCGAATCGTCGCCGTCTTGAAAGTTTAACTGTTCGCGTTACACAAAATATGTACCGCGGGCCAAATTACTTAGGGCGAAATTAACTTCGGAAAGCTTTTCGAACAAGGCACGAAGTGCCATCCAATGCGCAGGGTCCAGAGGAGCTCTATTTGATCGTAAAAGACGCTATTTTCTTCGAATCGTCGTTGTCTTGAAAGTTAAACTGATTGCGTTACACGTACGATCAAATAGAGCTCCTCTGGACCCTGTGGCTCACGCTATCTAAGACGGCCCTTTTTACGGTACGTCACGCTATTTTCATTTGTTTTATTGCAGGAGCTGATAGCCTATGGTGCAGGTAATATCGGAGGCTCGTTCTTCTCTTGTTTTCCGATTTGTAACGCTTTGGCGCGAACAGTGGTCCAAGAGAACCTCGCCAACACACAGGTAACGTTAATTAGCGAGAAATGATGCTGCTATTAATCACTGATTTATGTAGTAGAGAGGTAACAATAGTTATAAAACTAATCTGGCCAGTCATAACAAACTTCAAAAATAACTGAATGAACCAATCAAAACTTGAATTAAATTATGCAGCCGGCAGCAAGCGCTCAAAAATGTGGAACCGGTGCCAAGGGCGGGAAACATGTAACCGATGCCAAATTCGGCAAAATATGTAACCGGCTTCAAGGGCGGGAAAAAAATGTAACTTTTCCAAGGGCGGGAAAAAAATGTAACCGGTGCCAACGGCGGGAAAACATGTAACTGGTGCTAAGGGCGGTAAAATATGTAAACGGTTTCAAGGGCCCATCCAGGGATAACTAAGATATCAGTGGAATTTTGTTTAGCACAGGCGGAAAAATTTGTTAAAAAAAGAGAGAAAGAGTTAAGCAGACAGTCTTCCAGGCGGAAAAACTCAAGAAAACTCAGTCTTCAGGCGGTTATTTTTTCCGCCTTCCGCCTATTATTTACATCCCTGCCATCTCTTTTTATAATCTAAGAACTCCAGCGATAGATTGGGAAGCACATTGGGGGCGGAGGTACAAAAATCTAACAGTTTTTTTTAATGATCTTTTCCACAGCTGTGCAGTGTGGTGGTGATCGGGTTGATTCTCCTCGTATTGCTGTTTATTGCACCACTTTTCTTTCACCTTCCTAAGGTAAACTATTCATGACATTCATGAAACATTGAAAATTAAAGTATTTGATACGCTTTCACATTTTTGCGTTAGTTTAGAGCGCTCTTAGTGGTATAAACTGCGATGGACTGGGCAATACGGGTGTAGCTAGGAGGATGATTAACCTAGATACCGGCCCATGATCCTCTCCGCAGCACCTCTTTTAAAGGAGATGGAATGTCATGTCCGTGGCCGCCCGAAATGGTGCAAAACCCGGAGTGTGTCAAAACTAACCAAACGTTTTTATAAATAACAAATTGAAACAAATGCTTTTCCAAATGTTTTATTTTGCGTTTCCTATCCTGTTTATTTTATAGTTTATTTTGTGTTAAATTGTATGTTTCAGGCAATCTTAGCTGCTGTTGTGATCGCTAATCTTATTGGACTTCTGAGGCAGTTTTCCAGGTTAAGAGATTTGTGGAAAATACACAGACCGGACGCGGTGAGATAAAGTTAATTTTAAAAACATATTCATTAACTTCAGTTTTGGCGGTTTCCAAACTATTTCATCGATGTACTTGGCTTTTTGGCAGTCACAGATTTTTTCATTTTTAACGCCACCAAAGCAACTGAGTTTGAATTGCTTTGAGGAAGGGTTACTAAAAAAACTGTGATCAAAAGGCACGATGGAATGCGTAATCGAGTACACCGGAAAGTCTAATAATTTTAATTTAGGCTCGCATGCTGTATGTTTATTTGCAGATTGTGTGGTTTTTAACTTGTTTTGGCGTCTTATTGATGGGCGTGGATGTAGGACTCGGAATAGGAGTTATTTGCGCATTGTTTGCTGTCGTTATAACACTCTCCAGGTGAACATTTTTCCACTTATCATTGTCCAGTTTTTTTTAAATTCAGTTTCTGCTGTCCTGTGCCATACTGCTTAAGGATACCCTCTCCGTTCGTATTCCATATGTGATGTTTTCCCTCTCCGTTCGCAGTACATATATTTAACAACCATTCACCTCAGTGTAGGTGGGTAGTGGTGGAGATAACGAAAATGATGCTTTTTAACTCATTTATTCCTGTCAACGATTACAATTTTCGCGCGCAAATTGCTGTGAGGTGAATTCCGAGTTTCAGTAGCCAATCAGAGCGCGCCAACAATGCTATCCACTGTCTCAGTATATACTAAATCATTTTACTCATATACCATCTTGAAGCATTGGGTAAGCTCGTCGAAACGTAAACATGCATTGGGGATTTGCATGCAATCGATATGCAATGTCTACTGAAATGCAATATGCATATCTAAATACTTCGTAAATACCACCCGCGTCAAACTCAGACTAATCGTTTTGTCAGGTAAAATCAGTTTATCGAAATGATTTACACACGGTTCACTTGATTATTTTTTTCCAACGTTTTACACGGCGACAACGAACATCATTTGATTATGTATAAACCGTTTCGTTCAACAATGTTGAAAATTTAATAAAGGTTCATTCTTTTTTGTTGTCAGGTCGAAATATTCCATACTTGGACGAGTGAAAGAAACTGAGCTGTACCGTGATATTAAACACTGCCCTTTGGTATGTATAGTGATGACAAGCATTCTTTATCAGATCATAAATAGACTGGCAGTGGTTGCCATAGGCACCAATACATGCTGAAGTCCCATCTCACTACAATGAGCTATTCTAATTGTACACTAAACTGAAAAAGCCGAAAGAAAAGGGTCCTTTTCATCAAACTGGCACTTTTAAGTGCAAATACAAAACATGTAAAAATAAAATATCATTGCTATCTGCCTACTGATGATTTAGCTTAGCACTATTTTTAATTGTAACTATTGCATCTCAAACTTTATCGGATATATGGCGTTTTTAAGATGACCATTCAATCTAAAACTCTAGCAGTACCCTTCCTGCGATGCTGTTAATTTGGTGGGGTCTCCCAAATGAAAGGTATGGGGATGCTTATCGGTATTTTTGAATTAAATCCCTAAAGGAGACCAATCTGGGCGTGATTCAAGCTTTATTTGACCCGTAAAAGACACCATACTAAAAAAATGACAAACAAAAGTATATAGTGACTTAAGGCGGCGTTCCACTTGAACGCCATTTTTCCGTCACTTGACATGGCTTTAATGGAAATATCTCGTTCGCGTTTCAAGCAATCGAAAAACTCTATGCTCATCCCATGAATCTATGTTATGGGGTGTTTTGTAAATTTTTGAGTGTTTTTTGAGGAAATAATTTTTCTCAAAGGATTTGTAAGATTAAGAGAAATAAGAAATATTGAAGATTTAGTGAAGTCAGTTAAAATTAGAATTTGTAGTTAATAATTAATAGACGGAGACGGATACCAAGTGAGTCCACTATCAACCTGGGGTGCTCTTGCGTGGGTATCAACTGTCTGTTGGTGTTCCAAAAATCATTTTCTTTTTTCTATCCCTTCTTTAAACCTCTTAAAATTTCATTCAAATTCGCGTGTACCCCCGCCTTTAATAATGATAAAGACTTTGTCATCGAAAGCTTGTGGGCGGCACGGTGGTGTAGTGGTTAGCGCGTCGGACTTTCAACCTGAAGGTCGGTGGTTCGAAGCCTGGTCTCTGCCGTCGTGTTGTTTCCTTAGACAAGAAACTTTACTCCACACTGTCTCTCTCCACCCAGGTGTATAAATGGGTACCGGCGACAAAATGCTGGGGTAACCCTGCGATGGACTAGCATCCCATCCAGGGGGGAGTAGCAATATTCCTAGTCGCTTCATGCTATAGAAACCGGGTTTAAGCTCCGGCCGTTATGAGCCTTCTGGCTCGAGTGCGCGACTTTACTTTACATCGAAAGCTTACATCTATCGCGCCGTTCATTCCCGAACACCCTAGTGATACCAAAATCCGTAATTTACACCCTTATAACGAGATTACGAGCATACCAGTACCTTCCATATAGAAGCTCCTCCGGATCTTTGCCCAAATACAATCTTTTTAACTTTTTATATCCGAGGGCTATATATAGTAAAAGTTAGTAAGGGTTGAATGTTCCAATGTGTTTTCTCTGAAGGCCTTTGAGGTCCATGGAGTGAAGGTGCTGAGGTTTGAGTCGTCGTTGTACTTTGGTAATGTGGAGCGCCTCAGAAATGCACTTATTGACGTCACCGGGCGAGATCCCAGCATGCAACAGAAACCGCTTAAAGAGGTGAAACTCGATAACAGAGATAAATCCGAAGACAGAGACGAGTTACTTGAAAAGGAGAATGGCGGAGACTATAATGGAGGCATTCCTAATGGGGTAAGAGCAACATGAAAATTAGGAACTCGAAAATGGAACGACTGACTGACTAATTGACTAATCACCGAGGCACAGTAGAGAAAAAAAAATTGCGTAACGCAGTGACACGGAAGTTAACTGAAGTTATGACTCGATCCTTTATTGCCCAAGTCGCGTGGTTCAGTTCTAGAAATCGTTTATATTATTTAGTTCTATCTAATTAAAATCCAGAAAAAAAGACGCATTATACCGATGCAACTGCCTCGGTTGTCATCAATACTGGCTACGGGCCTGAATAAATGATCGAGTCTCTAAAGGCATTCTGAGGAATTTGAACGATTTGCAGTGGACAAAACCCGACGTTATATTTGCCATTCACTCGGCGCTCAGCACCTGGTAGCATTTATGAGTGACCGATGTGTGTTTTCGTTGAAATAGAAACTGATGCCTGTGCCAAGTGGCGCCTATAATCATATGGCAGTTGAAGTTGAGAATTCAGAGGAACGTGTTCACACTGTTGTAATTGATGGCAGCAGTTTCACCTTTATTGATTCTGTTGGGTTACACGCGCTTCCATCGGTGAGTATATCTCAATTAATACTGTGAAAGCTCCTTCAGACACTTGCGCGGTCCACAAATTTATCACAAACGTTAACAGAACTTGGACTCTCGAAAATCGAACGGCCAAGTCCTTTCTCGCAGCTTTACCGCTGATGATATTCCCTTTCGTAAACGGTCGATGCCATTTTTAACGGTCGGTGCCATCATTAACATTCATTAGCAACCAAACCTTTTGTAACGGTCGATGCCGTTTCTCTCTCGTTTAGTTGGATCAGGACGAAATTAGGCTATCATTATTAGATAAAATTGAGCACAGGTAAAGCGATTATTAGACCTAAGCTAGGTCCGCGATTAGGTTGGATTTTGGGATAGGGTCACCCATTATATCAAACCAGTGGTCTTCCGGGTTCGGTTCTAGTTTATTACTGGAATTTTTGTTTTTCTGATAGAAAAAGTAATCGATAATTGATAAAATATGCTTCGCCAATCGCAGTAATCTCCTTTTCTTACTAGGAGCCCCGCCGAAAGGCAGGGCGACAAAAAATTAGTCTATAGACTCATTCAGTTGTTCTCCTCCACGGAAATCTTTTTTTTTTTTTTTTTACATATAAATAAATAAATTTATTTATTTGTATCAGAGCCATGACTCAAATTTTACAATAACTGAAGTCTTAAGGTATAAAATGTCAATAAATATGTGAGAGAACTGATTGTTATCACTAGAAAGATCAGAGTTCGAGCCTGTCTAGTAATTAATAATAACTTTAGTAAAAGGCGAAAGATTTATGCGTGATGAAGGAAAACCAGAGTTTAATTATTTTATTTTAAGAAGACTTGTGCGCTATATTGCACTTCATGTTACAAAGCGTGTGGTACAGGTAATCTAATACTCATGCGCGTGGTTGTAAAGTAGATGTATACTGCTTCACGTAAAATCCAATGTTTGTTCTTAATTTTGACATTTTGGGTATCAGTTTGCAGTCATTCGGTGTTAGCTGTAGCCCATGGCTTGTTATATTACCGCTCCTCGTAATCTGTGAACCTTCTAACTGCCCGCTGATCGTTTCAGATGATGACAGAGTTTAAGAAAGTTGGAGTTCATATTTACTTGGCTGGGTGTTCTTGTGAGTATTTGTGACGATTTATTCAATCAAAACCGAAGTATTCACTCTGACCAATCACAGTCTCAAGGTAATCTGTATCTTTTTGCTCCGTTTCGCACTCCAAATCGCGTTTTTTTTTTCGCGCGCCTCTTTCGCGTTTTCAGGGTTAAAGGACACGACTCGCTGCCGCAGTAGGCTTGGTAGCAAGCTAATCTTCGGGGCTGATTAATTGTTTCCCGCAAACCTTGCAATAAACAACTGCTTTTAAATGTTTTCATAAGTTTAATTCTGTTATAACCGTTCTTTGCAGCAAATATCACTAAAAGGTTGGCAAATTCATCTAGGAAGGCCGCTATTGACGTAGTTGATCGTCACGTGATGTTTCCATCGATACACGACGCTGTTATATCAGCCGTGCGATCACGTGACTTTGCGGTATGTTTTAGATGTTGCAGTTTTTTTAAAATAGTTAAAACTAAATTTGATTTCCACCGAATGTTTTACTGGTGACCGTACATGGACAAATAATTTTTTCATATATTAATTTCAAGATATTTCGTGAGCACTGATTTCTACTTAATTTACAGTATATTCGTTAACTTATTTGTTGATGATTAAACGAATAACATTTGTTATTTGTTATTGTTATTGCGATCTATCTTTGGTCTTCATTCTGAAAAGAAACCTCGGAGAAGTAATCACGTGGAAAGGTTTCATATCAGTGTCGTTTACCCAATTTTGACTTTTTGTTCAAGATGAGTATTTTTCACATTTTAAAGGGGCAGTATCACGAGGGCGAAACTTGAAAACTGGGCCGACGTTTTCAAGTTTGATTCGGCAAATTCAAAAAGGCCGTGTTTGTGGAGGAGGTGTTTGTTGAATAAAAAAAATCCGTTTTGATAGCCGGAAGAAAGAAAAAATCACTTTTAACAGTGATACGTCCAAAATTCCGGTGCAAGAATAGTGAACAGTGCCGCGCGTGGAACCTCGTGATACTGCCCCTTTAATGGGCGATTGCTTTGCCACGCAACCACTTGTCTCCGGATTCAAAGTGTAGTGTAAACTTTGTAGGAATCCGAATACCGTGTAATGTGAACCAGCTCAACGAATCCGAAAATAATCTGTATGCGACGAATCCGGTGACTGTTGCTATAATGTAAACTTAGCCTTAATCTGTCTTTTTCTGTTGCAGATCTGGGCAGAAGAAGATCTGGAAAAGGAGACATGTTTATGATAACTGATGATGTTTTCGTGAGTTTACATAACGGCTTTTTCATAACAAACCGCTATAAACAGCTATAAACTTATCGACAACAAACATAGAGGAGCAACCTGTCCATCAGCCAGATTTAGAAATTTTTAGCTCTCTCCTCCGCAGAGGCTTTGGTGAGAAGGGAGAATCCAATGAGCGAAGGGAGTGCAGACGCCAAAGAACGGAGAGAGCGGCGGCGGGAGCCTCGTTCCCGCCCAATGGATCTCTCGTCTTTTGCGCCTGCAACAACCTTGCCCAGCGGATTCTCCCCACACCGAAAACCCCTCAGGAGCCTCTGCGGAGGAGAGAGTATTTTAAGAACGAATGACCGTATTTCTCCTGGAAGACGAATCACGTGTTTTAAACACACTAGTTGTTTTAGATTCATTATGCGTCAAGATAAATAGGGAAAATAAATGTTCGGCGCATTATTCGTTTGACACGAAGAATTTAAATCAGTACAGAATTTTAATCTATCCGTACGAAATATTATTTTCTTGAAACTGAGGTAATAATGTTGGCAGTCAGATGTCTTGCCGTATTATAGCCCGGCTTTGAGATTGTATTTCAATTGAGGTTTACTTCGTTTGTTATTTTCTTGAAACTGAGCCAATAATGTTGGCAGTCAGATGTCATGCCATATTACAGCCCGGCTTGGAGATTGTATTTCAATTGAGGTTTACTTTGTATAAATGGGATTTTTACCCATTATATTTTTTATTTAATATGCAAAAAATATTTTTAGCAATATTTATTGTTTCTAATTTCGTTGCTAATATATTTATGGGAGTCCTTATGCGTTATGAGCTATTAATTATAACGTACATTGAATAATTTTGTAATTAATATGAATCAAATAAAAAAAGCTATATTTGTAAATTTACAGCGTTGTTGAATGTGGTTTTTATTCGGAAATTTAGTGAAACATAAATCCAGTAGTCGCAATACTCAAATCTCTACAATAAACTCGCAAAACACTGTTACATGTACTCTGATTCAGTCGTCAGGGAAACCTGCCGTTACGATATATTAATAATGCCTCTGACGTTCCTTGGCGACTCTTCATATCTTTCGAGACATGCAAGACTTGCGTTCGAACACCGCTCAGGGCAACTAAAGTTTTTCTTCTGTTAGAAACGTCTGGTTGAAAATCAGAATGCTGTGATGCTAGAAACTGAGTGTACGGTAAGCATGATGAGTCTTTCTTGGCATGCGGACCATGTGGTCCACTGTTGAGTTTACGGAGGGGGACATCGGGGATTTGCGGTGTTGCTCATTTTTTTAATGCGATGTTGCGGTGAATAAAATCCCAGCTTGCGGTGTTGCGGTGATCTCAAACCCTACGGCGTGCGATGTTTGCGCTTTAAAGTCTGCGATGTTCGGTGAAACGAAATTATCTGCGGTGTTGCCGTTTCCTGTTTGACCCTTGTCAGATCTAAAGTTAGCCTCTACATGTTATTTATTCCGTACTTACTTATGAAAAGCACGTACCATTATGTTTATTTTTTAACAAAATGCAGTCCAATACCGTCTAGTTAATCTTCAATACGCTGCCGGTCGCCAATCCTAGCCTTTATCATTTATAAATAGCTTGACAAAAATATGTATTTCGTCGACTTTTCTTGCGGTGATGCGGTGTTCGGTAAATATTTTTTGCGGTGTTGCAGTGTTCAGAGCCCCCCAATGTCCCCCTCTTTACGGTCGTATGAACGTTTACCCAAAAAAGCTTTAAGCAAGCGGTTTTTAGTCTTCGCTCGCTCAACGTATCAGCCGCTCCCCTCTGAGAATCAAAATAGAAAGGTTGAGAACACAGTGAAAATGAGAGCTATAGCAGAGGAGTAGTCTCAATATGCGTGAGATCTTATGAGAAGTTGTTTTTAAGCTGTTTTAAGGCCTTTCTGTATGTACGGTATACAAGAAATGACAGCATGGACTGTTCCTGCTTCATGGCGACTTTTCCCTCTTTTAAGCAATAACTGAGAGCGTACGACATAGTAGAACTTTTCATTGTAAAGCGCTCTTAAAGTTTTTCTTATACACACACTTTTAATTTTAACTCGAATTTACGGAGTATAGCTCTAATAGGAGCTAATGTATTTCTTCATTTATGCTCTCGTGATTTTACCTAATTTATTTGTTGTGATAGGATTTGTATGAAGTTAAATCGTTCTTAAGTGATTCTAACCACAAAATTTTACCATGTATTCTGCATCTGGGCAGCGAGATTCTGGGCGGATTTTTTTGGTTTTAACTTGAAGTTGATTCCGCTTATATTTTCTCGAGAAATAATTTCCCTCAACGATGGTCATCCGGCAGTGACAGATGATGAATAAACAAAGACGGGTAAATTTATAAGGTATTTTTGTTACAGTTTTGACATGTTCTATAAATGTTTAGAAGGATCTTTGAATTAATACCAGTCTGCCGGAGTATTTTTGGGGATTACTAACTTCATTTGCACCGTCCCTCTGACGTTTTAACCCGAGGGGGTCACGTGCCTAACTTCTGACTCTTGCGTCGATGTCGTCGTGACTGACTAAAGCGATAAATTATTCAAACAGGTGCACTTTCAAGATAATATTTTTATTTAGAATAAACAACAGGAACACGTAAACTTATTCTAAATGTCTTTCACGGAATAACGAAGTTATAGTGTGTATAAATTTCTAATGGACCTTTTGTTTACGGCTACATACCGTAGGTAGTCACTTCGATGACCAACACCGGGAAGACGCGAACGGAGGAACAGAGGACAAAATTTCACAACTATCCCGAACGTGAAAACTAACCGCTTAAGGAACAAGTCAAACGCTGAACAAAAGTGAGCTAAATGAAGATGTCGGGGGATCATATTGGATCAGTGGGGAATCGTGGTAAAAATTATATGAATTGGTAATGCAGTATCCGGTTTGCGTCATTTTCAGCTGTTTGCAGATCACCGGCAACAACTGAAAAAGCACATCAAAGGCAAACTAAGTTTAATCAAGAATTCCGAGGGCCATGTCTATGAGAGATTCAGAAATATCGGAAGTTCAGGCTGCGAGGAATCGTCGACGCCGCCGGCGTTACAGAATAAATCTCTCCCGCCATGTCTACAACGAGCAAGAGTTTACTGAATCATTTATCAAACGCGAAGAGTATGTCTCGAGTTCTGAATTTGAGCCTTCGTCGCTCGCCAAAACTTTCAAACGACATTTTTTCCCAACCAGATGTACTTGTAAAGATGTTTTGCAATCTTGGTTCCCCATTGTGGAATGGTTGCCAAGGTATAATGTGCGGCGGGACTTGGCATATGACATTGCAGGGGGTTTAACAGTCGCCATTATGCATATTCCTCAAGGTAGGAGGCCAGTAAATAAGGATCAACTATTTTAAATGCTTATGAGTACAACAACTTTGGGAAAGATTTCCATAAAACCGCAACATTAGTTATGCATATGGTTCTTAAAACTGAAACAAAGACCAAAACAATAGAACACCAAAAGAACAACAATAGCACAAACATGCATAATTAATATATGGGCTATACGGAAATCTTATCCAGCCTAGAAATACAAATGGAGGACAGTGAACTTATAGACCTGCCAAGTCTCACGCCTTAGGCGTGAGTCTTGCGCCTGTGAGTCCAAAACTCCGATCTCACGCCTACTCACGCCTATGGAGCAATTTCTCACGCCTGACTTACAGATTTGAGCTATCAGCCGTAACTGATCGCATGATCCAATTAAAAATATAGTTACGTTCATGAAAATATGGCACTTTTTTTGTAGGTTTTTATCATTCTGAACATTACAATTACATAGGTCTGAGGTCCATGAAAGCTTCCGAATTCTTCGGACAACTTCGGACATCTTCGGAATAGATCGGGTTCTCTTCGGATTTGGTCGGATCGCCTTCGGAAATCCTGGCACTCCTACGAAAAAATTCTCACGCCTATCACTCGGAAAAAGTTGGCAGGTATAAACTTATGTTCTTTTTACAAAACACAGTAGTGGCTGGGCAGGATGGAGGGGTGGGGGATCTGGGCGGAAACGTGTGTTGGATGGTGCTGCCCCACGGGTTTTAACTAAGACCCCTCAAGATTTCCCGCCACATTGAAAGCAAAATGCCTCATTTGACAGTCCACACACTATGTTGCCTTTGCAATTTAGTCTGTTGCCAGTACCTTTTTTATTTTTCCTTGTGCCAATGTTGAGGCAGTGTGTTCTTCACCAAATTTAAAAGAACAATAATAATGATGTATTAGAAGCATCCTACAGACAATAATTATTGTTGTTATATAGCTGGAGTTTTTTTAAGTAAACTCGAGTCCTGTGTTCATGAAAGACCAACTTTTTATTGCGAGCTTCAAAACACATGCTATTCTGCAAGCAGGACACCAGAACTACGCTTACACAAAGTGTCGACCTAACATATAGCTTATGTAGCAATATAACTGTAGAATTATATAACAAACACAAAGCTACGTCATCCCCCTTGTTGAGAAAAACAAAGTTCCTTTTAAAATGAAAAATATTGGTTCCCAATATAACAGTCACGACTGGGGATGGAAGATCCACTAAGATCCTAT
Organism: Cladopsammia gracilis; assembly: GCA_022457155.1. Classification (NCBI taxonomy): domain Eukaryota; kingdom Metazoa; phylum Cnidaria; class Anthozoa; order Scleractinia; family Dendrophylliidae; genus Cladopsammia; species Cladopsammia gracilis. The sequence continues at coordinate 563,214 of JAJGOT010000052.1, read as the reverse complement.
TGTATAACGAAAAAAACTGCAATGGTTAAACTTTAATTGGTGATTACTAAGGATTGATATCAAGCACTGTTTTGAACAAGAAATGTTTTTTAAAAAGCTGATAGTCTTTGCCTAGTTTACACTGGTCATCATCATATCCATATTTCACTTGTGCTTTAATGATACGCCTTGGTCAGGATGTTTTGATATTGTCTGATGGATTGTCAGCTTTCTGCTTCATGGGGGTCTCTGGCTTGAGCTTTGGTGGGCTAGCTGTAGCCTTGGTGTTTGGCATTTCCACTGGCACTGATGCACCTTCTGCCCTCTTTTCGGAATAAGCTTTCACAGTAGGTGAAGTGGGTGCATTTCCGGGAATTGGCTTGATATGGACCCGGTCTCTGGAATATTGTGTTCTGGTTGCGTCGTCTTCCACGGTGTATGATCGTTGTCCGTCCACTAAAACGGCCGTCCCACTTGACCATCGGGCCTTCTTTTCCTGAGGTTTCTTCATAAACAAGACTGTTTGATGTTGCTCCAGCGTTGGTGGTTCACCTCTATTCTCACCTTTATTCCTTCTTTCTGTGTGCTTCACACTTCTATGGCCTGCGTTGATGCTGTTGGTGCTGTCGGACAGGCTGAGTGGTATTGAGGGTAGGTCTGATTTGACCTTTCTGTGAAACATCAGCTCATAGGGTGAAGGGGTATTGGCGTCTAGTGGTGTGTCACGGATGTTCAGAAGTATGCCTTAATCCATTGACGTTTCTTCTTACTTGGACTTCTTAAGTAACCTCTTGAGCCTCCCAATGGCATTTTCGCAGCGGCCGTTCTTCCACTGAGAGTAAGGGGTCCCTGGCTTGTGGATTTTATTGAATTTCAGGCAGAGTTCTTGGAAGTCACTGGAAGTGTGTTGTGAGCCTCGATCACTCACTACCTCCATAGGGTAACCAAACTGGTTGCAGACACTCTGAAAATGCTGGATCACTTTATCTGCTTATTGGTTCTTGATTGGCTTCACCCATGGGTGCCCTGTGTGGTAGTCAACGAAGCAACTGTACCATCGACCAGCATGCTAGAAAATGTCACAACCCAGTATCTGCATGGCATTGGTTGTGATCACAGGGATAACTACTGCTTGTTTCTGTCTGGGTTGGTGCTCCAGACAGGATGGGCAGGTCAGAATAAGCCTCCTAATCTGTTCAGTCATGCCAGGCCAGAACCACTTGTCCCTGGCTCTTTGGATATATTTGTCCACTCCTTGATGGACTCAGTGCAGCTTCTAGAGTAAACACTGTCACATTTTCTGCAGCACCATGATCCTTGGCTCTTCACAACGATCCCATCAATGACTGCAATGTCATGTTTGTAATCCCAGTAAGCTATGGCCAACTTGGGCACTTGATTGTGGTGTTCCAGCCATCCTTTCTGGCAGAGGTGCTCAAGCTCCTGGAAGACTAGATCTTTCTTTTGAGTTGATCAGCTCTTCTGGATGTCAGATTCATTTGCTGCAGTGACCTTAAATATCCCAATTTGGCTGGTCTCTGGGAATACTGGTCCTTGGTTGGGCGTTGGTGGTAGCACACACCTTGAGAGGCAGTCGGATATGTGCATCTCATCACCCTTCTTGTATTCAATTGTGAAATCGTAGCTTTCACATCGCAGCAGAAGTCGTTGCAGCCGGGTGGTTGTGTCTCTTATGTCTTTCTTAATGATCTGTTGTAATGGACTGTGATCACTGACTATATTGAATCTTCATCCATACACGTACTGTCGGTAATGATTGACTGCCCAGGCAACGGCAAGCATCTTGTGTTCCAGGTTACAGTATCTCGTTTCTGCTTCAATCAAGCTTCTAGATGAGAAATTGACTGGCTTGCTCTCCTGGAGTAGACATGCACCCAGGCCCGTTTGGCTGGTATCACACTCGATAACGATTTCTTTCTGTGGGTCAAAGTACTGCGATGTCGTGTTGTCTTTGAGCTCGGCCTTCAGTGATTCGAGTATCTTGGTGTGTGTCTCTTCCCACACAAATTCTGCTTTCTTCTTTACCGGAGCGCGGAGGTCCTGCGTCTTGGCAGCCGGGTTGGGTACGAACTTTCCAAGGTAGTTGAACATTCCTAGCAGTGACTGTAGCTCCTGCTTGTTCCTTGGTGCCGCCAACTGCTTCATCCCTTGGATCTTCTTTGCATCTGGTTTTAATCCCTCCTTCATCAGGGTATGGCCGAAGTAATCAATCTCCTCTAACAGGATCTTTGCTTTCTTCGGATTGAGCCTGAAGCCTGAGTCTCAACATCATTGGATGATCCTGTTTACTGCCATATCGTGTTCCTCCCCTGTCCTTGCGGCAATTAGCACATCGTCTGCAATGCAATAGACATCAGGGATGTCACCGAATGTTTCATCGACAGTACGTTGGAATACGTCTTGGCTACTCACGAGCCCAAATGGAAGCCCTTTGTATGCATATCGTCCAAATGGTGTGTTGAAGGTGAGTAGGTGTACACTGTCTGTATGTACTTCGATATTCCAATAGCCAGATGATTGGTCAAGGGTGGAGAAATACTTGCAACCGTGTAATTTCTGCAATATATCTTACATTGTCGGTGCATACTGGTGTGGCCTCTTCACTGCTTTGTTGAGTGACTTTGGATTTAGGCATATCCATTGGACTTGGGTGTACACAGTACATTGCTTACCCATGGTGTTGTCTCTTCTTGCTTCTTGATGACGTCGATGTCCACCATCCAGTCTAAGTTCTTCTTCACAGGCTCCTGCATTGGTGGACTTACCACTGGTTGGATCTTTTTATCTATCTCGATCCGGTATTGGTAGCCTTTTAGCTTTCCAATGCTTTTGAACACGTCATTGGCATCCTTGATGACTTGGGTTGTATCCCTGATTTCAATGAGTTTCCTCACTTTGAGAGAGTACTTGGGTTTCGCCGAGTCTTGGTCTGGTGCTGTAGTGACTTCTTTTTCCTCTGCAGTACCATCTCTGACCTGACTCACGTCATAGGGCCCATAGCAGTCCTTGCAGTCCTTCTCCTCCTCACACATAATCTTGATGATTTTCATTGCACAGGTGAATTTTAGTGAGAACAAGTTACTGCCATAGTCGGTTACAAAGAATTTGACGTGTCGGCCAACGACATCATTGTGTCGAACACAGTCAATACGGAACTTCCCGTGGTTCCTGAAGCACTTTCCTTCATAGCCTGTGAGTTTCATGTGACTGTCGTGCAGAATTCTCTCTGCGTCATTGCCAAAGATTGCTCAGAATGTCGTATAATTCATCAAGTTCACCTAAGCTCCAGTGTCGACCTTGCCCTTAAGCTTTTTTGTACTCCCATCCGGTAATTCAAGTTCAACGGTGGCATGCAATACATCGGATGATTGGTCCACGTCTAAATAGGCCTTGGTGACGTGTTATCGCAGTTTCTTGCCAAGATGCATCCTGGTAGACTTCATTTCTTCAGCCTTTGCTTCTGTAGAGTCAACTTGTACTGTGACCTCGTCAGTGTCGTACTCAGAGAAGTCTGCTTTGCTACCTTCTGAGTCTGCAGTTGTTTCGTGAAACTTCTTCTTGGGTCCGGGTATTTGTTTCTACTTGCTAGATCACCTGCTGGAAGAATCTGCGTTTCCCTAGCTTGCTACTGCACTGCTCAGCAAAGTAGCCTTTCCTTTTGCATTTTTTCCCATAGGCAGGGCACTGTTTGGAACCATGTTTGCGTCCACATCTCTTGCAGTCGTACTGGTTCTTGGTGCATCCATCTGTAAGCCTTGGACTTTTTGCTGAAGGGCTTCTTCTGTTGTCTGAGCCTGTCTGCACTTTTAGTTTCTTCCAGGTTGTGGTCCCTCCTAATCTTTTCCACTTTGTGTATGTGCGTCTGAGCTTGTTCCTCAGGGGCTGGTCGTTTATTACCTGTGGTGGGGGGGGGGGGGGGGGGGGCGGCCATTTTTCTGGGGGGTCATTTTCAAAATCTTGATTGTTTTTGGGGGCTCATTTATAGAAAAGGGAGCATTACCTGGGGGGTCATTTTAATAACTCTTATGAGAAGTGGTATAAAGAAATTTTTTCCTGTTATATAAGTGAAGAAATCGATATAGGAATAATATTTAATTTTTCGGAAAGCCTAGAAAGACTAGCCTGTGAGATCTGGTTTGTTTAATACTTCCCTTGAGTGTGTTTTTGTAAATGAATAACCACACTGGCAGACATGGACAAATTTGCATACCTAAGCTTTTTGGGAGATACACTTATAATCGAGTCCAGTCTGTTCAGGTCAAAACTGCAAAGAATACAACTTGTCAAGTAAGAGTAAATACATATTAATAGTACCAAGTTTAGCATGCAAATCAACAATCAGTAGTACTTCCGATCATACAAAATGATCATTCGTGCAATGGTTCAGTGGTAGGCTGCGGTGAATTGAGTAATGTAACAGCCGTGAATAATAAACACAGATCTTTTAACACTACTGTAAGTATTAAAGCATGTGATGAACTTCGACTCAATTTCTAGCTAAAATATTCGGATGGGGGCAGGGGGGGGGGGGGGGGGGGTCACTTTAACAATACAGTAAACACCCACATAAAAGAACAAGTGGATTGAGAACCTTCAGGCTGAAATTTGGTCAACAAAGCGCCATATATATAAGAACCAATTCAGCCTGACAAATGAAACAGTCATGTTCTTATGTAAAAAAATAGGGTATCAAAAATTTGAAAACAGTGGTGCTGATCTAATATGTGTGCTGGACCATTACAAACACACAGTATTTCACAAAAGGGATTGGAGTTGCATAAGAGTAAATTTGACTTTATTTTGTTGAGAGTAGCCTAATTTTCTTTAGAGTTTTTGGCTCAATATCAATTTGTTAATTAATTTAATATCTAATTATACAGTACAGGCTAGTTTTATGGTTTTATTGAATAAAACAATGATTGCATATTAATTAAACCAGTCAGTAATCTTGATCACTGTAAGTTCAAGAAACAATTTCAAGAACCTCTTGAGAACATCTTCAGCCTGATTTCTCACTAAGCACCAGATAGATAAGAAACGCATCAGCCTGAACCCCAAAATCACTTGTTCTTTAATATGGGTGTTTACTGTATGTCAAATTTATGGGGGTCATTTTCAAAGAATTAGGATGAAGTGGGGGGTTGGTTTGAAAATCCTCTAAGCTTTCTTAAAATGGTCGCCCCCCCTCCCAGGTAATTAACGACCAGCTCCTCAGCTCTGTCAGTGTTGAGAACATGGCTAGTGTCTGCATCTTTGGGTAAAGCGTAGACTTTCTCTATAATTTTCGTGTTCGTCAAGCCATATTTGAGGGTTTCTGCTTCAAGGACTTTTTGTATCGCAAGATCATACTCGCACTGGTGGAGGACATCACTTACCGTCTGTAGAAAATGTCCACTGACTCTCCTTTCTCCTGTTTCATGAACTTCAGTGTCATTCTTGCGGGGTTCCACGAGCCTTGGCAACCTTCCTTCTGGGAGCACAAGTTGTCAAAGAAGTACCACAGCTGGTCAAGTTTTTCCTTGTCTCCGGGTGCGAATGGGTGTAGCTCATGTTTGACGCATGCCTCTGGCCCCATCCACATTAGCACTTTGTTTACTTTAACACTGTCCTCAAGCCCGTCGTAGCATTCTAACACCTTTTTTGCTAAAATCTTGAAGCACAAATATTCTTGGTGTAGTTTCTTGGAAGTGAAGTCCAACCTCTTGGAAATTTCAACTCCATGTAGCCTTGCTCTAGCGGCTTGCTCTTTTTCAGCTCGTCGCGCCCTCCTTTCGGCATCGGTTTCTGGCATGGTGACTGAATTGCTTGTGTGAAATCAGCTACTGCGATTGATCGGCGTTTTTACTTGCTTTCGTGTACTTTACTGACTAAGTTGTCTGTTGTGTGGCTCTACTGTGCTGGGATGGCTTTGGTGAAGAGAATTCGTGGCACTTTCCAAAATCCAAGATGGCGGCCGGTGTGGTTTACTGTTATCATTCACTGTGTCCCTTCGAATCTTCTTTCTGGAGTATCGTCAAAGGCTCCAAGTTATTTTGTCTTGTTCTGTGGTCTCTGTATGAGTCACGTCGGGGTCACCATGAAGTAAACTCGAGTTCTGTGTTCATGAAAGACCAACTTTTTATTGTGAGCTTAAAAACACGTGCTATTCTGCAAGCAAGACACCAGAACTACGTTTACACAAAGTGTCGACCTAACACGTAGCTTATGTAACAATACAACTGTAGAATTATATAACAAACACAAAGCTACGTCATTTTTATCAATACAACGCATACTACATTGATTGGTTGATTCATGGTCCATTACATCTAACAAACAAACTGTTACCCGCCAATTGTCCTAAGCAGGCAACATTTGCGAAAGCGGGCAACATTTTGACGTCAGAGGGTAATATTGCACTTTTGCCTGCTAGCGCACATGATCAGACCTTGACAAAAGGTGGCATGATTATGATGTGATTGATGTTTACGTTGAGTGCTCGGCGCGTTTTTCAAACTGTGTTGTGTTGTGTTTTTTGTGTTGCTATATAACAAATCACTTAATGACTGATCCCTTGGGAAACAGTGAATTTTGTTTCCCTCGGGACCAGTCATTAAGTGTTGGATGTTATGGTTTACCCTGGTCAAGGCAAGACCCTGAAATGGCAGTTTCTTGGTGTTGCAGATGTTGTGACCACCAAATGACATAAAACAAAATATTTAAAAGGCAATGAACCATACCCACACCACAACACAAAAGCTAACCAACAGTTTCTGCAGCACCAAGAAATAATATCCCTGAAAATTAACCATACCCTATCCAGTGGTACATTCCTATATGTAGGAACCAAATAGGGGAGATCTTTCCCCCCTTGACTTCCTTGGAAACTTAACTGGGCCCTTGATTGTGGTTACTCATGGCTACTCAAGTATTTTTTCTTTTGCTTTCACAAAATTAAAAATGGAGTATTTTTTAACATTTTGATAATTTCACGTCTCTAGTGTGTTGTGAAAATGTCCTTCGTAACCAGTCTTTCATATACCAAATAGCATACCCATATTTTTGTTAAGAAAGTAAATCTCTCATGAATCAAATTTCTTGGGTTGCCTGTGTGGAGTGGCTACACAGTAAAATGATTTTGTTGTCATCTGTATCAAATGTTCTCAAATATTAGCTAGCTGCCCTCAAATAATCACCCCCCCCCCCCTTTTGATGCAACTTTTCAAAATATTTGCCTTTAAAATCCACCTCAAATTATCTTCAATAGTCACTCCCTTTTGGAATTGTGCCTTACACAATGTAAGAGCAGGAGGCATAGTCCCTGTTGTTGTGGTTAGACCTTTTCCCGCATTGGGTCTAAGCTACATGCAAGCTACATGTATTATGGTGTCCCTGCGGCACGGTGGTCTGCGGCACGGTGGTCTAGTGGTTAGCGCGTCGGACTTTCAACCTGAAGGTCGGTGGTTCGAGCCTGGTCTCTGCCGTCGTGTTGTTTCCTTAGACAAGAAACTTTACTCCACACTGTCTCTCTCCACCCAGGTGTATAAATGGGTACCGGCGACAAAATGCTGGGGGTAACCCTGCGATGGACTAGCATCCCATCCAGGGGGGAGTAGCAATATTCCTAGTTGCTTCATGCTACGGAAACCGGGTTAAGCTCCGGCCGTGTGGGCCATCGTGGCCCGAGTGCGACTTTACCTATTTTACCTGCCCACATGTATTTTGGTGAATCTATAACCATATATCTTGAATAATAACCTTTGGTTATTATTCAAGGTACAGGTATATGGTATTCATCAGTGTTTAAAGTGGAACCTAGAAAAAACTCAAGAAAATGTCTGTCGGGTCTTTAAATGTATGCAGTCCTTTTAATATCCCCTCTAAGCTCAGGCTCAGCATAGCTAGTGATTCAGGGCCTGGCATAAAAGACTAAATGACATTCATAGACATTTTATTAAATATTATTACATAATTATTTTAAAATTATGTTATTCACGTTCTGTTTTCTTTTTCCAGGTCTGGCTTATGCAATGCTGGCGTCCCTTCCTGCTGTTACAGGATTGTACACGGCATTTGTTCCTATCCTTGTCTACATGGCAATGGGAACTTCCAGGCATATATCACTAGGTATTTGACTCTTTATCCTGCAATCATTCCTTTTCCTTCCTTGAACCTTTATGCCTTTACACCTTTTGAATCTGTGGATGAAGTCCTATAGTTTTTACCATTAAATGAAAGCTACTGAGTGATACTTTCCTGTTGTGCTGTTTATTACACGCTTGTGGTATTTTTGTGGCTATTTAAAGTGATACTGAAAATACATGTAGGTGACATTGTACCTTTAAAGATATGTTCAAGAGAGAGAGAGAGAGAGAGAAATTGCCCACAGTATAGTAACTGCCACTGAAATTTTAGTTTAATCAGATTTATCCTTGAAGTATTAACATTGTATAAAATATCAGAAATGCATGTAATACTGTAGTCCCTAGCAGCCCTGTCAAAATGTGCCTGCAGCCAGCAATTTTGCCGCCTACAGTCAATAATTTGCTGTCTACTTCACACTGGAGTTCACAGATCATGACAAATAACAAAATACCTCTCTAGCCCTTAATTACTGCCTACTACTTCTGTTACCCTGCCTACCACTTCAAAATATTCTGACAGGGCTGCTTTATAATATTTAAATCATTGTTTTTAACAATATTTTTGTAGGCACATTTGCTGTGGTTTGTCTGATGGTGGGTCATGTTGTGGAAAGAGAAGTAGATCAGTCTGCAATACTGACTGCTGTCCCACCCACTGTAGAACCACCCGGAACTGCATCAGGAGCTGGTATACTGCTCAGCTCAATATACAAACAGGAGTCAAATGACACTTTTCCAAGTCAGCAGGATTTGCTGGATGAAAAGAAGCTAGAAGTGGCCGTGGCCCTCTCAATGCTAGTTGGTCTTTTTCAGGTAGGTAATGTTGTGGTTTAAAATTTTCTTTTGTTTAAAAATTTTCAAATCAGTTTAATTTTTATTTTCCTTTGTCTCAGGTTTCATAACCCTAATCTGAGACAAAAGAAGGCAAAAATCAAATCCATTTGAAAATGTTGTAATCACAGCATAATAAATAATAACTGTAGTAGAGTTATTATTACTCTTAACTACTGTACAGTCAAACCTCCCATAAACAGACACCATTGGGACCAGAAAAAGTGTCCGCTTTAGGATTTTGTGGAAAAATCTTCTGGCATTGATTTTTTTTTGTAAAACTTTTGCTGCATCTAGATAATGAGTTACTCGTGTCAGAAATGCAAAACAATTGGGGGGTCACTGAATTCATTTCGGAGATAAGATATCTGAAAGGCCACCCTAATTTTGAAAAATCGGTTTTCCTTACTTGATATATATGGCCCCAATATCTGTTAGTCTTAAAATATTGCAAATGAATCTCAAGAATGGAACTTTCTATGCCAAATTCTATGAGTGGGTCTATTAAGCAAATTAAATCAACTGGTAATGTCTCTAAAGTAAACCTAATCTTCAAACAGCAGCATTTGCAAACCCTGACTGGCCACAAGTTTGTGGTATTCGATGTTGCGTGGGTCAAAAAATAGGAAAATTTTAAACTTCCTGTCAAGTTTTTCACAATCTGTTGAAAATATCAGTAAAGAAAATTGTCTATCCAAAAAAAGTAGGGCTCACTGACCATCCAGGCAAGTTAAGCCTAATCAAAGTTAACCTAATGGCTACCAGCCCCTTGTGTGTTTAGATTTCTTCTTTTGCATGCACGCTCATGCATGATGTAGCATGGAGTTGTGACAGTGATTGTGTGCGCAGTAAGGATGCGCATAAACAATTAGCGTGAACATCCTTAAGAGAGGTGTCTACTTATGGAAGGTTAAAAATGTAGTGTTTGTATGTGGCTGGGACCACGACTGAGTGTCCGCTTATGGGAGGTGTCCACCTACAGGAGGTGTCCATTAGCGGAGGTTTGACTGTAGTGAATTTTTTCATGCTGGGCTGATTAGCATTAAAAAAAATCAGCAACAGAAAAAATGTAGAATATAATTTTTATTACTTTCTCAGTTTTCATCCAGTTAGCCTATCTTAAGTGGGTTCTCATTGCAGATTTATTTAATATTATTTATTTTCTCTAATTTTGGTATTTTTGGTGGGAAAGTGATTGTACATGTCCGGAAAATTATTTTAAGTTTAATATCACATGTATGGGAAATTCTTTAATGTCAGTTTTCGAAACATATCATTACACAAGGATCTCAAAACGATAAACAAAAAATTAAAATTAAATGCAAAAGATGTGGCATTCTGAATTTTGAATTTGCACAATTTAAATGAAAAAATGGCCTGGAAAAATTAAAATTTAAAACTTACACATGTACCTGTTAGTTGGAGTTTGATTTGGATTCTTTCTTGTCATAACTTTTAATGAAACATTAATAAATTGTTTTACTGACAGTTTGTAATGGGCCTTCTCAAGCTTGGATTTGTGGCTGTGTACCTGTCAGATCCTATCATCAGTGGTTTCACTACTGGTGCAGCAATTCTGGTCTTTACCAGTCAAGTGAAACACATCCTTGGTTTGACTGTTCCACGATACGCAGGCGCCTTTGCTGTAATCAAGGTTTGCAGTCTTTGTTTTACACTAAGTCTTCTAAGTAATAGTGGAGTAGAATTCAGGGTGTAATCAGGTGAGTTGTTTCAAATAACCAGTAGGCTGAGTCCATAGCGCGGGGATGATTTTAAATAATGATTATGATTACCCCTGAATTATACAACACGAAGTTCAATAATCACCGCATCAATAACAAAATTTGAGATTAAAAAGTCTATATGGAATTTTTTCGTAAAGGATATATTTTCATTAAATGTGTAGTTCCAGAAAATATCCAGACCCCTACCACGAAGGGAATTTCAAACAGGACCCCCGACCCCTTCGGATTTTCCATTTTCACAAGGAAGCGTTGACTCCCCCACCCCTCTGGAATTTCCGCAGAAATAACGCCCACCCCCCATACCCTCTGGAAAGTTTTTTTCTTCCTTTAGAAGGGTTCAAGAGTTGAACAAACACTAAACCAAAGGCCGCGTGTCGATACACATTCATTTGTTAATTTATTTAATAAATGATCCTAAAGCCGCATTAAATGAATGCCGTAAATTAGCTTTAAAAAATAACATCAACTCAATTTCTTCATACAAGATCCTGTCTAAAACTTACACACTGTTGCTAGCACTCGAAGGGGGTTCGCATTTTAAGCTCTCGATCGATTTACTAAAAAAATGTTGTGACGAAACTGACCCGTTGCATAACTTGACATGAACACGATCGTCAGCAAACTGCAATACTACGATCAGTTTGAAAAAACGGAGAAATGAACGAGTAGCTAGTTTTCTGGTGTTACCTGGCCATATTTCAGCCTCCTGTAAAAAAAAGCCAAGTGATTTGTCACTTTGTTCATCGACAACGCACTCGAGTTCGATCGTGAACGTTCGCGGTAGCTGGTTACCAGTGCACCGCGGACAACTATTTGGAGACTGGTAATGAGTAATGGCGGGTTTATCTGCTTCACTAAGAGTATTCGTCTTTGCGTTGCTTGTTTGCGTCCAAAGAACTTTTAAGAAAGAAGAAAAACATTTCTTAACTGCAGCACAATCAGAAAAAACGCAGGTTGTCCGATTTAAGCTTCAGAATGACCCGCAAAAATTGGTGAGTGACACTTACGGAGTCAATACGAATTCACGAAAAAACAATCGTTTTCCTGACTATTCGGACGTGAATTTGGCCTCCAAACCCCCCCTCCTCTTCGGAATTTCCTGGGCCATTGACCCCCCTACCCCTCCGGAATTTCCAATTCCCTCCGTGGTGGGGGTATGGATATTTTCTGGAATCACACAATTTGAAACCCGGAGGGAAACAGCAAAAAAAGAACCCTTTCGAGTGCTCCTTCAAGCCACATAGGTGTCCAATTACAACTATCCAGTTACAAAAAAATGTAATTGGAGCTGTAATTAGACACCATGTGACCATGCATCAATTACATATGAAAAAGGTGCACGGATGACCAATCACAATCAAGAATTTTGTTATTGATACAATTAATTATTTTTATCTTTGTTTGATTTCAATGATCAACTTAAAAATCCTGTTTGATAAGATATTTGAACTCTTTTTTTACAGACATACATCTTCATGTTCAAAAATATAACTTTGTCAATACCTGGAGCAATTATCACTGGAATCGTTTGCATCCTGCTTTTGATTTTACTCAAGTTTATTAGCGAGAAATTGAAGCATAAAATGAAATTTCCTATACCCGCTGAATTGATAGTGGTAAGTAAAAATGTTTTCCATGTACTTGATGTTTACTTTAATAATGATGGTAATTGAAGGGCTCAGAGCATAACTAACCTATATTGCTTTTAGGTCTTTTTTTTATTTTTCTCGCTCAGATTTGTCCATTTTTGGCATGTCAACTACAAATTAGTTGCAAAACATTGTTCAGAATTTTTTTCTGTTGTTTTTTTTGCCGTCATTTTCAAGAAATAACATATGCCAAAATATATGTATCTGCATGTCTCCCACTGAAACTGCTTGGACCCATACCGCTTAATCTCGCTCAAGAAAAATAAATCCCGAAGTTCATTCCCTCAAAATCAATTCATTTTTTTCACCAATAGTCAGCCACTTTTTTTCACCAATAGTCACATCTCCCTTATCCTTATGGACCTCCTTAACAAAGCACTCCCGGTACTCTGCTGCCGGCTCATAGTCTTTGCCCGCCTTGCTGAATTTCACTTGGCTGCAAGAACATATTTCAAGCTGCCCAAAGCTGTATTTCAAGCTCCTGCATGACCATGCATAGCTGACCTATCTGCCACTGTCGCAAAGCATGTCAGGATATCAATGGCGAATTCAAAACGAACATGAGTATTCCACCCAAACAAATACAGAAAATATTATAAGTCTGGAGCACTTCCAATTGTGGGCATTTCGACCATGGCACGGGATGGGAAATGGCCCACAACTCACAATGCTGTCCCTTACCCGCCGGCTCGTCTTGTCCTCCGAGGCCCATTTTCACCTTTGAACACAAGGTGCGACAAGGACAAGACTCACTTCTTTGAGAGGTGCCAGAGACTTAAGGATTTCTGGACTCAATGATGTCCTGCCATCACTGGGCGGGCCTTAAACATATTGACTATATACACACGCTACAGACGATGTGTTGC